>CM021729.1:55559240-55583356 GCA_011074415.1 Stictonetta naevosa
TTTATTTTATTTTATTTTATTTTATTTTATTTTATTTTATTATTTTCCCCTGAGTTTTGTAGGTGAGAAGAAATTAGGCTGTATTCTGCAAACAGCTTTACATAACAGATGCTTGCACCATTCAGGTTGTATCTCAAGCTATCTTTTCACCCTCTGAATCCACCTTTTAACTGTGTGCAGGCAGTTGTACCACTGTAGAAGTTCTTCTCAGAAATGACTTGCAAATGCTTCAAAGACTGATATTCCTTTTTCTTTGGGCTGAAATTGAAGATGTCCAAATCTATAACCCAGTTCTGCACCCTCTGACCTCTTAGCTTTCTTTGGCTTTTTCCTTTTTCAACATTTCCCAATATTTCCAGATATTTCAGTTCAATGTAATAATCTTCTGAGTTTAAGGAAATGAACTCATTTTGCTTTTATTTTATTTTATTTTATTTTATTTTATTTGTTAAAGCCATTGTTTTTCTCCCATATTCTGTATAGACAGTTCACTGGCTTTAGAAGTTGTTGTCAAACGGATTGGGAACTTCCACTGCAATGCAAGAGCAAGTCTCAGAAAGATAATTGGTATTGTGTCCACTCATTTTCAAGCAGAAAATCAAAGCAGGAAAAAAAAATTAATTGCACTGATACAGAGCATTTCACTAAAAGTCTGTGTCTAATTACAGTGGTGAACACACAGCAAGGACACTAGAAAGAGGAGATAGCTTTATACCCTTCATCTCTGAAGAGGCCTTTTGACACCAACTATGATTCAAGTTATGAAAGCAGTCTCCTGACAAGTTATACCCCAATAAATGTGTCATTGATGAGTAGGTTGTGTATGAAGCATTTGTCATAACATACATATTCTGCCTAATTATTAATAGAAAGAGTATTTTCTCTGAGTTGTTTTCCTATACTAATTAACATTCTTCCATATTGTAAGACTTTGACAATTCAAATATTCAGTATAATAGCATGTTCTATTCTGCATTGAGTCCAGATGAACCATCGAGTTAATGCAAATGATACTGGACTTATATATATTGTATGCCCCAAATTAGACATAGGGTATTTTTCTTCCATTTTACACTTTTGTTACACAATTCTGCGGTTATGGAACAAATGTGTTGCTATAAAAGTGTTAGTGTATACGCTTCTTATTCTGGGAAGCGTAACTCAAAACGGCTGCATGGAATATATAGCATTAGAGCAAGATATTCTTTAAATCACCCTGAAAACCTCAATTGCTTTCAGAAATCTCTTTCAGGAATCAAACTTTGACCTTTTAGGTTTGACCACCTTTCTGCAGCTAACACAAAGGCAGGAATAATAACTGATGAGGTGTGAATATATATTAGCAATTACATTTTCTCAAAGCAAACACATCCACCCCCCCCCCCCCCCATTTTCTCCATTTAAAACATTAAGAATGTTTTTTCAGGCTCTTATGAAATAGATCATGCTGGTATTCTGAGCACTTGGGATCTAAATGCAGGAGATCTGTGCATTCATGAAATTTTCTGCAATGTCTACTCCCAAATGCTAAAATGCTGTAGATAAAAAGACATTTCCACCATTTTTTAGACATTTCAATTCTCTCTGTTTAGTCAGGGAACTAACTGACAATTTAACTAAGGGCCTTCTGGGAAGCTTGAGATTCTAAACAAAATGGTCAGAAAAACTGAATATACTAATCAAAACTGCTAAGATTCGATTTCTGGAACTGTCACGGATATCTCTTAATCTCAGCAAACTTAGACTAGACTTCCCCGTATTCACAAATAGGAAGGCATTTGTGGATCTACTGCTTGTACTTGGGAAGGAGAAGTACATCTAGATTTTAATAGCACATTCTAAAATGTCAGTATCGTAGTATTCCTCTGCTGCTTCTGGAATGCCTTTTGGAATAGAGGAAAGGATCTCATCTGATCCTGAGATTTACTTTGCAGTTGGAAATAACTGCAAGAATGTTGTATGGGTACTGATCTTCCATGACAGAGAGTGAAATGTCATGTCTGCTATCTTGATGGGCTTTAAGCACAAGTGTTATTGAATATCCTACACAGTTTGTGGAGTTCCTGTTTATCTCATGTTTTCACGCTTAACTTTTGTGCTGCTGGACTTTTTCTGTGCCTGGGAGATTTTAACATTTTTAGTGAAAAATGCATTCAAGACGTTGGTATGTGTGCATATATACATACAAACAGAAACATACACGTCTGTCTTTATATCCATCTATTTATCTATTTTTCAAAACACAGCAAAGCAATTTGATACAACATAAAATTCATTCATATATTTTACCTTATGGTTTTTAAACCCGTGTATGTTTTTGGTAGTCTTGTCTCATTATTCCTTAAATGATTCTAATTCTGTCTCTGACTGTTTACAAAGAAGACAGAGAATCAATGTACACTTAAAGGCCCTCAAAGAGGATAGAAAGATTATTTACATTTCAGTTAGCATTGTCTCATCTTTTTCCAGCATGCTCCATTTCCGGAACATTGACAGACTTCATTGCAAGCCTAGAATCATAAATCAGTAATATATCCAACTCCTCTAAAATTAGAGTACTGTAGTATAGCAATGTAGACACAGAAATGAAAAGGAAATCTTTTGGATTGGAAGACTTTTGGAAAGGTAATCCTAAAAATAGGTTACATTATCAATTTGCCACTACAGAAGTGAAAAATGATGGGGGAGTCTATTCTCAGATTGGCAAGCAGAAATTTTGCTATTGTCTTTACAGAAGTCATTTTCTTTTCACTTAGTTTTTGTTACAAAAATTAGGGTCATTCTTAAAGATTACATTTCTTTAAGTCATTTGATATTATTATTATATATATATAGAGAGAGAGAGAAAAACGTTTAATCCTGTGAAAATTGATCTATTTCTTAGAGAGTTTCTTGTGTCAAAAAGTGAGAGCTGTTGAGAGAACTGAAGGAGTTATACAGTTTGATATGGCTTAATGCTTTTTTATTATACATTCTCATTGTGTCAAATGAGCAACTGAACTACCTACATAGAATTTGGTCTTTTTCACAAGGTCCATTTTCTTTTTCTTCTTCTTTCTGGTGCTGACATTTCAGTCAAATGAATTGCTGATGTTACTTATGTTAGAAGGTAGCCAGAGACTTTAGTCAAAAAGGGTGCAACACAAGAATGTATTTTTGCTAATTGAGAGACTTTTTAGTAGTCAGACAAATGGAAGCTGTCCCTTTAGACATATTTGGCCCCTCTTAAGGGATGGGTTTTTAATGCTGTTGATTTTGCTGTGTAAGTCTTTGGAGTGGAGAAAATTAGCCTATCAAATCTGGCTTGAAAAAGAAATTGCTATTCCAAAACCAAGCCTTGGCATTGAAGGCGTGACTGAAATAACATTAAGTGAGGCAAGGACATGGACTGTAGGCTCAAAGAAATTAAGAGAACTGAGTATAAAGACTGCCGTCACAGACAGATTCATGGGAATCACTGTTGTGAGCTCCAGTTGCTTGGATGGTTTATCCTGCAACATAATTTCATCTTCAAGGTCTAGAGGGAGAAAGTAGAGAGGCTCGTGTGAACTCACAGATAGCATTACTGAAATGATTGGTTCATTCAGCTATAATGGGGAGACCAAGTTCTTTTTGTCATAAGCCTAATTACTTTAACCATCTGCCATGAATGCCTTATCATTTCACCAGTTTTAGAATGATTTTTTTTTTTTTTTAATGTGGAGTTTTACTACTTTCTCAATAGAGTAGGAGACATATCAATGACAAGAACACTGGCTAAAATCATCTAAATATGACTAAATTCATCATAAATTCCTGTGCCAGTAGCAGTTATGAATTAGAGGAACAATATTCCCAAACTGAGTAATCCTGCTGGCCAAGGTAGGATGCAGATTAAATGACCAAGTTTATTTCCCAGCTGGGAACACCAAATAGACAATGAAAAAAATACCTTACGAATTAATCACCATACTGAACTGGAAAGATTAACTCCCTAGTTAATAAGGACAAAGGAAAACATCAAAATTATTGATACACAATTGTCATAAAGAGATGGGGTGTAACAATGTGTCTCATCAGACACAGCTTGTTTTCCTTTCCAAGCAGCCATGTCGGAGAGCAGGTGCTAGTGCTTAGAAATCTCTGCAGTGGTAACAGTGACTCTGGCCTTTGGGACCAGGGAATGATTTTGTCATCCTGACATCTGAAACCCCTGAATGCACCCTTTGTCCCACTGCATCCTTTTCACAGGGCAGAAAATCAGGTTATGTGTCAAGCTCAGAAAACTCCAGGAGGAGATGTGCTTAAATGACAACTATTCCAGCAATTGGATAAATTGGATAACACCGTGACCAGCCAACAAAACAGACAGTAGAGTATTTGCATCATTGTAATTCATTTGTGCTTTTCCAGAAAGATGAACCATACTCATTTTTTACATGCTTACCTACACATTTTTTTTTTTTTTCAGTTAACAAAAATACCCGTTGATAATGTCAGTTTAGTAGTAGGTCCAAGGATAGAATTTCTTCTGCCTGTTTGACAGACCTGACTCTTGCACAAACCCATGCCTTGCCCAGCTATGCCTGGAGGCAGACACACTGCTGTGGGCTTCTTCAGTTCTGTTGATGGGTTCTGTGCCGCCAACACATTAATCTGTTTCTGTAGATAAATCAGGCACAAATAAAAGAGCATACGTCAAATCTTAATCGTGTTTCAGTGTGGATCAACTGGTATTGCTAAAATAAGACCCTCTTCCCTCCTACACTAAATCTTCAGATACCATTTGAGCCTAAAGCAGTCACATATTTTCATTGTGATGAATATTCCTGAAGGGAGAGCCAGCCATTTCCTCATTTGTTTAATTTTAATCACTGCAGCAAGCTTTATTGAGGCAAGGCATTGGAACAAGCTAACCATGCTGGCATCCCACAGCAGCTGGTGCTTCTGACTGCAGAAGAATGTGAAGTACTTGGGGACTGGTGTGCTGCAGCTTGCACGGCCCCATGCAGAAACCACTGCCAGGTCTCTGTGCTTCACAGGGAATTTGCAGAGGCTGACCAGCTGGTTCACTGAAAAAGCAAGGCGGGACAAAAGCCCACCAGGATCCTTGGAGAGCCAGCTGGCCTGTTTAGCCACTTGCAGAAGACACCAAAGCATGCCGTAATCTGCTGAGCTGTCCCAGTAAAACAGGGTTTATCTGGTAGATTAATTTAGAGTGATTTTAATTGGTATTGCCTATAAATCTAAATCAATTGACCAACAAGTAAGAAAAAAATAATGGTTTCCCTCCACCATAGTTCTTATTAAACCCTGTCACCAGGCTTGAAGACCTGCCCCGAATGTGAGAGTGGACATGGTGAGGAAGCCCTCTGAACCCTACCGAGAACATGGGTCTCTTGCAGATATGTGGTTTATGTGACCTCGGCAGTTTGTGTTTTCCTGCAGTCAGCACTGGCTCTGTATCACAGAGGTGCATGGTATTATTGCTCCCTTACTCTGTAGTTCTCTATTGCAATAAAAGTTTTTGAGAAACAGACTAAACATTAAAAATGGTAGAAAGCATTGAACAACACCTTTTGAACGAACAATTATAGTTGCAGTGTTTGTAGTGTGTGGTAGTTGTGTTATAAGTTTACTCTCTCAAATAATTTTCCAGAGAGCTTTTAGGTCATTAAGTAAATTTATTGAATTAAGTAAGCACAGCAAGCAAAACAGCGCTGGGCAGCCGGGGAGTCTCTGCTCTACCAACGGCGCGCACTTTACCCCCACCAGAGTCCCCTTTTTAGCTTGGTTCTGGGTATGTTCTGCGGCTGCGCGTACTGTTGCTAGGGGTTGTCTCGGTCCCTCTGGTGGTCGTGAAGATGAAGGCCGTAGTCTTCCTCTGCAGGCCGTAGTCTTCCTCTGCATTGTGACTCAATTTCTTTTTCCTTGTTTGGTTAACAACTTGTCAGGACGTGGTTACACGAGGGAAAGAAGGGGGGAGGAGGGAGCTCCTCCTCCTTGCCGGACTCTTCTGTTACATTAAGTACAGTGCCTAGCCAGGTGCTTCACAGTTTCTTATCTCAGCAAGAGACCTTCACTACCCCCACTCCTCAAACAGAACTCCTTACTCTTATAATACAAAAGACAATGAACAAACATTTATTGTATATTACATATTACAGACCTAAGGATATATAAAGACATTATTGTTGGGATACTGAAGATTTTGCTTTAGGTAAACAGAAAGTGAAAATTTCTATTGCTTTTCTTGTACAATTTTCATGTGAAAGATATGGAGAACATCTACTGGAGTGTTGCAGTATAAGTTGCTGAGATAAGATATATCATTATACCCAGCTGCATATTGAGAAAAGGTAAAAGCTAAAAGTTACAACAACCGCAAACTTCTGAAGGGTCATGTGTTCTGTGAGAACTTGCTCTAAAGCCCATTGTTGTCTTTAAACCCTCTGAAATCCTTCAGTGATGTAAATACTTTGTTAAAGTTCTCTTTCCTTCTCTTGTTTGTTATATCTGCATTTGATCTGCATTTTTATGGTTTCCAAATTCTGGGAAGACCTTGATGCTTGTTTTTGATTCAATTTTTGCATGTCAACTATAAAAATTCTAAGAAATTCAGCTTCTGCATGGTTGCAGTGGGTGACCTAGTTCATTGGAGAAATAGGTTAAAATTAGGCTTCATAAAAATCAATTTTCATCTCATAGAATATCCTCTAGCTCATGTCTTTCTGTATTTCATAAAGTGTCTGTCTCTTCATGCTTAAAAAGCTGGTGTTGTTTTGCTTAGCTTTGATCAAGACACGCTCATTCAGACTGTGACAGCCTTAATTACATCCAGAGATACAGTAATAAAGCAGGCTTTTTCCTGCCTGATATACTTAGTATCATATAGTACACCATTGATCTAGATTTTAAAATATTATGTATTCTTTTGTTTGTAAAAAATGATTATTTAACTGATGGAGAGTGAAGCTTTTTTTTTTTTTTCTTTTTTTTTTTTTTTCTTTTTAACACTTCTGTATATTAACATTCTGAGATAAGCAGAGCTGTGTGGTACTCTCTTACTTTATGGTTAAAAATTATACATGCATTTCAAGAAGTCTTAGCTCAGAATTCCGGGCTGCCTCATGTGACATTTTATGACATGCGACTTGAGAAGTTTATGCTGATCATATCCATGGTTAGTATTACTGACTGTATTCCACCATTGTTATGGCTACGGCTTGCTAACTGCAGGGTTTGTAATAATGAATCATTGTATTCTTTATTCCTATTTTTAGGAAAGCTGTAACTGCATGGGGAAAGGATTTTTGTGCTTATGCAAAAACGTGATTGCCTGAGAGCTTTCTGAGCTCTGCCAGAAATCATAATAATAATTACTATTTTTCACTAGTTCAGCTATCAATATAGGTATAACTCTCTCAATCTAGTCCAGTGGCATGAAAGAGATGGAAAATATATTTCTAATGTTTACAGATTTACTGTAAAAAAATATTGTTACTTTGAATTGTCTCAGTACAAACATCCAAAAGTTTGTGGACTTTTGTCCACAAACAAAATATGTCATTTCTGTAGAAGTTCTCTCTCTGAACAAACATTTTTGTTCATCTCTTCTCTCTCTTTGGGCAGTGCTTGAGCCTCAGCTCAAGAATGTATCTTGTTTTGCAGGTACATTTACTCCTGTAATGGCTCACAAGCTGCCTTATTATTATTATTATTATTTTTCCTAAGTAGCCATCACACTTTACAGAATATGTGCTTTTGGACCATGTGGGGCTTGATCCCAGTTACCATCCCACAGTTACCAGCATGTGGACAAGAGCTGGGCAGAGCGTTTTTCCTGCCTGCGAACAACTGACAGGCAGGGAACCTGATCTGTGCTTAGAAATGATTTATCCAGTTTGCTTTCCACTTGAGGAGGCAAAACACACTTTGGTTTTCTCTGAGGTAAAAAAAAAAAAAAAATAAGCAGAGGGGAAAAAAATTTATACTTACAAAAAAAGTAAAAAAAGTACTGAAAAATTTTTAATCATTTTTTTTAATTTTTTTTTTTTTTTTTTCCCTGTCTTTCTGCTGGATAGAATACAGTGGTTTTGTGCTTGCACTTACCTTACAAAGGCCTTGCCTTCTCACCTCCCTTTGTTACTTTTTTATGATAATAATTAATTTATTCATACTGCAGTAACACCCAGAGGCCTCACCAGTAGTTGACCTATTTTTCTGAGCTTTAAATAGATAAGGAAGGAATAAGGACTTAGCTTAAAGAAGTAGACAGTTTGCAGGGTCTAAATTTAATTTTCCTTGTCACATAGAAATCTGGGAGCATGTGTGCAGTCTGTATTAAGAAAAAAAAAAAACATGAAAGTTTAAGATCCACTTTGGACTTGGTTGATAGCTCTGTGAAAGGATATGGCAAGGGATTTTGAGAACTTTATTTCCTGTATGGCTTGATAAGTTGCTTCCTACACACAATATAGAACAAGTGTACTGATAGACGGAATTATGATCTCTAGCTTTCTGTTGTCATCCCCATAATTCACACAAA
This sequence comes from Stictonetta naevosa, assembly GCA_011074415.1. NCBI lineage: Eukaryota > Metazoa > Chordata > Aves > Anseriformes > Anatidae > Stictonetta > Stictonetta naevosa. Next base: position 55,567,768 of record CM021729.1, read on the forward strand.
CCAACTACAGATGTGTGCCTACTAGCCCTGTGAGTTGGCTGGAGATGCTAGAAGAGCTGGGGTCTTTACCTCACCTACAGTGCCATGGTCCCATGGTACACAACACATACAGCAGCTGGTAAAAACTGTCGTGTTTGCACCAGGTGAGTTGTGCTAACAGCACACTGAGTATGAAAACTTACTTTAGTTTAGGATTTTAAGATTTCATTAATTTCAGTGACAGCACAGAAACATTCCAGGACAGGACCATTCGGCAGCGGTGATTGGATTTATAGTTAAACATAATTTTACTGAAGAAATTAAGACACACTGGGGAGAAATGAGCTTTCCTTCAGATATTCCCTATAGGCTAGTTTTGGAGTGAGGCTTTGCGTTATTTTAAACAGAAGTTTAGGAACAAGAAGGAACTTCATAAGCACCTTTTTTGTTGTTGTTGACAAGCCATTATTCTGAACTTTTATTTTTTTATTAATTTATTTTAAAAAATCTTTTAATTTGAGGTAAGGCTGGAAAGGTTGAGATGTTTTGCATTATGTGAAGTTCTTCTGGCATTAAGCTATTTGGGAGACTAGGATTGGTTTACCCACTAGGTCATGGTAAATGAATGCAGATGCAAAGACTGTGTCAGTTGTATCAATTGTGAAGGCAGTGCCACACAGATTGTGAAAAATTAGAGGAGGGCAGGAAATAATTTATTTTTCCAACAACCTATTTCCCATTTACAAGTAGTACCTGTTGAAGCTGAAAATGCTCCCCTTGTTTTGCTCTTTCCCTGCTGGCTGTCTCTCTTCTTTATTTGACAGATATTCAACGTTTGAGGCCTTAAGTTCAGATGAGTATTATTAACAGCAACCATTATGGTCCCCTGGGGATTAATTTTACTTTGTGTGTGTGTGTGTTTTCACAATAGTTTCAAGATGCTGGAATGCAGATATATTTATAGTAAAAAAAATAAGATAGTTTAGACAGGTTGATTCATTTAGCTACCCAGCAGGTTTAGATTGCTTTTCTAAAGTTAATTCCCAGTGAGTTTTTTCCAAACAGAAGAATGCTACAGTAGCTCTAGCTATGAATGAAAGTAATTGTCTTCTTACAAAGAAATGAGTGAAAATTTAACCTTTTTTTTCCATATTCTGTCTTTAACCTAATTTTTTTTTTCCAAGTCACTCAAAGAAAGATATATTAATCAAAGAGACATTTCCAATATATCAGTCATGCCATGTCCTGTTTCTCAAGAAATAAAGCCTCTGCATTTTCTGAGGAAATCAAAAGATTTTTTTTTTTGCCTTATTCAGAAGCAGCATGGGTTTTCTTGTTCATGTTTGTTGGGTTTGGAAGGGGGCACAGGAATGGTTTGATTACTTGATTGCAGCTGACAAAGCAAAAAGACCTCTTTGTCCCTTCTCTTCAAGATAGTTCAAGCTGTGTGTGAACTCCAGTGAAATTCTGAACAGGTAAAATAACATATTATATGTGCTGCAGATGTACTAATAACAAGGTTTTCTGTGGTTATGGACTTTCTGAGTAGCAACTATGAAACAGAGATGACAACTATAAGCTTTTATTGGTGGTGGCATTTAAGCTGTGCTTGACACTCTCAAAATTAAAAAAAGAAAGAGAGAAGTTCTATTTTCATACTCTCACTGATGACTGAAATGCAGATTAGAATTTATTCTGTATTTATGGGTTGCACCTAAACAACACCTAATATAAATAACATTACAATGGTGTCTTTGATGACAGCAATCTTTAGGATGTCAGTTGCATGAAAGGCCACTATGGGCAATAGCAAAGACAGTTTTGATCCTAATTTTTAATTAAATGCTTTTATCTTAGGCAGTGTGTAACTTGGTGGGACAGAGTAAATTGTCTACAAAATGTCTGGAACAGTTGCTCTTTGACAGTTGCTGACAAACTGACTGAGAAACTTTTCAGATCCTATCCTGCCCTCCCAAATTTCTCCCATGATTTACTGCTAGCTTAAAGCTACTTTATAATGGAGACTCACCTAGTTTTTTGAATGGCAGCTCAGAATTCTCTTTAAACAACACAATCCCTCCTCCCCCTATGCTTCACTAAATGACCCACTCCATAAAGGACAGACATAGAAATGTAATTAATACTACTAATAATAAATAATTGCAATATAATTGCAATTAAACATTAACTGCAGTCTAATCAATTCCAGATTTTTTACATAACGAGTTTTAACTAGGAATGAAAAAGTGATTCAAGGAACAGTCTAAATGCCATCAGAATCATAGAATCACAGAATGGCCAAGGTTGGAAAGGACCTTTGAAGGTCATCTGCCTAGCAGGATCACCTAGAGCACATTGTGCAGGATGGCATCCAGGCAGGTTTTGAATATCTCCAGAGAAAGAGACTACACAACCTCTCTGAGCAACATGGTCCAGTGCTCTGTCACCCTCTCAGTAAAGAAGTGCCCTCTCATATTCAGATGGAACTTCCTGTGCTTGAGTTTGTGCCTGTTGCCTCTTGTCCTCTCACTGGGCACAACAGAAAAGAGACTGGCTCCATCTTCTTGACACCCTTGCCTCAGACACTTATACACATTGATGAGATTTCCCCTCAGCTGTCTCTTCCAGGTTAAACAGGCACAGTTCTCTCAGCCTGTCCTTGCATGACAGGTGCTCCAGTCCTCTAATCAGAGACTCCTCTGGAGTCTCTCCAGTAGTTCTTTGTCCCTCTTGTACTGGAGAGCCCAGAACTGGACACAAGACTCCAGGTGTGGCCTCACCAGGACTGAGCAGAGGAGGATCACCTCCCTTGGCCTGCTGGCAACACCTGTCTGAATGCAGCCCAGGATACCATTGGCCTTCTTGGCCACAAGAACACATTGCTGACTCATGGTCAGCCTGCTGTCCACCAGGACTCCCAACTTGGAATCAGTTGAAATAAGACTTGGAGTAAGATTTATCAGCTTGGCGTAAGACTCATTGTATGGAGAGGGTAGTAAGGTCAGCCTTTAACCACTTTAACCACCATGAACCACTGCTATTTACTATGGCATGGCATGATTGAACTTTTTTGACAATTACCAAGGATGCAGTGTATTCCTTTTAATTAATTGTACCACTTGAGTTAAAGAGGTCATTCTCAAGCATATCTTTCTTCCAGTAATCCCTCGACAGATATTTTGTATCATTGCTGCCTAGAGTGATCTCTCTCTTGAGTTTTATTCAAAAACTCTTAAAGAAATTAAGGGAAAGATGACATCTAAGTAGGCTAATTTAAGATTTCAGTTATTTAAGACTACCCCTCTTGTTTCTAAATATCAGATATTAAGGACTCCCTCCCCTTTTCTTCCTTTCTCAATTTTCCTTCCTTTCATTTTTTCCTTTTCCCCTTTTCCCCTTCCCCCATTTTTTTTTTTTTTTTAATCCAAGCTCATTTCATTGTAGAACTATAAATAATTATAAAAATTAATATTCCTTCATTTTTTAAGTGCTTGCAATATGTGAGAACAACTGACTTGCCTTTTTGTAGTTATGGAGAGCTGTCAGGTTGATTTTTACCTCAGAAATTCTCAGCAGACTCCATGTTGAATGCTACTAAGGAGAGAAATATATACAATTTAATAGTCTTATCTCTTTACATTTGAGGAAAAGTAGATGTAGACTTGATATAAATATTAATGTAGCACCTTCAGGCAAAGAAACCTTAATTAACATCTCAGAGTGTTTTTTTCCAATAAATTGTCTGGTATTGCTGTGTGAATGACTTTAGATAGCGAATTTGCCCTCAGTTTCACTGGTAAATAAAATAGCTAAGCAACACAACAGGAACAAGACTTCACAGTAGTTTCAGAAATAAACCTTACTTTAAGGCTGTGTCACCAGCTTTGCATAATAACAAGGGAGCATATCCCCAACAATCCTGAAAGTGTTTTGTATGTATAGGATTGAACTGAAATTTAAGACAAGCCATGTGAAAAAAAAAAAAAGAAAAAAAGAAAAATGTGCATCTCTGCCCCCCGCCCCCAAAATTTAGCTAAATTCTCGTATTCATTGAAACTAAATCATAACCAGCTTATTTCAGAATCTTGATCTGACTGATAAAGTTCCATTGTTTTTCTGTTGTTTTTGCTTTTTATTGATTTGAATTAGGCTATTACTTTGGGAATTTCACTCCAGGAGAGTCTTTCAGAAAGCTATAGTGATATTTCAGCTTTAGAGAGTGATGTTAAAAAACAAACAGTTCTGAGATTACATCCATCTGGATTTAAGAGAAAAAGTCTGATAATGGAGAGAGAGAAAATCCCGTATCTGGAAATCAACAGTAGAAATACCAGCCTTGAAATAAAGCGTTGGTCTTTTTTCCAACATACATATGCTATTTCATCATATGCTTTCTCTCTTGGTATCCTTCTAGCAGATTAGGCCACCTAATTTCATTTCAGGGTTACTGGAAGGAGTGTTGTGGTCAGCGATATAGAGGAGAATGTGTTGGACACGAAAGTCCTTCTGTTCCTAAATTTCATGATTCTGTCTGAAGATAAAGAAAAGAATGTATTTTCATTATGTATGAAGATAAACAGAAGCTTAAGCTGCTTGGACATAGCTATAAAGTCACTTAGTGGATAAGCAGTAGATATTTGCCCAGAGAGGTTGTGGATGCCCCATCCCTGGAGGTGTTCAAGACCAGTTTAGATGAGACCCTGGGCAACCTAATCTAGCAGATGGCATCCCTGCCTATGGCAGGGGTCTTGGAGCCATTTAGTTAAAACCATTTAGTTAAAGTTTACCAGTTAAATTGGAAAAGAAGCTTACTGGATTTTGATAAACATTTCAGTGAAGAGGCAAATTTAAGACATATACTTCTGTTTCTGTATTAGGTACATTTTGAAGTGGGGCTTCATAGTGTTGTAATTCCGCCATACACTGTCCAGTGTGTTCTTCATATATTCTGCAACTGGTTATCAAATTCACTTATCAACTGATAATATCCAGCACTTCTGTATTTATTACTCTAACAATAAATACTTCTTAAAATTTTCATCTGTATTTTATTTCTTACATTAATTCTTGTGGAAATACAAATTATACATCTATTTCTAAAATGTGGAGAGTTTTTAACAGCGGTCCAAATAGTTTTGTCAAGTTGCCTGTACTGGAACCCTCAGTCCCAAGTACCACAAAATAGTTGCAAGCTTCAGAGAAACATCTTTAAAACGCTGGAGGTTTTAAAAAAGTAGAAATGCTGGTCTTCCAATATTTTATGTTAAATTTTGAAGAATTGTGGGGAATATTTTCCTTAATGTTATATATTTTTATAACAACCATTATAATGGTAAGATTATTATTATTATTTTTTATATGAATTGGTAATTATCTCTCTCTTTTTGGAACTGGACTGCTAATATTCAGTATCTAAGAGTTTGTTAAAAATTTTGAGAATATTTTAATATGCTTCAAGAACAAAAGAAAAAAATCAGGTTGAATAGTCTTAATTCTACTAAACACTTGAAGTACTGATGTGGGTCTGCCAACGTGGGGAATGTTCATATTTGCCTAAATACATCTACCATTTTTTTAACTTTCTGGAGGTTTTGTCAAAAGCAGAATATACTGCTTTAACTAGGAAGTGCATATGCAAACTTAAATGATAAAAAAATATGAATGATGTCTATTAATGTGCCCAAAAGACAATTTTTGTAAGAAAGAAAAAATATAAGAATGTTCCGAGTATAAAACCATTAACTGTTTTGATTGGTCTTCTATGATGTGTTAGATTTTCTAGAGATGTTTGAATTTGCTCTTTTTGGTAATGAAAGGAATGGAACTGGAGCTTTGTAGGAAGAAGGAGATATTTATGACTATCACAGTGTCTGTTATATTTTAGCAAGACTTTTTATTTTTATTTTTATTTTTATTTTCTTTTTACCCTCCCTCCCCTCCTGCTTTATTCCTTAAGACTTCAACAGAAGTTCTGCTATTTTAGTATGTGCAACCAAAGGCTTCTTCTACCTAAAATTCCACTATTTTAAATAAAATTATATCTTATGATCAGCTTTAGAAAACTGCAGATTGTTTGAGTGATTCTTAGCAGAACTAGGGGTAGCAGCACTGAAGACATAGGAATATGCATGTGACCATCACAAAGTCACAATAACATGGATTAAAAAAAACACGCAGGCATGAGTTTGGGCTTGCAAAGAGGTCCTTATTTAACAAATAGCTCCAATCTCTTTTACTCCTTAGTCATAACCTCTTTGTCTCTTTTGTGCACGTGTCTAATTCTTGTTTTTCATTGCATTCTTGTTTCTAGTACAGTCATTAGAGTACAATTATTAAAAACCCTGTGTGATATAGATCTCATTGACATTGTGGGCTGTGTGTCAGACACAAGAAAGGGGCTACATATCTAACCAAAAAAAAAAAAAATAGAAAAAAAAGAAAAAAAGAGTGTTAGGCTTAGACTTGTAAAAATTACAATCCTGACATAATTCTTGTAGCAGAGATAACCTGCCAATATCACTCTCAGCAGTTGCTTTACCGTTTAAATAACCAAACTGTGATGCTTACACTTTCATATCTCTGCATGACCTCTCTACATCTCACCCAAGACTGCTCCTATTATTTCTCCATAAAGGGTCTCCTTGCCTTGTTTGTAATGACTGAGGTGAAATATAGACATTCACTCCCAAGTTCTCCACATTAGAAATTCTCTTCCTAACACTGACTGTGGTAATTATTCTGAAGTCTTTTGGGTGGAATGACCAATTAAACTTGTTTGAGTGGTAGGCACTGGACCTTTTTTACATAAATATTTCTCTTCAGTTACAAGTGAGGTAGGTGGAGAATCAATGAATTTAATTTTAATGAAAATTCCTGTGGAGAGTTATTTGAAATCATACTTCATCTCTGAAATGGAAGATTAACTATTTTCCTGTTACTCTTAATGTTTATGGGATATGAGTCAGTACACAGAATAAGATCTTTTTTAGGGGAAAAAGAAACCAATACTATCTGGGAAAGAATAAAGAATGAGAAGAAATATCTCACTGTCAGTGTCTTAGGCAGCAGTTCTTCAAGCCGATTTCCCACCTGTGGTGTGAAACTCTTAAAAGCATGCAACTTTTTAACAATTACTGGATGATCCCTGCTAACTCTTACCAGCTCCTTGAAGAGGTGCAGAATGCACTTAGGAGGGTTTGCTGCAAGCCTGAGGCTCTCCAGGAAGCCCACCTGTAGTGAACTTGTCTTTCTGGTCCTGAAAATGTTACTGGTGTATATGTTGTTTACCTCTGCAGTTTCAGCAAGAGTCTGTAAAAGTCATTTCTCTTGTACTTTGCCACCAAGAGGGCATTTCTGCAACATTACCCCTGGATCATCTGTCAAAGTCACTGCTGTGTCACATCCCTATCATGAGGAGTCACTATCACATAGCAGCCAGCTTCCCCTTACCAAAGGGTCAGTTTGATTTTGCTGCTTGGACAGAGCTCACTACTGGTATTCCCATATCCCCTGCTTTATAATGTCAGTCTAAAGATTTCCAAGGGTAGAGGGCCACTAAACACATTTTCCAACTAGCTGATCATCTATTTGTTGAGAAACATTGATGGCAACTGTCTTCTCTAGAGAGTTTGTCTTTCTGAATTTTTGAACAATTTAATGGAGCATCTCCTTATTTCCTCATTTCCCCCCCAAAATTCCAAAGAACTTCTCTTCCTATGACTGTGCTTTCTTCCAGTAACCAGAAATGTTTAGTAACAAGATCTCTGCATTTTCTTTTGTTTAGAAGCACTGGTTTCTGTGTGTTTCTTGACGGGGAAATGACATACCCTTTTGGCAGTCTCTGTGTGGGTGAGCTTGCAGTGCTGAGAGACACCCCTTTCTTTAGGCCTGATGAAATTTAAACATTTTGGTGATTTTCTTCCAGTGTGGGAAAATCTGAATGAATTTGAATTGCTCTGATATTTGTTTGAAATATATCACTGAATCACAAAACCGAATGACTCAAATAACATTATATAGGTTGGTTCATAACAATGAATGATTACAACTAGCACAGTCTACTGATTCTTACCGTCTCACTTTTTGCTTTAATTAAGTCGTTTTACATTTCTTGACGCTGAAGTTTCACAAATAAATAAATGCAAAATGATGTAAAACAATATATTTCCTCAAAATTTTGTGTCAGTTAACTATATTGAATTACAAAAATGGTGGTTATTGCCACAACTAAATCCTGAAATCTTCTGATGAAATTTTATTTTTATATTGCTAATCTTTGCCACTGAAGTATTTCTCCTGTAAACTGTCCTACCGGATTCTCTCTTCTCTTTAAAATAAGTAAAACAGATTTTAACCAAAACATTTTAAAGAAAATAAATAATATAGGCATCATCAGACACTTCACAAGTAAATCATTTAACATTTTGAAAGTAATATAAGAAAAATGACACACTGCTATTGAATTTCCTAGGGTGGTGATAAAAAAATCAACTGAAAATGAGTGTGACCTATTTATGTGTATAGAGTCACTTCATTTTAGAATAAAGGAACTGCTGCCTTTATTTAGCAGACTTATGCAAGACTGAAAGCACACAGTCCAGGGATTCTGTTACATTTATTTATCTTTTGTTTTTTGAAGGACTGCCTAGAAAAATATTGAATCCAATCTTGATCAGACTTTCTTGTATTCACTGTTAAAATATATTTTGAAATAAAACAAAGTAGCATACTACTTGAATGTCTAATAAAATACTGATAATTTTGATTGTATTATATACTAAGTTTACACAAACTACATATATATATATTTCTTTAAGTTGTATACACTGGCTGTTTTTCACTATAGAAAATAAATACTTATTGGTTAAACTTTCTGCCATTTTGCTCTGGTCACTATATCAAAGCAGTTCCATTAATATAATATGATGAGAAAATTGGAACTTAACACTTTAATGAGATTTCTTTTAAGTTAAATAGTAAGTAACACCTGCATGTGGTAATGCATAACAAATAGTACTGTTTTGTTCCCAGCAGCTGAATTGGATACAATGCATTTTCCTTCTCTGTATCCTTCTCTGTATAATATAGATTGACTTACTATTATTTCTTTCTCAGCACAGCTTGTAATGGATTTCAAAAAACTGCCCTCCAAGCCTTGATTTATACATAAATAAGAGCTAAAGACTTAATAGTACTATGAAAATCTAAAGTACATTACATTGATTATTAATGACAATTTTTAAATGTGTTTGACAATATCTAGTGCAGTTTTTCTCAGTTTTCTTCTTTAAACAATGTAGAATAGATGGATAAGTTCTCTGCTTCTTAAAATAAAATTTCTGGTCATGAAGACTGATAAAATACATGTCTGTTTGTAAATACTTTAATGTCTTTCCTATGACTCCTATAATTTAGTAACCTCATTTGGTATGACATACTAGCACAAGACTTAGCACTTCATAGTGGCAATGACTCTAGCAAAGTCAACTTCTTGAAGTTATGGTCTGTTAGGTCACCTTCATTTTTTGCTGTGTTACTGGTAACCTTATTTCCAGGTTGGAAACAAATAGAAAATTGTTATGTGAAAGTGTTTATAAATGAAGTAAAACAGAATACTGACTTTCATAATATTTTAAATTGGCATTTATTTGAATTTATAAAGAAGAAATGTTTGGTTAGGAGAAGCCCACTCAATGGGAAGAATCTCTACTCACTATGCGTTGCTGAATAAAATTTGTTGTGAATTCCCAAAATTGTATTGAGAAAATTGGGCTATGCATAGGAGATATAGATCTATATCTAGTTTGGGGCAAGTTCAATAATAATTTTATTGGCTAGCTGTGGGCTACATGGATATATGGCTTACTCTCAGCCATTTGAATTCCTGTAGTCTGTTTGCTTGAACTTTATAGCACTTCAGAGATGAGTCAGTCCTCTAACTTTATGACAGATGCCTTGAAAATGTGATGCAACTGTCATGTTTCCCTGTAAATCATAATTGGCAGATTAAACATAGACAAACCTTGAAAATTATATGTGTAGGAGTTCCTTCCCTTTTTATGTAGATATGCAAGTGTTACTCTCTTTCCCCCAGGCTCTCTGTCCCTTAGTTTTACCTTCGCTTCCCTGATTCCATGGTAAAGAAATCTAATAATTTATTCTCACCTAATTTGTCAGGGATAGAAAATCAAACCTATACATAGCCATTTCCAGAGCCAAAACATTACTTATAAAATTTTGAGCATCTACCCTTTGATTTCCCAACATTCATAATCTACTTACAATATAGAAATATGAGGCTGACAGAAACCTTTGTAGATCACCTGGTCCCACTTTCTCTTGAAAGCAAAATCCTAGTTTGGGTAATCCAGGTTCTGTTGAGTTGAGCCTTGGATATTTCTGGAGGAGAAGATGGTTCCCACTTCCCCAGGAAACCTATTGCAGTATTTAACGTCGTACTTAACTGCTATGGTGGTTCCCACTTCCCCAGGAAACCTATTGCAGTATTTAACGTCGTACTTAACTGCTATGGCAAACAGTATTTTTCTAATATCCGGACATAACTTTGTCTGAAGCAACTCATACCTTTTTCCTCTTGCCCTGTTAACATGATCACGTGTTAAGGGACACCTCCAACTTTCTCTGTAACTACTTTTTAGGTAGTGAAAGACTGTAATTAGTTTACTCTTTAACCCTTTCCTGGCTGAACAAACCTCCTATTTTCACTCTTTCTTAATATGTTGAGTTCTCCAGTCCTCTAATCCTTTGGTATCTCTCCTCTGCTAGACCCTCCAGTTTTTCAATGTTTCTCTTGAACTAGGCGACCAACACTGAACATAGGACTTGAGAATGCTCAGGAAATGGGATAGTTCTCAGGGTCCCCCGTGGTCTTATGCATCCCTTCCTATTTCAGGCACAAAAATCGTCAAACAATTTACTTTTGCTGATGTGGTGAAATGTGGAAATAAGTCAAGAGAGACACTGCCCCACCTCCACAAGGCCTGCTCCCTCATCTTAATTCCATTTCAAGGTGGCTAAAACATAATAAAAACTGCATTGTGTTTGCTTGGGGCTTTACTCCACAACTGAGAAACTTCTTTCATTGTAGAAGACAATCAGGCTGGCTACACATGATTTACCCTTGGTAAATTCATGTAGTTTTTTCCCATGCATTTTCCTGTGTCTGCAAGCAGCTTCCATGAGGACCTGCACCATACATTTCCAGGGACAGAAGTTAGACAAGAAGTTAGACAGGCAATTCAGCCTGTAGTTTCCTGGATCACCCTTTTTGAACCTTTTGTGGGTGGGTGTGATATTTGCGTATTTCATGTCACCTAGTACTTTCCCTGATCTCCGCAACCTTTAAATGCTGATAGAAAGATGATAGATTTTCAAAGATGTCAGCTAATTGACCTGTGATATTGTGATATACTGTAGTTACTGTAGTACTTTTCTGCAAGGATACTTAGTAGAAATGTTGATCCATTGCCAACAAGCTTGTAAGCTTGTAATTTATTTATTTGTTTTAAATCTCATAAGTTCAGAGGAAAAACACATTCCTTCAATTGGTAGCAACAATGCAATCCATAGGACACAAAGCAGACCTAGTCAATGTCTACATAGTATGCAGATATTGCTACACCATATATAATCACTGGCGTAGCTCACCATCACATCAGATTTTCAAGAGCAAAATATGAGCTCAGTATGAGATACCTAATTATGAAGTCGGGTTGCTATCATTGTTCAGGTACCCAAATCCTTCCCTGCAAGTTCTGTGTCAATTACTTTTCAGAAAAACTATAATCACCACCAGGATTATGATTAGTGTAAAGCAATCCATTTCTCAGCTACTGAAGTATATAGACACATTTACATTTGGAAAGAAATGTGCATATCAAATTTGCTGTGATCTGTTGCCTGATCCGTGTGTAATTCTGCTTCACTAGGACAATATAATATGACTAGGTAAAAATGGAAACCTTGATATTCTTCTGTTAATTCAGACAGACCCTATCCCTCTGATCTACTGTAGCAGCAGAACAGAAGTGAATGTGACTGTCTAAGACATAGGTGAAAACACAGTTTCACCATATCATTTTTCTATTCCTCAGCTGTATTTTGTGAAGTCAATACATGATTATTATTTTCTTTCCAGTTGAAAACACACTTTTTCAGCAGTCTATGATCTTCTGCATAACTCAGGTGTAGAGTCAAGCATGTTGCCATGATAATCTGAGTACTGCTCATCCCTACTTTCTGCCGTCATATTAAAAAGAAGGAATAGAAAAAAAAAACAAAACACACAGAACAAAATACAATAGCTTTGCAAAAACCTGAGCACAGGTTTCTGGAGGCCCAGCAACAGGAGTCAAAACAAATGTCACACTTAAGAAAGCAGAATTTATGTAGTCTACCTGGAACACATGTTCCTTACAGAAAGACAGGCAGAAGATGACTTATAAAAAACTTATATTGATTTGTTTTCTATTGCTCTGTTTTTTCCTGTTAAAGAAAGCTCTTTAATTCATAATTAGTAATGGCCTCGTTTTTTCTTTATTCCTGAAATGTAGACAGTGAATTGAAGTTTAATGTATTTTGTGTCTCCCTGCAGTGGGACAGTCAAGTGTTTTAATGCATTCAGTAAAAAAATTCACTTTAATATATATTATGCATTTAGAAACTTTAGACTTTTTGTTTGTTTGTTTGTTTGTTTGTTTGTTCTCCCACTGTTTGATTAAGAAAGATTTAAATGTTTTCACTGTTGCAGGTATTTTCCTGAGTCCATTACACTCATTTATCAATCTTTGGCTTGTTAAAACCTTTTGATATGTTTGAAGCGTGGTTTAGTACACCAAAAATGAAGACCAGTTTTTGTCATCTGCATATTTTTCTAATAATTTGACATGTGTTATAATACCTGAGAAATTAGACATAACCTTTTAAAGTTTTATAACATAAAAACACATACAAGGCTAAATACTTAACCGACCTACAAAACCATGAAGAAATGAGCTACATAATTCAGCTAAATTCTGATAGTACTCTAAGTCTCATAGATATTCTGATGGAAGAGAATTCTTTTGCTGTTATCTGACTATAGAGATGGTACAATTTATTTCTTACTCTTAAGTCTGAAGATTGAAGATGAGAAAGTCATGTTATCCCTGTGGAGACTGAATCATGTGAAACTATTTTCAAAGTAAGAGAAATATTACACATATCCTGAAGGCCAAGTTTGTCTGATTTTCTCAACAATCCTGACTTAGATGTGTCTAGTAAAGGCCTTGCTGGTTTCCTGTTGACAACTCTCACTCTCAACATGAAATTAAGCTGGTAAAACATATATAATATATCTGAAGATATATATTGCATGTATTAATGTTATATTATTGATATTATATATATGTATCTATATCTATATATACATACACATATACAAACAAATTTCCAGGCTAAAAATGTGAGCATTTTACAATGAAAAAGCTTATTCAATTTTTACTTCCATCTTCAAGACAGTTTCTAGAATATGTGGAAGGGATCCAGATACTGAAATATCTGACCCCCACTAGGTTGTTCGTGGAATCCACTTCCATCAGAGAGAAGAAGGAGATGGCTTATGTCTAACTGGTTAGGTACAATACAGAAAAACACTTAAAAAATTAAAGAAATGCATGTGGACATTGTTAATGGGATAGTTGAACCTTTCAAATTCTTTGGCACTTTATTCTTCTGCTGCCTTTATTTTAAGAAACAAACCTATAAGTGAAGCATAAAGAGTAACATTAATTTGTCATAGGCAGGTCAGAATATTTTGTATAGTCTCATATATAGTTGGAACCACAGATTCAGAAAAAAATATTTCTATTGATTGATGGCTGGGACTATGACAGTTACTGTAATGACTTCTGTGCTTTTTTGCTGCTAATCTTTGATTGTTTGCATATGTGAAGATTTTTTTTTTCTTGATCGTCATATGAAAGCTTTTATTATAACACAGTTGAATGGATGAAAAAGAGCCAGGGTGAAGCAGATTTACATGAATTAATAGAAGAATCTGGTCTGATACTAGGTTCTGATCTACACTTTTGCAACTGTTCAGTATTGCTATACAGATGGACTTCTGTGTGTTTATTAGCTTTTATTTTTTTATTTTTTTTTTTTTCTCCCTTCAGTGATGTCATTCAGTGTTCTTGCTCAGCATTATTTAATAGTTTTACAGTTTTTAAGATACAGTCCAAAGTTACTTCTGGACTTGCTTGTACCAAATGATGGTTTTTAGTGCCTTTTCTTTAAATTTTCATGAAATAGATATGAAATTCTAAAATAGAATTGATGATTGATAATGGAAATTGATAGAAACAGTGAATACATTTTAGGGTAATACCAAGCCCTAACAGGAGGTACAGAGAGTTTCATCTGAAAATAAGATTGATGTGTGCAGTTGTAAAAACATCTTATAAAATGATCTATGAAGAAGAAAGCCAATATGCACTTCTCAGGTTTTCATACCCCTTAAGTTAGTTTATTGTTAAGTCTCCTTTTGTATATGTTTTTAGAAAAACTGAAGAAAATACCGGTCAGGAAATTTTACCACATCTGTTGATGTTATCTGAATATTTTTAACTTGTAAAATGAATGTTAGGATTTCACAAGATATTGACCATATCACATTTTTCAAATGATTTCTTCTGCTAGTAAGGTTGATTATAGAAGAAGAAAAAATATGTGTGATGTTGATGAAAAGAAGGCTTCCTTCCAAAACTATAAAGGAGAAAGATTAGGCCACAAGTAAATGCCACAATATTCAGAGCATATGAACCTGAAAATTTAGTGTGTACTATGGTATTTTCAATACAATCCCTCAACACAGAAGTTTTTCTTCTATGAGAGCTCGTAGAGCATATTGCAAAACCCAGCTAATTTTCCAGGCTTTGACAAGATAGGAGGCTTATGGAGGTGACTACTGGTGACAGAATGGAGAGGATGAAAATTGTTTTACATTAGTTATTGCATGCTGGCACTCTGTAGGAGTTGTCAGAGCTGAAGTAAAAATTGTACTTTTTAATTGAGATTAAGGGTGCCTAGAGACTTACAGATGAGCTGATGTAGCTTCAGATATGCAAACAACAAGATGTTTTTAGCATGTATTGGGTTTCTCAGGGAATTGTTCATGTAAAGAAAAAGTTTCTTTTTCTTATTGATATAGACAAAACCACAGGGTTTATTTGCAGAACAAGCTTTGTATGGGAGATGAATAAATTGCTTTTCTCACCATTGAGAAGCATATAACACAGGAGAGGATTACTTTCTTCTGTGCCAGGAGAGAGGCACTAGGAAAAAGTAACTTAATGCTTCACTTTTAATCTCTGATGTTCCCGTGTGTCCTGGTTTAAGTTAGGACAGAGTTAATTTTCCTCCTAGTAGCTGGTAGGGTGGTATGTTTTGGATTAGGATGAGAAGAGTGCTGATAACATGCTGATGTTTTAATTGCTGCAGAGCAGTGCTTACACTAAGCCAAGGACTTTCCAGCTTCTCGCTCTGTCCTGCCAGCGGGCAGGCTGGGGGTGCAGCAGGAGCTGGGAGGGGACAGACCCAGGACAGTTGACCC
>CM021729.1:55593958-55613204 GCA_011074415.1 Stictonetta naevosa
ACCCTGGAGTGCAATGCACTGGGAGAGTGAAAAACAAGCTGGGTTCTAAAACCCTTAAATCACAGAAGAATGTGTCTGTCATTGAAAATCTGTCTTCATTATTTAAACAATCATCAAGAGCATACATAATTTGGTTTTATTTATTTATTTATTTATTTATTATTATTTTTTTTCAGTAGGAATTTCTTTATAGTTAGGTTAAAATAGAGTCTCCTGTACACGTTCACTAACTAATGATAGACAATATTTAGCAAACTAAATTTTACCATCTTGATAGTGACCTAGATTAATAAGCATGTGTTGTATATTACATTAAAGACAATTAACGAGTAATAGCTCTAAAGAATACTATTGAATGTAAAGACTGTTTTTCTGTTAATGTTATTATATTATTAATAATAAATAAATCAATAGATCAAATCAAATAAAAACAAACCAACCACCACAACCACTACCAAAACCAACCAGCATACAACCCCCCCAAGCAAACTCCAAAGGCACATGGTCTTGAGAACAACATCCTTTTTATTTTGCTGTGTCCTTCACAAAAATAGAAAACATTGACTAATACAGCAATTAGAAGTACTGCTTTTCTCAAATGACTGAGATTTGTAGTTATGTCTTTTAGGGCCCTAATCCAACAAATCACTTAAGAGCATGGTGAAAGTTAGACTTATGCTTAAGAGCTTTTCTGGATTTGGGCCTAAGTTAGGTATATTCACATTTCATGACTGAGAAATGGAAATTAATTTTCCTAAGAGTAGTTAGGAAATTTTGTACCCTAGTACAGAAAAGAGCTGTAGTATGTTGATTGGCATGCAATATTCCCTTTATTCTAAACAACAGTTACTGACTACTGTTGGAGAAAGAATACTGTAATTGTTTGGGTAAATAATTTGACATGGTGCTTCATATTCTATTCTGTTTATAAAAAATACATTTTTTTAAAAAAAGTGTTCCTATGCAGTGTGACTGTCAACTGTTAACAGAATATCTCATCTGAGAGTCATTTTGACCAAACATCGTGGCTGAGACTTTCACATTACATAATAAAAATGTCAAGATGAATGTAAATATTAAAAGAATAAAAAATCTCACAGATTTTCTAATCAAGCATTTGTTAAGCTGTTGTAAGTGAATTTCTGTTAGCCTGAGGAAGTGCAGTTTGCTTCACTAGTAGCATAGTATTACAACTATTTGTAACATTTCTGTGTTTACACAAACATTAACAGGAGCTTCAGGAGAAAAACTGTTTCTATTGAAGTGAAAAACAAAGTCTGTCTGTATTTAATTGGGTATCACTTCACCTTTAGAACTTCTATTCTCAGCACCCCTTTCCTAATTTGTAAATGGAATAAAATGAGTAGCTCAAAGAGAACTACAGTGTGACAGTAATATCCAATATGGCACTGGTATTCCAGATGACTAAAAAAAAAACAACTTTTATTTCTTTCTCCCTTTCATGACTTCACTGTTCTTCAAATTCTCATTTTCAAAAGCCTGAATGGAAAAGAAGAATTTAGCAGCATGAGATGGAATTCGTCATAAAGGCAAGCTGAGAAGGGAGGGATCTCAGAGCTCCATAGGCATTGCGGAAGACTTTTTGATCCGCTGTTGTGTAGAGTTCAGTTTTAAGCATTTACTTTGGTGCCCAAAAGCTCCAAATATACAGTCCTAAATATCCGACAGTACTGAAAATCAAAGCATTCAAGTAACACTTGATCCACAACTGACAACAATTCCATGTACATAATTTGATGAAATTTTCTAGTAACATACTGAGTAATTTCCCTTTTGTAACCTTCATATTTATCACATTTGAATACATCATTCTGGAAAAGTCTTAAAATTAAGTTTAATTCCTACCTTTGCTTAATGTTTCTCAAAACTGTATATATGAGGAGGTTGTAATAACTCCTGATAAATCAGCTGAACTGCTCAGGTGTTTAATTACTATAGATGTTTGTTCCTGAATTGCAACCAATCATTTTCTGCTACTGTGTTATACAGAGCTGAATATAGTACTATAGGATATATGTATATATGTTTATATATTTGTTATTAAAACAAAGTGAAATACTTACTAGAGTAATCTATTCTTGGCTAACACTCGGAAATTTTTGTTTAAATAAACCAAGAAAAAACATTATTTTTTTAACATTCAAGTTGACATAGAGCTAAAAAGAGTTTTTGCTTGTTAGTACACTATGTCTCAAAGGACATTTTACCTTTTATAGGCAAATGGAAAGTGAATCACTTTATGCCACTTTGCTGAGAGCAAGTAATATTTAAAATAATAATGTCAGTATAACACGATACTTTCCCTTCTACCAACTCTGATGTCTGGTTGGATACTATATTATTGTGCTATGGTTCCCAGGATGAACTGATTGACATATGAATCATTTTTATTTTGACCCAGGAAAAGTTGGAAAATGATAGGTTTGTCTGAAGGATTTGCCTTCAGAGTAGCAGAAAGTGTAAAATAATCTTAAAATGTTCTTTAGTGATACTTCTTTATATGCAATGCAACAAAAGAAAGCCATGACCTAGTACTCTACTATAAACTATGCTTAAATGTAACATTAATAAGACATGAATACTTGTCATCAAAACAGATAGTAATGTAGGTGGCCAGTATATATGCAACCATATTTCAATACATCAGACGTAATTGATGCAGCAGTTATTACAGAAAAACTGTAGCATAACTTTTTTTTTTTTTTTTTTTTTTTTTTTTTTTCCCTGATAGTTATACATAAAACTATTATTTGGGACTCCAGTTTTGTGACAGGCCTTAGGAAGCAAATCTTGTTCAGGCTGCTGTCATTTGCTCTCATTACATCTGTGTGCAACTGCTTATGACTAACAAGCCTATCTTTCCTAATGTGTTCTCATAATAAAATCATCTGCCTTGGAAATAGTAAAGTTTTGCTTACTTGGGTTGTGCTTTTTCAGATATTTTTCTTTTGGGGGGACATGAATAATATTACAAATCACCAAATGTATCTAGGGGAAGAAGTGCAGGTCAGAACACTGTCTGTCTGTTTCTGATTATTGCCTCTTGCACCCAGCTGCTTTAAACTGGGGAATAATTTTACAGATATGCTGAGAAAGAGCATTTCCTGGATTCAGTGTAACATACTTCTAATTACATAGAATGGAAGGAATTAAAAGATCGAATCATCAGAGATTTGCTTTCCCAAGCTACATTCCTAAATTTGCTTTAAAATAAACTCACACTGCCTGCAGGTATGAAGAAGCTGAGTAAAACAAAGCCCCTCTGATTTCCAAATCATTGTAATTTAAAGAGCTATAATTCATATTTATTGAATAAGAAATGACAGAAAAAAGCAAGCACAAGCATTTAATAGAGACTCCATGTACATTAAGATTTTATCCTCTGCTAAAAACCCTTCACCTTATCCTTTCATTGTATAGGCTAATGAAA
Organism: Stictonetta naevosa; assembly: GCA_011074415.1. Classification (NCBI taxonomy): domain Eukaryota; kingdom Metazoa; phylum Chordata; class Aves; order Anseriformes; family Anatidae; genus Stictonetta; species Stictonetta naevosa. The sequence goes on from CM021729.1 coordinate 55,597,410, forward strand.
CATGTTTAGAGGAAGTTGGATATTTTTAGAACCTTTAAAAAAAAAAAAAGAAATAAATAATATCTTAGATGTAGGTGGTATGCCTGGATACTTTCCTGTAATGTATAAAGAATGTTCATTTTAAAGAGCAAAGTAATTTATTGCAAGCAGAATGTTAAACAGTACTAAGTCTGCACGTTACTAGCCCTGATGATAAAGGATTTATGTAATTACTATATTAGGAGATGAAAGAAACACAGTCAGTATAGTTGGATTTCAGTAATGCACTGGTAAAATGTCACAAAATCTGATTTTCACAACAGATTCGAGTCTGCTTTGCAGTCTGAATTAAGGAGCATAAATGAAAGTTAATCAGAAATGGCAAAATATTGTGAGTCTGATGGGGAATTATAAGATAGGAATTAACTGAAATGTTATTTTAAAATCCTCAACAGTGATCTGGAGAAGAGTGTTGACATTTATAGGTGATAGGAAAGATCTAAAACTTCTGCAAAGACAGGAGAATAATTTAAAGGTCTACTAGAATAAAGAATATCTTTTTCAAGAATAGATCTTTAAAGAAGGTAATTTAATATGTCTAAAAAACACAGTGTTTCTTTAGAGAAAGAATGTCTGTGTTCATCTGAATGTACCTGGTAATGCCATATTGCAACTGGAGGTATCTGGCCACAGAAAAGCTGGAAGAATGGCACTGCTGGGATAGGCAATTATTAACCTGCATCTGCTGTGCAGTGCAACTGTGGAAAGAGGCCTGCTGTGTTGCAGATATTCTTATTAGAGGGATGTGAGCACCAGGCACAGGTCACAAACTCACAGGATCCTAGCCTACACAACAGCTAAGGAAAATTTCACCCTGAGGTGACATCCATGGAAACAATATTAAAGCCAACAGCAGCCCCTGTACTTGAGCTAGAAACTTCTACTGCTAGTGAAGAAGGGCTAGTGAAAAGATATCTCTTGAACTCAGGAATGGAAGATTTTACAGGTTTTATTCTGAGGAGCACCAATATCTAATCACATTTTCTCCTGGATGTCTGTTATAGCTCTTTACCTCAGAGCTCTGCCTACCCCATGAAAGTTGCCTGGTTTAGTAGTAGTTCAGCATTCAAAACAACTTGTGTGAAGGTTGAAATTGGACTTGATATCTTCTAGAATTTTCTTCTATTTTCTGCTTACCAAGGAACTGTTCTAAACACCGAGTTTTCTGTCTGGAGGGAGTTGTATTGTCAGTCCTTCCTGTTGCGTTTATTCCAGATTTTATCTTTCTATTAAATACCCTTTGTGGCACAGAAAAAAGAATGAAAAAAGTAAGTAAGGTGTTGGCACAGAGCTGTGATAAAACAAACCTGAAAGTGAGGTAGTACACAATTATTTAAATATTAAATAGTCTTGTAGTGGTGATGATCTTGATTTATGCAGAGATTAGGGGAGATAAATGAAAGTATTTTAGTTAGGGAAATTATTTAAAAACACCATAGGAAAATGTATTGGTTTGCTGATAATATACCAGTGAAAATAAATTATATTGCTTTGAGATATTTAAAATTAAATCTGAAAAACATGGCAAATGTGCAATAGAGCAGTCTGATTTAGGATTACACAAAATTTGAATAACATACCTATTTTCAAATATACATACCTTTATAGTTAGTCAGTGAATTTCACTGTATTGAAGAGTTACCTTGCTACCTATATGAATGCAAGACTCAACTACTGTGACCACTAAAGAGTTGAAAGAATGACTATGCTGGCTGTGAACAAAGATCATATGCAAGGTCTGGCAGTAATGGGTAGCAGAAAAGGAAAAGCATGAAAGTTTAAAACAAATATCAAGAGATACTAATTTTCAGATCTTATATGGTTCAATAAAATCTTCTATTTTCAACTGTTTTTAGTGGTTTCACCTCATACAGTCTGGAAACAGTATGACATTAAAATACCTTGAGGTGATCTGAATACTAAGAAAAATATGATTCAGAGCTTTCCCTTTCCTGATGTTGTTTATTTACATCTGAAACTCTAGCTTTTTTACCAAGGAGTTTAGACCATTAAGAAGATGAATACTGAATAGTTTTCCTATAGCAAATAAATTAATTCTCATTAAGTGGAAAACACTTTTTATTCTGTGTTTTGAATATTTCATGTAAAATAAAAAAACCAACACCTCAGCCTAATTTCTTAATATTGTGATATTAAGTTTTATGTATGTGGCCAATTACTGTGAAGTTATTGATTATCATATACTTATATTAGATTTAATATAGTATGTGTTTCTATTAATTTTCTCTCCTACTCTTGACTTGTCCTTAAATTTGTTATGAAGTAATCTCTCTCTCTCCCCCCACATCTAAAAAGAATAGATTTACAAAAAGATGTAGTCTTCAGATTTATTTATATATATATAAAGTAAGTGTTTAGGCTTGTTAAGGAATTATTTATATCTAAACTGATGGCTTCTTAAACATCTAGTAGACGCAAAGACTAGTGGGGTAGTCTTATTTACTATGACATTCTGGATAATTGCAGGAATACCACTTGATATGCCTTCTAATTTTTCAAGTGGTGTCCTTCAGTGTCCACAGTTCTTTGTGGGATAGGAAACATTTTACAGTAGATGTCTGATCATAAAATCAGTGAAATGAAATGCATAAAAATGTGTTCAGATATGAATTTTTATTCATCTGCCAAAAAAAAAAAATTAAATTGCCTGAGTATTAAATATGCACATATTTATGAAGGGGTCAATAAAAATGTTAGAACAGACATTGTATCACATTAGCAGTAACTTTAGCAAAGCCCATTCAAAAAGAGTTAATAAACACAATATTTCTACTGAAACCGTCTAAATATTAATTGGGGATGTTCCATACTTTTATGTCAACACTTTAGATCATGTCTTTACAAAATGTAGAACTGAGGTTCATGGGATAAAAGTTTCTACCAGTACAGAGCTAAGTATTTGCAAAATTGTGCATTTTCCATGTCTATTGATAATTCATTTTCTGTATGGAATGACTCTTTAAATATCAACTTTCTAGCAAATGGTCTGTTTTTTCCTAATTCAGGAACTGCTGGACTCATTATTTCCAATCAAATCTACAGGATCTATAATTCAATATGTCATCTAAGGTTATTCAAATAAAACACAATCAGCATGAAGCCTGATGGGACTTTTATGACTTGTGCATATTAACGGGCTTTTGCAGCAAATCTTTTCATTGACCTTTGGCAGAACTATTAGTAAGAAGTTCATCACTCGCTATACAGTTTCTGCTTCTATGTCTAGTAGAAGGCAAAACAGACCTACTGTGAATAAATTGTTCCTTTTCTATATCTTGCAGGCACTGGTAATTTACATATGCGTAGTACTAAATAAAGGATGTAGTTTCACAACTGAAAGGGAGTTGGAGACATATTCAATTACTTTTCTATTTCCCTCTTCATTTTCCTGATAAAATGAATTTGTAAATGTACTACATTGCATGTCAAATTCTGATGATATTTATGTTTCTACTATTCCAGGATTTTTACAATGTTTTCATAAAACACAGCAGATTTTTTCCTATTACTTTTACAGATATTTTTACTTTTACTGAGGAATTAGACTCAGTGATGCTTGTGGGTACCTTCCTACTTGGGATATTCTATAATTCTATGATATACCAACTTTCAATAGAAGTCTGTTATATGAAAATTTAGCCCAAACCTTACATTTTTCTCCATTAAGCTCATGAATGGTAATAGTTTTTTGTTTGTTTGTTTGTTTGTTTTGTTTGTTTGTTTGTTTTTTTGTTTTGTTTTAATTAGGTATATACTTATCCAGGCAGTGACTTGCTGAAGTAAAATTCTCATCTGCAAGGGAATGTATAACACTCCCTTATATTTCACACACACACAAACAAACAAACAAACAAACATCCCTTGATACCAAACAAGAAACATAATCTAAAATACTCTGTGATGATTCTTACAAAAACTGGTTAATTTCTTATACTGGAATAGCTTGAATGTGACCCTTTCCAATAGGCTCATATTGGGGTATTACTTTTCTTTTGTTTCCCCCTCCACCACCACTATTTTTTTCTTTCTTTACTTGAAATTTGATAAAATTGACAAGTAGGTTTGCAGAATGGAAATTGGAAAGTACCTGAACTTTGAGTACACGTTCTAAATTTTTCAACAGTAATTGAAGCTCCCTTTTGTGTCTTTGGCATTGGTACAGCACTAGGCAGGCCTCTCATGACAAATAAATGCAGCAAAGATATACACACATCCTTGCACTAGGGACAAGGGAGAGCATATGGGATGGATATTACTGTCCATATATCTATTGTTTAGCATCTTACCCAGTTATGAAACTATGGCTTTGACAATTTTCTGCCACCTTTTGTTTGACTTCTACATAGATTGTTAAGTAAATAGACTTATGAACAACCTTATTGTTGTGCACTCATGAAACTATTATGTCCTGTTGCTTATGGTTAAGGATTTAAAACTCACTGTTTTTGTGTGAAGAAATACATGTTTTTGAAATATTAAAAGGAAGATGAGAGGAGAGCTTTTACTAAAGGATTGCATTTTTATCTGCCATTTAGTTGACATGAAAGCAAAGACACCTCACAAGGCACAAGGATAGAACATCTGAGTCATTGGGTACAAGCTCTAATAACTCCTGAAGAACAGTCAGATACTAATTTGATCTGTCTGAGTCTGTCACATGCTGTACAAAAGTAATGTGATGAATCAGAATGAATAATACCCAACACCATCTTTTATCTGAGGATCTCAAAGTACATTACCAACTTTTAATTATCCAAGTCTTACAAGGTCCTGGAGATGTAGATAGGCATGAATTTACCTTGCAACAGATAGTTAATTTGGAAGATGATTTGTAAGATGCGGTTACAATACTGTAAATCTATTTATGACAGTTTGAATACTCTCAGTTAAGCAGATCTTACCTTTCAGTTTGTGGGGTGGAGAATCCTGTGTTGGTAGGGAAAATGTCAAATGATGGAGAGTCCTATTGTATGGAAGAATGTTAAGTCAGTTAAAGCATCAGGTCTTTTCTCCTCTGATAATTTTTCCAAAATTCGGAAAAAAATTTAATTGTGTTCTTGAGGGTAGCATTTCTTTCTGACATAATATTTTCCTTTCTGAAGAGCAATATAACTGACAGACACAGACGAAATTCAATTGGGTTTCAGATCAATTTTATAAACTGTCACTTGGGTCCATTTGAACTGAAAGGATTGTTCTGATCTTCAGCTAAAAACCTGTTATTATAAATGACTATTTTATATCATGGAATCACACAATCACAGACTAGTTGAGGTTGGGAGTTAAGTCTGGAGGTCATCTTGTCCAACACTGCTGTGCAGGCAGGGCAACCCAGACCAAGTTGTCCAGGACTGTGTTCAGGTGGCTTTAGAAAATCTCCAACAACAGAGACTCCATATCCCTGAACAATCCCTTCCATATGACATTAAACAGCCACTGACAAATATTTCACTCAAGAGTATACACAGTTTATTGGTAATACCATCTTCTAATCTTTGCCTGTGATGCCTCACTCTGCAGTACCATTCCACAAACACTATGAAGAAAATAATTTAATGAATTCTTTTTTTATGGGCTCTGGCTTCAGATCTTATAGAGGATTTCTGTGGGAAGTTCTCTGTTCTTCTGAACCACTCACTATGAAGTTGATCACAGAATCAGAGATACAACAGAAGGAAAGGAAGCCATCCAAAGGGACCTGGACAAGCTTGAGAAGTGAGCCCATGTGAGGTTCAACAAGTCTAAGTGTTGCACCTGGGTTGGGGCAATCCCAGACATGAGTACAGAGTGGGAGAAGAACTCATTGAGAGCAGTCCTGCAGAGAAAGACTTGGTAGTTCTAGGGGACAAAAAGCTCAGCATGAGCCAGCAGTGCGTGCTTGCAGCCCAGATGCTTGCAGCATCCTGGACTGCATTAACAGAGGGGTGGCCAGCAGGTTGAGGGACTGCTCTGCCCTTGGATGGTCCCACTTGGAGTACTGCATCCAGGTCTGGAGACTCCAGCAAAAGAAGGATGTGGGACTGTTAGAACAGGTCTAGGGGAGGGACATGAAGATGATTGAGGGGCTCGATCACCTCTCTTATGAAGAAAATCTGAGAGGTGGGGATGTCAGTCTGAAGAGAAGGCTCTGGGTTGACCTTGTTGCAGCTTTTCAATACTTATTATGAGGGGACTTATTAAAAAGATGGAGACCAACTTTTTGCTCAGTCAGATAATGGCAAGGGGGAAAGGTTTTAAACTAAAAGAGGGGAAATTTACATTAGAGGTTAGGAGGAAACTCTTCACTCAGAGTGTGGTGACACATTGGAACAGATTGTTCAGAGAGCTTGTGGATGCCCCATCCCTGGAGTTGTTCAAGTCCAGGTTGGATGAGGCCCTGGGCAATGTGATCTAGTGAGTGGCATCCCTGCCCATGGCAGGGAGGTTGGAACCAGATAATCTTTAAGGTCCCTTCCAATCTGAGCCTTTCTTTAATTCTTTTGGCTCCTGGACTTGCCCAATTATTCTCTTAGATTTTTTTTTCTTTGGCCTTGGTGATCTCAATGAAACTGAAAGATGCAACTCGGCAATAAGCTTTGGCCTAGAAGTATAATGTTTCCTGGAATTACAAGCTATTTTCCAGCCCACAAAATGAAACATTACTTAAACATAAGAATACTTTTCTGAATGCTCTGCCTTACACGGTAATACAAATAAATGCAAATCAAATTTGAATTATTCATTAACATTATTTTTTAGCTTTTTTTTTTTTCCCTAAAAATTATGTAAGAATGTTTTGTGTTTTTTTTACAAAGCTATTATTTTTTTTTTTTTTTTTTTTTTTTTTAAATTAGTGGAAAAAACAAACTCTAAGCAGAAAATATGATTTCTTAACTATAACAACATGCATGCATTTTATTTGTCTGTTCTTCCACCTAGCAGAAGATGGCTGACCAGACAATATCCATGTGCCATTTTCTTTTTAGTCTGGTTTCAGAAAGCCAGAATATGTTCATGTTGTTACTTGAGAGTTGTTTTCCTATCTGAGAGTAGACTGATCACATACTGCTTATTTTAGGAACGGCCCAGTGTGAATTGGTTTGGGAATTGATAGATGGGGAGTGGTTTGATTTCAGGTATCTTTCAGATTTACTTACAGTTTAGTTATGAACAACGAAAGCAAGTACATTTTCTTTGGTGGATTCAAAAATAAAATAAAATATTGTGTGAGTGACTTTGGACTGTCTGATTGTATTTATGCTTCCACCCTGGACAATTTAAGACCTTAGATAATTTTATTAATTTTAGACTAAGTCTCAGTGTTGAATTTTAGTCTGCAGTATGTGGTCACATATAACCAATATGCAGAACACGTGGGATGAAAACAAAAAGTTGAAAAGTTAATTCTTAATTCTGGAATTAAATGAAACAATACATTTCATTTTAAAGAAGGCCTCAGTTAAGAGAGCTTTAATTCAGAATATCAAAGCTTCTCTAAAAATCCATTTTCAAACTCGTCCTCTGCTAAATTTGAAAGTCCTAATAACTATTCAAGGCTTTCTTTCTGAGACATTCTTGTTGAAATTTTCAAACAGACATAGTTATTGAAACATCTTTTTCAGTTTTTTTAAAGAATTCTTACATATTTTTTTCACCTTTACATTTGTCACAATGGCTTAGATATTGAGTAGGAAATACAGTTGAATTCAAAAATAAATTCTAGCTGATACACTGCTAGCAATTCTGAAGATCTGAGAAAGATATTCATTAGTTCTGCTTGTTTATATTGAATATTTTTATTTTATTTTATTTTATTTTATTATTTTTATTTTATTTTATTATTATTATTTTTTTTTTGTACAGCAGTGAGGTGCGACTGAAACATCCAACACACACTGAATAAAGTAGGGAGATTTGGGTGCTGAATAACTGAAAAGTTAGTTGATTGCTCTCCACCTCTTCCAGACTTATTTCAGAAACTTAGGAATAAAACTGTTGTGCCAGGTTTATCTTCACTGAACACCAAACCATTTTGGGTGTTGGGAATAGAACCATAAAACCATAGAATGATTTGGGTTGCAAAGGACCTTAGAGATCATTTAGTTCCAACCACCTTGCCATGGGCAGGGACACCTCCTGCTACATGTGCAAAGCCCCATCCAGCCTGGTCTTGGAAAGATCTTATGTATTTGATATAATTGGACAACTTATTCAGCTTGGAAAATATATATACTTCACAGCAATGATTTGTTATCTTACAGCCAGAGTGAGAAGGTGATTTATTTTACAGCTGGGGGGGGGGTTGAATCACATCTTTGACTTCATTAGTATGGCCCCTACCTCCGAGGTCCTCCAGCATTAGCTAATGACAAGGTAAGTATTAGCATGTGGTATGCCAAAAGTGTCTGAAAGATGTATTCAGATCCCAGTAAATAAAAGCTCCACATATCTACCTCAAATTCTGAAACTCCAATAAATAAATAAATTAAATAAATTAACATAACAAACAAACATAACATAATTAACATTGAGTGTGGAGAAGTAGACAAGGAATTTGTTACACAATGAAGATCTTAAGTGTACATTGAGTCTGGCTGATGACATATTTTGTAGTGATAACAGTCTCCAAGGTAAGAAAATCAGGACTGTGAAGTTCCATGCAACAAACTGAGATGCATTGGGTGATGTTGACTAGCTTCATGTTGTTCCTTGTTAGACAATGTCAGAATGGCAGAGGCCATCCTCCCACTAGAGTGTCTCAGTTAACTTCTAATTTTGATTTTGTGCCTGTGCAGGCTGAGCTTTCACATCTGTGTATTCCCAGAGGAATGGGAGTTGTGAGGGTTGTGAGATTACAGCTGTCAGTTCTGCTGAAGCATGGTAGCTAAGTGGGGCTTCAATGAGCTATTGAATTGGAAGCCACTCAGCTACATCTGGTAGCTTCTTTAACTGGAAGGCTGTATTACTTCCCATCCCCCACCCTCCCATTTTTGAAAACAATGGTAGTTCTACATCTTTTTGTTAACTGCCTTAAATGGGACTTTCACACCTGATGCTTCCTTTTCTTATTTCTGCCATTACTGTCCTTGTAATTATTTTAAATAGGCTCTTATTCCCTAGATCCCAGACCTCTGTCATGCATGAGGTGGTGTTAGACACATGCTAACTTAGATACATACTAACTTACATAAAGCTGTCAAAATGCTAGTCATTTTCTGCAGTTTCTATTACAATATGTTTTATTAAATATAAGCTATTAAATTATCTGTTACTGTCTCTTTGCTGGAAACTGCAAAGAAATTAGTATCATTTCTCAGGGACTTTTAATAAAAACTGAAGAATGGTGATTACGGTTTTTAAGTACTTGTACTATAGCCCAGCACACCACTTAGGTAATTGCACTGTGTGTGCTTTGTTCATGTTTTGATTAAGAGGTGAATTGACAACGCTCATACTGTTGAACTTAGAGCAATAAATTGGATTGTTCTTGGAAAATGGCATTGGCTTGTTTTTTATTAAGCCTTGGCTATGCAGTGCTTTCTGTTGCCATATGTAAAAGGTTATTCATAGGGATTCTTACATCATATAAATGTAAACAGTGTTATACAGTGATGAACATTACCTATGAGACCTGAACTAACATGTAACTCTTCTGACACTGACTTTCACTATTAATTCACAACACAGACTGAGAACCTTGGAAATTCATTTATTGTTTGAATGAATAGTGCCTATGAGTAAAAAGGCAGTATTACATATGTACCGAAGTAGTTGTCATTTCATAGAATTTTGTAGTTTTGACATGAAACCCAATGGTTATGATTTTTATTCTCTGTAATTAGACATATATAACTTGCCTGGCCTTTAAAGTAAATTTTGGTGCTGTGTGTCTACACGAAGTACAATCTAAAAAGTTTGTTTAAATGTTTTAGGTAAAACTTCTGTGACTCACAGTAAGAAATTAAATCCAGTAGAATACTTCATAGATGACTATTTTTTTTTCTTGCTTTCTATATTTTGTGTAAATGTCTGTTTCCCAAGCACTTCTTCTTTGTCTTCAGAAGCGTGAGAAATCCTTGCAAGCTGTCCCGATCCCAGCATTATATAGGAACCTCAGAGTGCCTGGGCTGCCTTAGACATCTCTATCCAAAGCCCCATCACAAACAGGGGGTACCCATGAAATATGATAACAGAACAGAGATCTAGTAATATTATTTATTCAGAAACCAGAGATTGTCTGCTCAGGAACTTCCTGGACCTGAAGTGTCTTTCTGAGCAAATTTAAGAAGTTAGGAAGAAACTCTTTCAGGGATAATCCCCAGAAGGCATTCTAGACCTTCCTTCAGAAAGAAAGGTAATGAACATTATCAATGGAGTGATATAGGTCAAGATAACCTTGTGGACTAACTGTTTGAAGATTTTGTGTTTTGGTTCTGTCTTTCTTCAGCCATGTCTTCACCCCCTCTTTCTGCAACCAGATCTCTTGCCATGTTGGTACATTAAAAAATTATAATATATTTTAAACTATGTGTACATTGCATGGTTTGTAAATTCTTTTTTTTAGTGAACAAAGATAATGTCCTAGTATATATCTGAAAGAACTAGCTATGCAAATGGGAGAAATTAAAGGAACTAGTGATGGAGGGAGGGAAAAACTAGGCTAATGTAAATAGCTAATGCAAGTAACTAATATATAGTAAAAATAGTATAATACAATATATAGTACAGTACAATATGTGATATGGTATGGTATAGTACGGTATGGTATGGTATAGTAATAGTATAGTATAGTAATAGTATAGTATAGTATGGTATGGTACGGTACAGTACAGTATGGTATGATAGTATAGTATAGTATAGTATAGTATAGTAAAGTATAACTAAAGAACAATTAAAGAATCATCTCATATGATCCCCTTAACAATGCAAAAAATGTATGATATTTAGCTAGGATAATTAGCATTAGTTACCAAAAGTGTGTTTTTAAGTATTTTGCATTGTTTTTGCATTTATATTTTTGTCAATAACCTTAGCTTTAGTTACAGTGAAATGTAATGAGGACATATACCAGGTAATACTTCTCTAAAAGACAGGGGTTCTTCTGGTTCTTCTGTCCTTTCTCTCTCTTTGTTTTTTTTTTTCCTTTTTTTTTCTCCTTTTATCCTTTTAGTTTCCTTTTTGCCCCTTTTTCTTTCTTTCTTTTTTTTTGCTATTTTTCCCTTTTTCTTTTTTCTTTTTTAAATTTGTATTTTTTATTTTTCACTGTATAAATAAGCTGTTTTATGATTTCTTTGCTGTTTTTATCCTAAGTTATATGTACCTAGGATGAGTTAGAAACTAGCTGAATCTATAAGTTCGCAGTTATTACTGTCCAGTAAATGAGATTTCTACTTTAGTCTTTTCACTGGATTAGTGAGGATAATTAATTGATGAATCAATTTGTTTCCAGGAAGGAATCGCTAAGCATATACACTAAGCAGAGTGGAAATCAGATATTAAGACATTAATTTGCTATGAAAGTGAAGCACTTTGTGATGTACTGAACCCAGTACAGCCCCTGGAATTTAATTAATATTATAGATATTATAACAGCTAGCATTACACTAAGATTATAGAGATATATTGATACAATACAGACATAATAGAATAAAACCTAAAAACAAGTCAGTGTGATTTGTTCATTGTATTTATATTGAACTTTAAAGTAAAATGTATTTAACACCCTGGTTTTATTTTGATAAAGCAACTTTTTCTTCTGGTTTCCTCCAAACTTCTCAGAAATATTAAAAGGCATAATTTCATTACATAGAGCATTGTGTTGGGATCTGTCAGGCAATATACCTGCTTGAGTTTCTATTGATTTGATTGCTGTGGGCAATTTTTTGGCAGCTGTAGGTAATGAGGTTTTTCAAAGTCCTTTCCTCCTTTGTAGGGTCAGATGGTTTTCAAAACATGACAGGAAGGAATACCTACTCATTTATTTATGTGTTTTATGTCTTCTTTTGATTGAAATGAATAGATTGTGTTTCAGATTTTTATAGTATTTTGTATATACTGTGGAGTTGAGTTGGACAGCTAATGAAACTAACAAAGGGGATGAACTAAAACCACATGAAACATACCACTTATCTTTCCCCCATTTGTGTTTTTACAGTGATATGAGTTTGTTCATGCATTTATCTTCCTACCTCTCCTGAATGGTATTACTGCACTACAGATACATGTAAACTAGATACTTAGAGGTTTGCAGGGGTCGATTACTTAGAGAAAGAAGTTGTCATGAGTAGAGACTTCTCACAAAACAGAGATTCACTGTAAATAGAGGAGTTTTAATTTTCTCTCTGTAAATGCTCCTTTCTGACTGAAGGTTTTATTTATTTATTTATTTATTTTCACAAGAGACAACAGATTCAAATGATCTAAATCTGTCTGAATTACTCTGTCTCTGTTCACTGAAGGTGTGAGCTCTGTGGATGATACTTCCCATGTGTGCTTCTCATGCCTGTTCCCTGCAGTCCTAGAGGCTGAATTTCTGTTATTTGTTACTGCAGTGGACCATCCTGCATCAGATTTACTACCCAGAGAAATTTGCTCTTTAGAGAGCTTTTGTCACAGAGCCCAGTCACACAAAATATTAAATAAACTATTTCAATGCCTGTGAAACAGGACTGCTATCCACTAACACAGGACACCATGCAGAATCAGGACCTAAATACTTCATTAGAGGGTGGTTTTGGGATCTTGTTTCATTTCATTTGTTATTGCTTCCTGTTTACAGCTTTCTCCCCATCATGCCTTTAAACATTTATTATTCTGTCCCTTTTAATATATGCTGGCAGATTTTTCAGACTATATTAAGCAAGGCAGCAGACAAGACAGGATACTGTTCTGAGATTAAGGAAGGAAAATGAGAAAAAGGGATATGAACAAAGAGCAGACTGGAAAGGAAGAGGATCTCACTCGCTTTCCACTGCTGGAGCAAACCACAGCCCCTATTCTGTGTGCTCTGAAAGTGATTATCTCCAGTCACTGGTTCTCTCAGAGTCTAATCTGCTGATTCACTGTTTTTTTTTTTTTTTTTTTTTTTCTTATCAGGGTTGGAAAGGAGACATCAAAAGCCATTAATATCCATTATAGCAAAGATCTACACCAAAAATGCCATTAACTAATCTGTGTTAAAATATTTGTTGGATAAATTTTGCTTCCCAAACACATTTTGAGGTGATTATTGTGATTATTTACTCATTCATAATACTTTTTTATTTTTTATTTTTTTTATTTTTTATTTTTCAGGGGGATTCACAGTTATTGTGGAAATGAAATGTTGCTGGCACTGCAGGTCTGTGTGCTATCACTTTGATTCCATGCATCCAAGGATTATGATTTTGAAACCACAGATGTCTGGGGCTTGGCTAATAACAGACAGGATTGTCAGCTGCCCTGTGTCAAGGATAACTGCATCTCCCTGGGAAACAGAGACTGAAGAGCCAGAGCTACGTCTTCATGCCGTGAGATCTCTAATTAACTGCAGCACCCAAAACGGGCCAGTCTGAAATCAATATATTAAACCCCTATAAATGAAAAAAAAAAAAAAACAAACAAAAAAAAACAAAAATCAGACCCACTCCTAATTTAGCAAACAGAAAAATGTATTAGAATTAGAAAATTATATTTCATTATCTTGCACAGCCTGCTCAATAGTTTTCTAGGATTTTGTTAGGAGTAAGCTTTGTTTCTCTGCAGTTTCACAGAATTTGTGCCTCTCCATTTATCACACAGTTATTATATCAAATTGCTTATGTAATTGTGCTGTTTAATAGGTAGCAGTTCCTGATGTGCATAACATATGGCAGTGTAGAGAAAGCAATACAATATTACAGCACAGTATTAGCTTTTAGTCAGTTTTTGATTAATGTTCAATACACTTTTCAAAATCTCATGACAGGAACAACAGTCTGCTGTGCTAATGGGAGTGCATTCCCACACCCTCCCCACAGTATTGCTGATGGGTGCCTCCTTTGGTCACCTCTTACACCACTGAGGAGCCCAGGCAGGTTTTTCAGCCTCTGTCCAAGCCCAGGCTGGACAGAAGTGAAACAGTATGTGACTTAGGCTTTCAAATTCCTTCTGCAGCATTTGAGTTCATTTAAATCCATCAGTGCAGTGTTTGCTGTGTAAGTGAAGATTGCCTGCATGTGAGTTCAAAATAATATAACCATTTGAGGCCTTTATTTCTTGTTGCATCTTGTTGCACTGTTGTATGTATTGTGTCCTGAATTCTGTAGTCTGTCTGCTTAGCCACACAGTTTGCTGCTACGAACATTTCTGTCAGTGGCTTTGATCTATGCACTGGATTTCTACTTAGTTAGTCAAGTTGTTCATAGGATCAGCTTTAGTTCAATGGGAGATCACCTTTCCCTCCTGTTCATGTCACCACCCTTGAGATGATGACACATCTCTAGATCAGCTATGTCAGTGAGCAGCCTGAGAGGGCCTTTCCCTAGAACTGGCCCATGGAACCACTTCTCTGGGAAGAGTGACCAAACCTTTTTCAGGACTAAATGTGTAATTCATTTATTTCATTTAAACTTTCTTTAAGCAAGATTTTTTCATTCCCTTCCCACCTATACAGTGGGAAGCAGATATGGATGTTATACCATATGCTTTCTTGTACACTTATAGACAAAGACTAGACATACCTATATATCAATCAACCTATATACCATCGGAGAAAACAGTGTTATACTGCTAGTTTATACTGCTATAAAATGATAGTTTGAAATACTTATTATTTGGTTAACTAACAATGACAGATTATATAAATAGTTGGTAAGATATGGTTAAGCATGCGTAAACTAAATGTATGATACTTAGATCCTGTTTTTTCATTGGGCTACTTAGACACATGAAAAACTGAAAATATGCAAAATTGTATATGTAGTGTTATGTGATATTTAATGTTAATGTCACATAGGTTATTATGGAAGTACAGTTCTGGGAGAAACCGTATTTCTTATTAATAGGGTATATAAAACTTATAGGACACTGTGCTGATCACTCTTCTGTCAGTAAAAAAAAAAAAGAAAAAGAAAAAAGGTCAGAGGAAAAAACAAAAGTTTCAATTACATTTACAGCAGCAGCTGAAGGGGAACAAAATCAATGAAAGGAGCATACTTATTAGAGACCTGCAGTTGCCATAAAACTGAAACTAAATCACACTGACAGTGTCTGAACTTCAGATAAATTGCTTTGAATTCAGAATGGGAGCCTGGAGAAATAATGGAAATGATATTGCAGTTGTTGAAGAAAAGGATAGAACTTTTTATATCCGCTGTCTTTCTAGATCTTGTTGGTATTGCAGGGATCAAACACTGATTTGTTCTCTGTTTATTATTTTTTGTATAGGGACTCCTATTGTTTCTCTAACAGATGAAACAGTGCTGTCAATTGCCTTGGCACCAACTGGTTAGAGAATTATGTGGTTTTTAGGGATGAGATATTTATCCTTGGTAACAGTCCAAGGTGACCCACAGCTAAGCCTCAGTTCTTGTTTAAAAAAAAACAACAGATGAACAAGCACACAGACAACAAAACACAAGAGAGGGAAACAGTCACAATCAGATGATCAGTTCAAACTTACTCTTTATCTCAATAACTCATCGAGGAATACAGTTCATTTGCTGTGACATCCACATTGAATTAGATCCTCTATTGCTTCTTGTAATTTTTTATTTTATTTTATTTTATTATTATTAT
>CM021729.1:55613604-55630585 GCA_011074415.1 Stictonetta naevosa
TTTTCAGTTTCTCTAGTCCCCTTTTAGATGTAAGTTTTTTGCATGGACATTAGTTACAAGATCCTCTTCAAGGTGCCCTGGGTAATAGGTCAGCTAGCATTCTCAGGACACTCGTGTACAGAGGATATAAGGGAAGGTGGGAATCTTATAGACTTTAAGAGGAGAAGTACCAAGGCCATTTTAGACTTTTTTTTTTTACATGTGTAACAATGTGTAATCATAATAATGATGATGTAACACTCCACACCAGCATTGTAACCTCAGTGCTGTGCTTTCCAGGTAATCGATATTATTGTTAATCCATTTGAAACTACCTGTTTTGTTAGTTATGATCTTTTTAAATTATTTTTTTTCTGTGATTTTGTAAGGCATATTGTACATATTAGCTGTTGCTACAATATAGATGTTTACACAGGCGTGTGGTGTTAAGAAAACCAATGTATTACCCCATTTTATTGATGTTGAAATAGTTCATCTAGAGTTGTACAGATTTCATGTAAAATCTGTGTGGAAAAAGGAACCAAAGCTCTGAATAAAAATCCTATCCACTATACATTTAAATGAAATTTAAACTGTAACACTGTGCACCAAGGGAATGGAAAAAAGCAGTTTAAATGCAGCATGCACTATGAATTCAATGAGACTAAAAACTACCTTAATCAATTGGGTAACCATTGTATACATTCTTCTTATACTATCATATGTCACACCTACTTATTATACCTTATTATACAGGTTATACTAGAAAACAAACAACAGTACAGTGTGAATTATCTATATGACTGTATGTGCATGTGTGTACACACTGGGGATTCATGAAAGCTGGAAAATGAGCTTGTGCTTTCATTAGATTTCCTTGAAGTGTTCAGGAAGATTTGGATTCAAGATAACATTCATCCATTGCTTCTAGGAAAAGAACTTTAAGGTCTTTTTGGTTGGCATTTCAACCTGAAATTCAGTACAACAGACCACTCACTGTAACCCAAGATTTATTTCTATTCATATCTTAGACTAATTTTGCAGTTTAAAAGATTCCCACAATAAAAATCTATTCTTGTGTTAATAATTTTCTGGGAAAAATGTGGGAAGTGTACCAGCCTGCTGTATTTGTATTTTACAATTTTAACACATTTAACACATTTAGCTTCTCTCTCTCTCTTTTTTTTTTTTTTTTTTCCTTAGAGTAAAAAAATAATGGTAATCTCACCAGTAAATACGGAGTATTTCATCATCTTTTTCTCGTAAAATTTATAGCTCATACATGTTAAAGTGTTGACAAAAATAATTGAAGGGAGGTATTACTGAGACGGTGAACTAATTCACGCGATTAATTTCTGAGTCTTCATTGTAGGTTATATTAATGAATTATTCTTTTCAGAATGGTTGATTATATGTTTTCATTGTGTATTACTCTATTTTTGACAGCCAAGTTATAGAAGGTGAAGTTATCTTGCTAAAAATTTTGGTTAAGGTATACTTGCATGTAGTTAATATCCCCATAAAAATGATGCAGTTTCTTTGTTGATGAAGGGATTATTTACACAAGTTGTGTAAGTTCCTGGTTAGTTTGAGATGGTGAGTTAATTTTATGTGAAGGACTAGTAAGTGTAGGTGTTCGGGTGCACATATGTCGAACATTTTACCCATGAATATGTGTTCACATGCAGTAGTTATCAATTTACTGGAGGAAATACACAATTTGATTAATCTGAAACAGATGTTACTCTTTTTATTTAATGGAAAACAACGTGCAGACAGTCAGGACTTCTTCCTTTGGAATTAAATTCAGAATTCTGTTTGTATTACATAACTTTGATTCTTCGAGTAGTGCCAGATCATGATCTGTTTTGATGTATGTTTTAGATCCTTTATGTTTCAAATGATTTCAGTCCTAACTTCTGGAATCAAGTCAACCTTGAAATTATACACAGACAAGGTTAGGCTGTTATTTGTGTTTATTAAATTATTTATTTATATAAATCATGGTTTATGATTCTTCTTTATGCTTACAAATGAATTAGAATGGTAGAATATTTCATAAACATTCTTTCAAGAAGATAGATTTTATGATTTTTAAAGGCAGACTGTTGAGATCTTTAAATCATTTTTGTGGAAACTATCATCCAATTGTTTTAAGAGCTGCATTCCAGAGGAGCAGGTGAAAAAAAAAAAAAAAGCAAAAAAAAAAAAGCCTGAATTTACAAACTGTTACAATAAGATATTTATGTGCTTTGAAAAAGTTTGAATCTATCTGCATTTATCATCTCCACCAGAACCAAATGATACTCTGATACCCTTTTTATTTTTTCTCATCTTTTCTTGTGTTCGTCTCTCATACTGCTTCTTTTCTTCATCTGACAGTAGTGAAACATAAGAATAAACTGTTGGCATTCACGGTTATGCACTGAAGAACACAGCCATAAGGTTATTAAAGAGCAGATTTTACTAGGCTGAGTGAGACTGAAAGTTAGTCTTTCTTATTAACCTCTATAGGCTGGAGGAAATGTTCAAGTTTATTTCCCATCTAGAAGACATAGCAGATATTGCTAGAAGCAAACAGTCCTCAACATACACATTAGAGCTCAGTTTAAAATAAATAAATAAATAAAGAATTGAACAGATGAAGATGATTATATATATGTAAAAAATATCTGGTCTTCTAGGACATACACATGACATGTGTCATGGTTTATTTTCCATTATTCTTAAGGGTCTGGTCCATTTAAGTCACAGCTGGACAGAAAGGAATTTTTGATTCTATTGCTAGAAAAGTGGCTAATTAAGACTGGCATTGACATTAGGAATTATAGTAAAAAAAAATCAAAAATATCCGTTTGGTATGAAGACTAGCTCCGTAACTCCACTGTAACATAGAATGAAGGGAGACTAGTGAGGGCTTTGTAGATCACCATCAGTGGAAGCAATTCAAGGCTGTAACGAACACTAGAATGCTGCTTGACTTGCCATATCATATGTTTTGGGGCATTTACAAATAATATCTAAGTATTCACAATGCTTCAGAGACTAGAGAATGCTTCAGGCAATGCTTCATTCTTCCAGCCACATATTGTTCATCATGTCTTACCTTTTAATGTTAAATATTGCATCCACTGGAAAAGAAGTAGAATTCATAAAATATACTGTTATAACTTTTCTTCTCTCAATGATCATCAGAAAGATCCAATAGTTTCAAGAAACACTATTTTGAAGAAAAACTATTTTGAAGAAAAAGCTGCTCTGATTTCAACCTTAGTTTATTCCTGAAGTGGACCCCACATCAAGTAGAAACTTTTGGTTGAATATGTTTATTAAAAGCATTAGAAATAATCATTAATTCCACTAAATGTTCCACCATCTATTTTTTCAGATGGCCTCCAGAAGTGGAGAAAATAATGATCTAACATAAGGAAAATATGTGTCAGAAGATTTTAGATGGCAAATATGTGAATGAAAGCTAAATGTTAATCATCTAAATAAAAAAATTGTTGTAAGCAAGAAGATGCAGCATGGTCTCCTGTAGGATATGCAGGACGTCTTTTAGCATCATGCAGATCTCCTTCATAGATGAGACACATACTGTCCTCAAAACACATATTTCTACCACCTCTCCCAAACTGCAACTATCTGAAGGAATTATCTAAATATTTAATACACATCTTTAAGTACTGTATGTTGAGCCAAATTAATACTTTAGCTGTGTTTGTATATCTGGTGAAGTTGAAAATATTTTCCATTCATCCACAAACTCCTTCCCCCAAATTCCATAAGCCAAGCTGAGAATAGCTAAAATAAGTGAGGAATTTCTCTTTTACTGCATCTAGTTTCTAAGAAAAAATCTATCCTCTCCATCTGATATAAAGAAAAATCGAAAATAAGTGGTTGAAGGAGATTATTATTATTTATTATTATAAATATTACCCTTCAGGAGTACTAGAATATTGGAAGTGGAGCTTTATTTCTCCAAAGCAGAGGAAATCCAGTTCAGCAGAGTTCTACTAAATCATGTTGCATTTACAAGTAAGATTATGTTGCTCAAAGGGAAGGCATAATTTACTGAATTGAATGAACAACCCCTTTACAGAAAGCAGATTGTCCATTAAAACATGGAAGAACAGGAGAATGACAGGTGAAAATGATGAAAATATATATGCAAGCAGTTCAGATTAACATTTGCTTTATAATTTAACTGACACACATTCTGGTGAATACTTGATGTCACAGATCCAATACAGAGGGACATGGAAGAGAGACAAGTATTTCTGATTGTGTATATACATAGGTAGTACTTGTGTGATAAATTGTTGAATTGTAGCATAAACAATTATACCAATTTTTTGTGTGATTTTAACTGTCTGTTGTACTCTGCCTTGTTTGTCTGGATTTGTCTTGTCTGTTCATCTAGTTGCAAGCCAGAGCTGGAGGTGCTCTCTGCCTGGTGAAATACAACAACTAATTGCATGACAAAATAAAATGGGTTCATGTAAGCTGCCCTCAGTTTGAATCTCATAGATTAATCTCATGATATTTCTGTGCAAAAATAAGTTCTGAAAGAATGTATGATTGGCCTCTTGGGCCTGCCTTTCAATACCATTTACAAACCTAATGATACAGTCAGATATGTGGCAGGACTTTTTTGTCTCTGTTCCACCACAATGAAAGGATTTAGGTGTCTGAACACTACTGTAAATTCTTCAGTCCTTATCTGTCCTTACCTGTGTTTTTAGGAACAAAAGTATTTAGTTTTAAAAGCATTTGAAAACTAATGTGCTTCATATGAAAATAGAAAAATCATGCCAGCAGTTGAAGAGGGAGAAAACAAACAAGTGGTGGTTGAATTTAATTGATATTTCCTCAGTTCAGCAAACTAATCTTCTGTCTTCCAGATAATTACTGGCAATATCTTACTATTGCTTAGATGAGATTCCCCAATATAAAACAGGGTATATATTAGTTCAGTCTTGCAGCCTCTGCCTGGGGGTGGAGTAAGGTTGCAATTTATGCTGTGCTGTATCGAGTCCTCAACCTTATAGAGAAACTCAAAACTAAAAGTGGAAATAACACTAGTGTATAAAATATATGTGTGTGGCCTGATCTCTAGTTAATGAAGACTTGTCCTTGGTGCCTGTTAATTTAAACCAGCTGACTATCTGGCTCTTAAATATTTATGTGATTTTAGTGATTTAACTCTCAGCAATATATGCTGAATTTGGAAAGATTTATTCAGCTAAAGTTTTTAACTGAAAAACCTTGAAACATACATGGAAGAAACAATTATTCTCATTCAAGTAAATGCATCAATAAAAGAAACTAGTTTGAGAAACTCTTAATTTAAAGATTAATATTATTATTACTCTTTGTACCTGAAAAATCTGCAGGTATTTTTATTACTGAAATTGCCACCAGACAATCAGTGTAATGAGAGAAAAGTCATCACAAAGGGTATGCTTTTCTCATAGTCTGAAACACAAAGACATACAGTTAATGACCTTTTTATGATTTACCATTTCTCTTTTATTTTTTTTTTAAAGCAATTTTACATTTCATTAGGTATAACAATATACCATCAGTCTTATAGGTAATTACAAGACCTAGCAATAGCATATAGCACAGAGGCTAAATATGCAATACTGAAAGAAACAAAAAGTAAAATACCCCCATCTGTTGAACATTTTTTGTATCCATGCATGTACATACGGGTGACGTTATAATATGAAGAAATATAAATATAAAAAGAGTATATTAACAAATATTGTACATCTTCCAGGAAATATTGTAAATTCTCTCAAATCTGGGGAGATTTGTTCAACATCTCTTTTATATCCTGATTTTGTGCAAGGTAAAAGGAAAAAAAAACCACCATAACTGGGCTATATGAGAACTAAATGAGATCTCAGGATCCCGGTCTTTTTCTTGCTATCACTTTTCAGTAAGGAGCAGAAATAAAATGACATAAAACAAACAGAAAAACAAAACCAACAACACTGAATTAAGATCTTACATCTGAATATGTATATGTATTGAAGCTCTATGCAAACCAGAATGCCTACTTACGCTTCCCTCTTATAAATACAATCTACAAGAGTATTACCACAGTTAGTCTGTTCTAAATCGAAAAATTTACTGGTATCTCTTCATTGTCAACAACACTGTAGTGTCTCTTGTTGTGGGTACAAAGGAGCAACACAGACAAAGGTGATGTTAATATAAAAAATCCCTATGTGAGAGCATAGAAATACGTGAATGTCCATATTGATTCAGGCTATGGGTCCATAAAGAGTGAGATTCTGGCTCTGATTAGAAAAGAAAGGGTAAAAATGGCAAACACATCTGGTTTACCCCAATAATTGTGCCCTATTAAATACCTATCTCAGGGCATTTCCTGGCCCTGATACTGTTTGTGTACTTAGTAAACCTCAGTAGATTTCTTACAAGTATTTGTCCATGCCCTCTTGAACTCATTTGAAATTTTTGTATTCATAATATTCTTTGTCAAGAAAATTTGAGAAATAGTTCCTTAAAGGCCCATAGAAAATACAGTCAGACTGTTAAAACAGGACAACTTTATAAATACATTGGTTCACGCTTTTGAAAAACTCTAAGTCATTTGTAAGGTTGGATCGTTGTTTTAAAAAGTAATGTTGACTCTTCTGAAATAAACTAAATTTATCTATACATATATTACTTCTGTCCTTTAGTGTGGTGGCTACTGATCTTGTTTTCTCTTATTTATTGATTTATTTTTGGTAATTTAAACATTATATTTCTATAGCTCGTTCATTAATATGCCTTTTTTTTTTTTTTTTTTTTTTTTCCTCCTCCCACAAACAATACTTTGGTCAATGGCTCTTTCTTTGTTTAACCATAATGTCTTAAACTCTATGACTTGGCAGTTTTCAATTGTTTTGCTATTGGAAGTAAAATTCTGGATATTCTTTGTTTGAAAATGATTATTTGTAAATCTTATTTTGTTATGTGTATTTTGTTTTCTAGTTTCCTGTATTTTACCTAACCCTCATTTATTATATCACTGAACGATTGTAACTGCAATTTAAAAATATGGTTTTGCTTGTTTTGGGGGCATATATTGCATGTGTGAGGATGTAACAAGATTAATAGGGCATGTATAATTTCTCTATTTGGGAATATTTTTCAAAAAATATTTTCCAAAATATATTTACAAAAAAATATTTGGGAATATTTTTCCAAAACTGATGGTACAATTACAAGTGCTAGGAAGAAATAAGATCACATTTCATGTATTCTCTTCCTTTTGCCAAAACATGGCATTTAACGTCTTACATGAAATACTGTGATTTAAGTGGCATCTACCAATTAACAGTGACAGTTTTTGTTATTATTAAAATAACATTTTTTCATCAAGGGTGCTATAAACCAAAAATACTTTTGGTTTGGGTGATTAAGAAAAAAATCCAGAAAGTTTTCTGATTTAAAAGTTGGAATTCCTCACAATAGAGATCAAATCAGTAACATTCATTTTTTTTTCCCCATCCAGTTTCTGCAGTAACTCTTAAGAGCCTGTTCAAAATTCTTAATGGCTAGTGAAAGGGGTAGGAGATTTCCATTGCTATTAGTAATGAGTTTTAATTTAGAAAGTGTTGAAGAACATGAACTCTGACAAAGAAGGGGATTCTTTCTAGTTTGTGGACTTCTGATATTGGTATAGCTCACTTTCTTAACTTTTGTAAACTAGAAATTCTCAGCCTTTTCTCCTCCCTTTCTCCCCATCCCCTCCAAATCTGTTATCCTAGATAGATTTTCAGTAAAATAAATTAGAGTAAATATGTCAGAATGGTAGCATTCTAAAAAACTAAAACAATTAAAATATTTACCAGATTAATCACCTTTCAGGAAGTTCTGGTGTGTTTCAACAATTCTGTCTGTTGTAATTCTCTGCTTAGAGACTAGCCATGATTTTGTGCATGTTTATAAATTTTTACATTACTCCACTTAGCAACCACATGACTACTTTTATATATTTTACAGAATCAAGTTAAATTGAATTAACTTAAAACTGATATCTCTTGAGGTTGACTTTTGCTTTTGAAAAACAAAAAGAAAGAAACAAACAATTTAAACTTCTGATGGTAAGTCTGTCCAAGGAATTCTTCAAAAACCTGATTTAAATAGGATTACTCATCATAGAAAGGTACTGCTCACTGCAAGCAAAACTTGCACTATCATTTTTATGCACGTGATAAACAATGAAGAAATCTCACTGAAATGAAGTATGTGCTTCAGGTGTTTTTCTTGGCTTAAGTTTTTATAAAGTTAATTATTTTTTTTCCCTATTCCCTATAACCCGAATCAAAATGTGAATTATTTTTCTTTTAAAAGTAGAGATTTTGGTACAGATTTTCAAATAAACTTAATAGACCTAATCTGCATGGGTGTTTCTGAGAACTTCAGAAGATACTATCCCCATACCTAAGGGGAAATTTTATGGAAAATTTATTCCCATAAAAATTTGAAGTCTCCCAATTTTCCCTAGAAAAATATATTTATTATTTTACAACTTAAATCAATATTACTGTTCTGAGTATGAAGTCTATTTAACAGTAAGGCTCCAATGCAGAGTGGATCTACACATCCACTGATAATAATCCATATGTTGTTACTTGCTTAAAATATACTTTGTGAAGTGATACCGAAAAGAAAGTAGAGGAAAACATTCCAGTAAAGAAATGGCAAAAAACTGCCAGAAAACTGGCAGTAAACTGGCAGAAAACTGGCAAAATTATTTAGCTAAGTAATTTATTTACTTAATCTCAGAGTTAAATGGTGTGAATAAAAGCAACAAGGATTAAAATAAAAGGCTTGTTAAAATAAAAGTCTATTTTAGGCTTGTTTCTTAACATAATAACCTTGACTATCCTGTCCCATCCAGCTGGTCTGGTGAAGCACCAAAAGGTGCTTCACTCCTGTTAGCAATGCCAAGCTCAATAAACTCACCAGGCTCAATATAGGCAGGAGCAGGAAGTGCTACTAGTGACCTGTGATGAACAGGGTCCTTATGCTCTCCTTCATCTGGAGTTGAGGTCTCTGTGTGCAGGTGTTCTCAGAGCTAAAGATGTTTAGAATCACATTAGAGGAATTTTTTCCTCATACAGATGAAGAGAGGAAAAGGTTGGCTTAGAGCAATCCTCCTTTCTCTTCTCCTCTTCCTCCCACCTCTAGTTTTTACTGGTACTTGGCTCTTCTGAGATTTCAGTATTATATTAAGTGAAATTAAGCAGGACATTTTCCAAAGCTACAGACAGTAAAGCAGACCTATAACTCAGAAATGGGCAGTCTTTACATCTTCCTGCTCTTCTGTTTAAGTACATCAGGAATGGGCAATGAAAATTGTCTCTGGCACCTTCTCTGCCTGTTACAGAAGGGCGGAAACCCATAACAAACCAAAGCACACACAACAGCTCTTGCCAACTGTGGAGCTTCCAGACCTTTTGTAATGTTATGGAGACTAGCTGCCAAAGACTAGGAAAGCCAGAATTACAATTAAAAACATGCATCTATGAAGGAATCTAGAAGGAATATGTTATTAGTAATGATGTTTACAAACAGGTCAGGAGAAAAAAAAAAAAAAGAGCAGCTGAGAAAATTCAACAAATAGAAGCAAGAATACATAACAAATAAGGGGTTGGGAGTGGGTGAGGAGGGATGGAGTGGAGGGGTGAAGGAGGATGGAGAAAGAAAAGAGGCAAAGGGAGATAAGAGTATTCTTGTGGAAAAGAGGCAAGAATGTCTGTAATACAAATTCATGTTAGGCAGAAGAACTTCAAAAACAGAATGATGCTAGCCTGCTATTAAACTTTTAAACCTTCTTGCTATGAGATGCTTCTTCCTCTCTCTCTCCCAGTATTTTGTCAAGACAGATGAATCACGGTGATCTTACTCACTTACTCCAGCTAAAATAAGAATAAGCCTTGAAATGTAGAGCTTCAGTACTCACACTTTTTTTTTTTTTTTTTTTTTTTCCCCTCTTATGTTGTCAAAAAGGAAGGATTTATACTTCCTGGGATTAATGTACAACCAAACTCAAGTATTCATAGATGAATATTTGTCATTTTGAATAATAATAATAACAAAAAATTGTAAACTAACCAGCATGGCAAATGTATCTTTGTGGCCTTCCAGGCTAATGGTATTGGTCCTGCTTTTTATTTTAAATGAGTGGGAAATGGGTTCAAGGGGTTGAAATTATATGGACATCTGTATGGCCATAGAGTATTAAACTATAAATTTTCTCTGTGTTGCAAATACAGGAGAATAAAAGGTGAAAAGTAACTGTTGTTAGTGCATGAATAAATGAGAAAAAATATATTTGGAAAGAAAAGAAAAATAATGGTGACAACTTAAGGTTTGGAAAAAAAGTTATTTTCTATTTTGACTGAATAGGGAAAAAGAAATAAATCATAGGAAAAATCAGACACATAGAAAAGAATATTTTTTGCCTTCTTATGTATGCTGTTTATGAATGAAAATATTCCTTAAAACAAGTGTAAGAATAGTTTTTAATATAACCACTTTGAGAACTGTTTACAGTGCTCATGACAAGTGTAGGAGCCTGCATGAAAT
The DNA here is from genome assembly GCA_011074415.1 of Stictonetta naevosa. Classification (NCBI taxonomy): domain Eukaryota; kingdom Metazoa; phylum Chordata; class Aves; order Anseriformes; family Anatidae; genus Stictonetta; species Stictonetta naevosa. The sequence continues at coordinate 55,624,201 of CM021729.1, forward strand.
CAGGATTAATAAGAAAAATGTTTTGGAGGCTGGCATGTCTTCAAACAGCCATGCTGCTATGATATCTTTCAGAACAGAATTTCTCTTTTGATTGCTTATATATCACCTTATCTCCAGGAAAAAGAAATAATGATGTTAACAGGCTGATAGTCCTGGAAGGTCTGAGACCCTGAAGTGACTGTAAACCTCAGAGTTAGTTGAGTGCACTCTGCTGGAGTTGCACTGGACGATGCAGAAACTGGTTTGCACAGGGTCTTCTGATACAAATACAAAAAGCTTCTCAGTGTTGCCTTTTCTGATACTGTTGTAGATGAACAAATGTGTTGGTCATGGATTACAATGAGTTATACCACAGGACAACACATAAATGTATTACTTAATGAGAGTCCAGAGCAAGGTTGAGGCCCTGTATCCCTGCTCCTCTCAACAGCAAATCAGCCATGAACCAAGGTGCTTGTTGCAGCATTGCAGCTGGTCAGGCTTGCTAGTGGATGCAGAATAACTTTTCTCTCAGTGTAGAAGAGAATGTTTGTACCCATGTGATAGAAAATACTGATCTAAGCTCAGAAGGTTTTAAAAAAATAAAAAGATTGACAGAAAAAAGAGGTACTCTTTCGGGTGCCAGGGGTTTGTTTCATCCTTTTACCTGGACATTCACAAGATAAATCTGACTCTGTTGTGCTATACTACACAGCAGGAAATAATCTGGAATTAATCTTACTATGAACAGATCAGAACAGATACTTTTCCATTTGATATTAAATATCACAGCAAACATACTGAACATTCAGGCCATGTGAGCTATTTCTGAATTGAAAAGGAATACAAGGTAACTATGTTATTAACACAGACTTGTTTTTACCAGCTGTATGTGTTATTTAATGCTAGGTTGTGTGTAAAATAGCTGGGCATGAAAGGGTATGACAAACAAAACTTGATTATATGTCAGACCTTTAAATAAAATAAATTCTGCTTAGCTGAATGTTCACATGTGAATTAGTCATTTGGTATTTAAGTTTAACTAACATAATAATCAATTTAAAGGCTCCAGACATTTGAGATTTTATTTATCCATTTATTTCCTACTGCCCATCTGGTGTGCATGCCAGAAATGGTAATGTTCTATCAGACAAATGAGAAAAGGAGAAAAAAAAGAGACTCACTCTGTAATGTTCACTCCATAAGGTCTCCTCTCTGGAACCTCTCAGCTGTAATTCAGTTGCATTGCCTACAAAAATTTTTTTATGCAAATTTTTTATCCTATATATATATACATATATATGATGAGGATAAAAAATTTGCATTTTAGACTATTTATAAAATATTCAAAGATTCTGGAAAATATTCTATTTAAGTGCACATAGTACTCTTGTCTGCTTCACATGATGTATTAGACTGATCTAGTAAAATTTATTCAAAGAACTGTTCTTAATTTGGAGATTTATCTCTTCATAGTAAGTGTCCATGGCTCACGTTCAAGGCAATAGCATTAAAGATAGCAGTTTGCAGGAATCTGCCCTGTTCTTCCAAAACTAATGATTGAAACCTCAAAACCAGAAAGTAGGATCTGTGTTCAGTGACCTCACTGAAACCCACACAGCTAAAGAAGCAAACAATTGTCCACTTCAATAACAGCTCAATTTATACCTGTTCAACATCTGGAACAGTTGTGGAACACACCAGTGCTGGAAACTGCCTATATTTTACAGTAATTAATAATAAAATACTGAGAGTCCTCAGAGCAGGTCTTGAAGATAAGCCATCCCACCATTGGCTAAATGCCAAGGGAATCAAATAACTCTGGTATCCTCAGTCTTGTCCAATGACCAAATGCTCAGCCAGTCTATGCTAAATGGAAGATTCAGCTTCAGGAGAAAGGCTAGAGAGGACTTCCTTCAGATAAATTAACCTTCAGATTATTGTTTGCACTTTGAGAGAAACATGAAGGATTGATGTATGATCAAGATGATCAAGAAAAGAATGGAGCAAAGTTTTTCATTTCACATAGCTTTCAGAGTCTTCTCACAGAAGGCAGCCCTGCTGAGTCACTTTACCAAAACCTTACCACATAAACCCAATACATCACAATAGGTCGGGTACTTTAGTACCACACTGTTAAGTACTGAGCTGCAGGATGAAGTTTTGGGGAATGGCAACTGTGTTTTTTTAGAAAGCTAATTGCTCCTTTATTTTTGAATAAAAACAATGTTGCGAATTCTGGGTTGGAGCTTTTCTTTCCAGTGAATGAAGTACCTAAGTGAATGAAAAGAATAAAGTTTGATTTGCACAGTTTTCTTTTTTATGTTTCATGGTCTAACACAGGAATTTCTGAGCTCTAGGAGATACTTTTAAACTGTCTTATACAAGCACATAGGTTGTGCAAGTACTACTTCACATTCCCCTGGGTGCAGTGCTACAGTAAGTAGCATTTAACTAGAGGTCATGGGCTCTGCTCCAGCAGTCAGATACTTAACTCCATTTGTGGTTGAGTGTTAAGTTTTCAAAGGAATATATTCAAAAGCTGTTTCAAACCAGAGGTGACTATGGGGTGGAGATTTTCTGACAATGTGTAGTTTTTTCTGAATAATAGAGGAATTTAATAATCTAAGTAGCCTCTGTTAATCAAACATGCTTGTAGTCTTCATAGTTTTAGAACTGCCCAAATATAGCTGAGAAGAAACAGGCACCACTCCTTTATACCATAACTAGAAAGGTGGAATAAAGCTTTTATACAACTGTATGGCTCCTTCATTCATCAGAATCTTTGGTTATGAAGCACCAAAAAACCTGAAAAATTTGAAATTGTTTGATAAATAACAACTATAAAAACAAATTATATACTATAACTTTAGACATATTTGCTTTTTTCATTGCATACATGTTCTTTCTACACTAAAAAAAACTAAAACAGTTTCTTTTGTGTATACATATATTGAACAAACATAGTCTGTTAGGAATATATTTTAAAGATTGGTTTAGACTTTAGTAGTTTCTCATTGGACCTTTTTTTTTTTTTTTTTAATTGCTATAAGTAATTAATCTTACTTTGCATATCCTCTTTGGCTAATGTCATAAAAGACAGTTGTATCATAAAGTTATGTAATAAATGTAATAAATACATCTTGTTAAGAGTTCTATTTATAGCTCTAAAGTCAGAGAGCAGAAGAGAATTGTGCATAAGATGAGAGTACGAGACACTATGGAATATAAGGAATCTTGGACAACTTGTATGTATCTGTACAAGCCATTGACTCTAAGTAATGAGAAACAGGCAAAATCCTTGTCTTCCACAGATCTGCCAGTCAGTAGAGGAAGGCATAGGGAGCCAGTACCCACTGCACCATTTCAAATGGAGCTGTGTGTAGAGCCCTCCCACTTCTCCTGCTTAATGCCAGAGGGCATAGTTTAAAGCCATAGAACCAACCAAAATGTTTTGAAATCACCTGATTAGATTCTTGCTCTTTATACAGGTCTCTGCAGTTTTACCTCAGTGGCAAAACATGTTCAGATAAGGCTAAACCAGGAAGTCAAGGAAAAATATCTTTCTTTGTTCATTGTTCAATAATTTGTGCAGTTATGCTCAGACAAATCTGAGATTATTCTTTTACGGAATGAAACAGTGATTAAATTCAATAGGATAAAGTTCTGCTGTGAGGGCACATTTTTCATTATGTCTTTTTCATCTATTTAATCTCAGGACTTTGTTTCTTCAACTATCTCGCACTGTCTGGAATTTAACATCCTGTCATTCGTGCAGCACTTTTACATTATTATGTAGGAAATGCCCACTCAGTATTGTTAAATCATGGGGCCAGCCAGCTTTTATTAAGATCTTTTTGAGAACCTTTTCTATTAAGGAAAGGCACCAATAACACATTAATGATTTGTGCTTCCAATCTTGAAGAACAGGAACACATACATACAAGCATCTCAGTTTCCATCTCTGCTAGAGTTGTAACAGCATGAGAGGTTCTGTATGTATGATTGTGTAAGCTATTTTATTTACAGCAATACAAAATATAACACAATCTTCAGCAGGAATCCTGGAATATTAAAAATCTCTCTTCTCCCTAATAAAACCCAAGTACCTTTTATATGCCTAACGGCCTCACAAAATAATCAGAGAATAAATGTTTCCTGTTTGTCAAGGATAAGAAAAAAAAAAAAAGATGATTCTTTGGTTGTGTTGTTGATCGTTGTAAATCATGTTATGTGGTATGATAATTATGACAGTTCTGATGCCCAGACCATCCCCAGACAGTAAAAGTAAAATTACTTCTGCTTTAATAAACCTTTAAGGATTCACACATTTACTTATTTATTTACTTATAATATATATTTATTTATAATAATCATTTACTTATACATCAATACTTATATTTAATATTTATAATTACTCATAATAATCATAATATTTATAAAGTTATTATAAGTACATAAATATTTATTAATTACTTATAATTAATACTTATAATTAACACTTATTTATTCATTTTCCTGAAACACATCAGAGAGCAAATACAAAAAGAAATGTTTCTTACTGTAGTAAAAAAAAAAAAAAAATAGATCGTAATAAACCTAAAGTCAATTCAGTAAGTTCTACAATTTTATATTAATCTGTAGACTTCAGAACATGCTGAACATAATTTGTACACCATGAAGTCAAAGCAATATCAATGTAATCAATAAAGCAGACTGGAATCCAAATGTAAAACAATGCATTCTGAAGAAGTTTATTGATCATCTGTTTTCTAAATAATTGAATTATTGAATGGAGCAATTTTGACAGGACCTTAAACAACATCCAGTTCCAACGCCCCCTGCCATGGACTGGAAATCTCTCATGAGATCAGGTTGTCCAAAGCCCCATCCAACCTGGCCTTGAACACCTCCAGCGGTGGGGCATCCACAACTTCTCTGGACAACATGGTCTAGTGCCTCACCACCATGTGAGTGCAGAATTTCTTCCTTGTCTCTATTCTAAACCTACTCTCTTAATTTCAAACCACTTGCTGTGTTTAGTAGACAAGTGTTTTTGGCCAAACAAATGATAAGTAAGGATGGTCCTGAATCAGAGTGAGGCTGAGCATAATGAGTGAGGCCAGAGAACCTGGTTTGTTTGTGCTGTGTATGAGCAGTCATGGGAAACCTGACATTAATTTGTTGTAATTAAAATTGTCAGAAAATGTAAAAATAGGTTAGTATTTTGTTTTTTGAAAGTGGGCATCCTCTCTGATGTTCTGTTTTCTTTCTTCCAGCCTTGCTATGTCAGTAACAAGGAAGCTAAACAATGAGACATCCTAATGTTGAACATGTTTCCCTGAAATAGTCGCACCAGTAAGAGGGTGCTGGACCTTGGGCACAGAATGGCCACCTTAAAAGGGTCTGAGACAACGGTTGTAACTAGGATATAAGTATAAGCTGAACTGAGAATGCTGTTCTGACAGTAATAGCAGTTCTCTGTACCACTTTCTGCGTATCCAGTTGAATTTAGAAGTAAACAATATCCCTCAATTTCAGCCTAGATGTTATAACTGGGAACAGTGGGCAGGAGTTGCTATTTGCAGGTAAGTCTATTTTTACTCCTCCAGTTAGAAATTTTATGTGTCATCACCCCTTTTATTTCTTCTTATTTCTGCCTCCTCTTACCTTTGAGGAGGAAGGAGCTTACAAACACTGTTCATCATTCCCAGGAAAATATTCATCCACCTACTGCCCATTGCTATTATGCAGTGAGTATTCACTGCCTGTTTAGTTTATTAGTTATTGTATAGACTGAAAATTTTGCATCTTGTTAGTTGTGATCACCATAAAATAGCGACAAACTTGATGGACTCACAGGAAAAGGGAGACAAGGGGACAAACAAGGAAAAGAAGGGACAAACAAAACAAACAAAAAAAACAAACAACAAAAACAAAAACAACCAACCACCACCACCAAAAAAAATTACCCTATCCCTTGAGACTGTTTCTCTTTTTCCATACAGTAAGAGCTTTTGAACTACAATCATGAATCCATGAGGTCAGGTGAGAGGTGGCATGGGGTGCCCAGTGCTGTGCAGGTTTCCTCCCTCCCTGAGCATACTGGTCTTGCCCCAGAGAGGATGCTGCTGGTACCAGACACCTCCCCAGCTTCCTCCTCACTTGAATATCCCCTTATGCTATGGTCTAGTGCTGCAAAAATGTATTTTGGTTGCACATCAAAGGCCTAGTTTTGCAGTCCTAATTCAGGCATGAAATAAAAGATTGTGCAGCATCACTCATTTTAACTGTGTTGCTTGGTTTTTGTGTGATGCATTTCTTGAAACCTAGTGATCTGACTCCCATAGAATCCCTTAAACATATGAGGCAAACTATTAGCAAGAAAATTTTCCATATAGGAGAA
>CM021729.1:55630595-55661941 GCA_011074415.1 Stictonetta naevosa
AACATATGAGGCAAACTATTAGCAAGAAAATTTTCCATATAGGAGAAGAAAGAAGTTTGGGGATTAAAATACATATATGTGTCTATATATACATATATATATGTATACTTACATATATTATATATATATACTTACATATATATATTTTTATATATATACATCTAAAGTTAAAACTATGAACTCATTGTTTAGGGCTAAAAAATAAGTTTTTAAACAACAAGACAAAAATATGTATTCGTATTTTGTTCTTTTTCTGCACATTCTACACAGTACCTATCATCAGTTACATGGGAAAACAACCTTTTCTTAAAATTGCCAACTGTTTCTTTAAAAGAATCATGTTGCATACATTTTATATAAGCAAAAGAAGATAAGAATAATAAGCAGTGGGAGTTTGCCTTTAGCATTTGGATTTACTTACTTACATAGACTAGAGGGTCCAGATGACATGTAATGTTTGTTTTGTAGTGGGATCCTGTGAAGGCTTTCCTGTGGAAGTGTGCAAAGTCTGTGAAAATGTTAATTCCTGCCTGTCTCATGTGTTTAAACATACCTACAGCACCTGTTCCTCCGCCTTTTTCCTCACTTCCAAGTCCCTCCCTTCTCCTAAATTTACTAAGCATATTCTCTAAAGTATTGTTTCAGCACTTCCTTACCTACTGTTTTCTCCTTTTGTTTCATTACCTACTTAATTACTTCTAGTTCCAAATCCTTTCAACATTTCTATTCTAGTCCCATATATTAAGACAGACGGAACCAAAATAATGTCATGCAGAAGTAATGAGGGCACCTTATGCTCTACACACAAATGCAAAGTGATGCGATTTGATGGTTTCAAAGGAACATGTTTATTCACAGTCTGGTTGAATTTAAACTATAAATATAAATAAAAAGAAAGAGTAAGATTAAAATAACTTGAAGATTAAAGATTGAAGATAAATTAGATGAGATAAAAATAACATTTCTTAATAAGGTGAAAGTAAGAAAAAAGTCTTCCAGAGAAAAAAGACTTGCATCAATGTCACGTTTTTATTATTATTATTATTTTATTTTTTTAATACATCTTACAGCTACCATCCAGCTCTTTTACTGTTTATTACACTTTGTTTTTCCCCTCAACATTCAGCTTATGCTTGCCTTTCCTCTTTCCACAAAACCAATGTGGATACAGAATCTGCATGGAAGTAATTCCTCTCCTCTAAGCTATTTTCTGTCCACAGCAGAGGACAGTGGATTGCAATCTTTACAGTGCATGACTGAATCCTTCTAATCTTGTCCATACTTATTTTTCCCATACACATTTTTTTTTCACATTATTTGCTCTTTGTCTTAGAAAATTCATACATGAGTACAAAATTCATACACCAGTCATGTTCCCCCTTGTGTCCAGTAATGGCTGCAGATTTTCCTTGGCCTTCCTTTTACTGATAATATAAGAACATTTTTTGTTATCTTTTACCACAGTGGTCAGGTTGAGCTCATTCTGGGCTTTAGCCTTTCTGATTTTCTCTCTGCATATGCTGGAAACTTCCTTGTATTCTCCCTGAGTCACTTGTCTCTTCTTCCACTGGACATAACTTCTCTTTTTCTCCCAGACACTCACTAATAGTTCCCTGTTCAGCCATGTCAGTCTTCTTCCCCACCGGCTCATCTTACAGCAGGGGATTTGGAACTAAATGGAACTCTTTATAATGCCTTCTAACAGAAGCCATTCTAAGATTCTATCATCTATTAGTGCTATATATGTGCTATATATGGCATACTGGCAAAGCAAGCACCAAAAAAACAAAACAAAACAAAACCAAAAAAAAAAATAAAAAAAGAGAGAAAGACAATCTTTCATGCATATAATACAATGTATATCAACTGCAACTTGGGATGAGACCTTGAAACCACATTCCTCCACATTGATAGCAAAGATGTAAATAGAGGACTCCTACTTTCCTTTATCTTTATTAGAGACACTATTTTTAGGAGTTCTCTCATGTCCTAAATAATTTCTTAAAACCCTCTCTTTATCCTTTGATCATCTTTCAGTATACCACTTGTTAATTCTTCTGTTCTGTCTCCTTTTTTTTTTTTTTTTGTATTTTTTTCTGACATTCTTTGAGTAAAGGATAAACTTTAAGGAACCATTTTGGTATTGTTCAGAAAAAATAAAACTGTGAATGAATTTAATATGGAAAACAAATACAAGACATGTTCTTTGTATTGAATATATACATTTCTGACTTCATGCTGTCCTAGAAATTTAGAATTGTTAGGGTTGCCATCAGCCTTCCTATAACCAAGTCATACTTCCCTTCTTCCTTAGTGATTTCTGCCCCATTATACCTCAAAATAAGGATTTATTTTATGTTATGCCCTTACTGTTTTCCTTTCAGTTCCAAATTTATAAATGTATTGGAATGTAAATTTTTATTGGCTGACTTCTGTGTTTTTTTTTTTTTTTTAATATTTATTTTCATCCAAGTCTGGTAGTAGTGGTGTTTGTTTTTATTAACCATTCCCTCATTTCACATCTGTTCCCATACACAGTCTGGGGTAAGGCAGACAGCTTAGAAGGCAGGGTGTATTGAGGATAAAACCTGTCTGTTTCTTATTGATTATATTTCTTTTCTGACTATGATCAAAACTGCACTATGAAATTAAGAGTAAATTCAAGTGACAGGTGCAAGTGTGTGTGTTTTTAGGTTACAGTGCACTTCTGTAAGGCAGAAAATAAAGACAATGGACATCTGAATAAGGCATATAGGAGCATAATTAAATTATCTGTAATGTAGTTCTAATTTTACCATGTCACAATCATAAGATTAGCCTTGACTGCACTGCTTATCTAAAACATGGTTTAAAAACCTTTGGTGTGCAATTAATTTGTGCTAGCTAGTATTTTAAAAATCATGGACTGAATTCCTCCCTTGTGTTACTTCACTGATTTCAGCAGAATGACAAAAGGGATTAATTTGGTGGTAAAAATTTACTTTTTAAAGTTTCTATTGCATTTTGATATTTTCAGGAGTTACGGCACTTTAAGTTTTGCTGGTACTTCAGATACAGAAGTATTCTAAGTATACAGCTACATATATTTTAGCTGCTAAGTTCAGAGATAAAACCAATAGCTGAGATACAAAGAGAGAACAAGAATTTTGCTCAGGTTCACAGTCTACTAGGAAATGGTCTGAAGATAACTTCCAACTTAAAACATCTGTAAACCTCTGACAGCAAAAATGTATCTCAATGGAAGGTTAGTGTTTTATTTGCTTTTTTGTTTGTTTTGTTTTGTTTTGTTTTCCATGTTAGCTCTGTTTTGTATATGCCTTCTTTCACTCTTCACTATTAGAGATATTACAGTGTAGTAGATGAGATCTGCATTGCACCTCTCAGATACAATGTCCGTCAGTGAATTATATGCATAAGAAATGCACTGTATGGATGTATACAAATTCAAAAGCAATATTTATTCAAATTCATGACATAAAGAGTGTCATTAAAACACTCACTCCCATGTTTCACCATATCTAAACTGTTTACAGGATGCGGTGAACAACAGAAAATTTGCAGATCTTAATTTTGAGCTGACTTCCAGTTACAATAAGTAGGAGAGGACAACATTTTATAAACAGACTAGTTATATGTTGCCTGCTAATCAAAATGCAAGGAAATGTGAAACCTTGATATTCCATTCCACTATATCTAGGCTTGTTGAAGCAGGGAATATATTATCAAGCCCAATTTCTTTTAAAATAGTTTGCGATTGTGTCATATATAGTAGTATTGGTTTCCCCATGGTTAAGGCAGTTAGATCCAAAATGATCTATTCAATGCTATAACAGACAGTGGAATTAATTTCTTCTATCCTGCTCTTAATGGGCAGCTGCAGCTGATTTAGATTTAATAAAAAGAGAATAGAGCCATGGAATAATATATAATTATACTAGAATGGACACATGGTTACAGTAAATTTCTCACTTACAGATAGTCAAAGTGAAAGGAAAGAAGAAATAAATAATACGTACAGAGTCAATGTGTAACAAAGTCCAATAGAATATGTTATCATTATGAATTAGTCATATTAGGAAAAGGTCCACAATGGAAAAAAAAAAAAAAAAGGATGTTTAACATACTGAAGATTTCACCCTAAGTTGACCACATTCAATGTTCTTGATAAAGCAGACACCAATAAGTTGGGGACTGCCCTGCTGGAAAGCAGTGAAGGGGAGTGGGACCTGGTGGTCCTGGTGGACAGCCAGATGAAGATGAGCCAACAATGTGCCTTGTGGCCACAGAGGCCAATTGTATCTTGGGGTGTATCAGAAGGGGTGTGATTAGTAGGTTGAGAGAGGTTCTCCTCCCCCTCTACTCTGCCCTAGTGAGACCACATCTAGAATATTGTGTCCCGTTCTGGGCCCCTCAGTTCAAGAAGGACAGGGAACTGCTTGAGAGAGTCCAGCATAGAGCCACAAGGATGATTAAAGGAGTGAAGCATCTCCCTTATGAGGAAAGGCTGAAGGAGCTGGGTCTCTTTGGAGGCGACTGAGGGGTCACCTTATTAGTGTTTATAAATATGTAAAGGGAGAATGTCAGAAGGATGGAACCAGGCTCTTCTCAGTGACATCCAATGATAGGACAAGGGGCAATGGGTGCAAGCTGGAACATAGGAGGTTCCACTTAAATATGAGACAAACTTTTACAGTAAAGGTGACAGAATACTGGAAGAGGCTGCATTAGGGGGTTGTGGAGTTTCCTTCTCTGGAGACTTTCAAAACCTGCCTGGATGCATTCCGGTGTGACATGATTTAGGTGTTCCTGCTCCTTCAGGGGGATTGGACTAGATGATCTTTCAAAGTCCCTTCCAATCCCTAACATTCTGTGATTATGTGAAAGCAAGAGAGAAGTGTTATTTTTTCCATTTAGTTTCTCTTAAAATTAGGAATATCTCACCTACTTCTTAATAAATGGGTCTTCTGTTGGTGGTTAATCATAGAGTCATCATAGAATCATAGCATGTCTTGGGTTAGAAGTGACCATAGAGATCATAGAATCATAGAAAATCATGGAATATCCTGAGTTGAAAGGGACCCACAAGGATCATCAAGTCCAACTCCTGAATCCACACAAGTTTCTCCAAAAATTCAGAACATATGACTAAGAGCACAGTGCAAAAGCTTCTTAAACTGTGACAGGCTTGATACCATGACTACCCCACTGGGGAGCCTGTTCCTATGTGTGACCGCCCTCTCAGTGAAGAACCCTCTCCTGATATCCTGCCTGAACCTCCCCTGTTGCAGCTTGATTCCATTCCTTTGAGTCCTATCACTGATCACTAGACAACAGATCGGCACCTGCCTCTCCACTCCCCCTCGCTAGGAAGCTGTAGCCGCAATGATGTCTCCCCTCAGCCTCTTTTCCAGGCTGAACAAACCAAGTGACCTCAACTGCTCCTCATATGTCTTCTCCTCTAGGTCCTTCACCATCTTTGTAGCACTTCTCTGGACACTCTCCAATAGATTCACATCCTTTTTGTACTGTGGTGCCCAGAACTGCACACAGTACTCGAGGTGAGGCCACACAAGCACAGAGTAGAGCAGGACAATCACTTCCCTTGACCGACAAGCGATGCCGTGCTTGATGCACCCCAGAATACAATTGGACCTCTTGGCTGCTGGGGCACAGTGCTGGCTCATATTCAACTTGCTGTCAACCAAAACTCCCAGATAGCTCTCTTCAGGGTGGCTCTCCAGCATCTTGTCACTCCAATCTGTACATACAACCACAGTTGCCCCTTCCCACGTGCAGGACCTGGAATTTGCTCTTGTTAAACGTCATGTGGTTGGTGACTGCCCAGCTCTCCAATCTGTCCAGATCTCTCTGCAAGGCCTTTACACCCTCAACAGAGTCAACAACTCCTCCAAGTTTGGTGTCATCTGCAAATTTACTTAAAACACCTTCTAGTTCTAAATCATTTATGAAAACATTGAAAAGACCTGGCCCTAAAATGAAGCCCTGGGGGACTCCGCTGGTGACTGGCCACCAGCCTGATGTAACCACATTTACCATAACCCTTTGAGCCCTACCCATCAACAAATTATTCACCCATCATATGATGTTTTTATCTGGCTGTATGCTGGACATTTTGTCTAGTAGAATCCTATGAGAAACTGTATCAAAAGCTTTACTGAAATCCAAAAATATTACATCAGCTGTCTTCCCTTGATTGAATAGATGAGTGATCTTATCATAAAAGGAAATAAAATTTGTTAAACAGGCCCTACCCCTTGTGAACCCATGTTGGCTGTGACCTATGACTACATTGTCCCCCAGCTTTGCTTCAGTAACACCCAGAATAATCTTCTGCTTAATTTTACCAGGCACTGATGTGAGAGTGATAGGTCTGTAGTTACCATGGTCTTCTCTCTTGCCCTTCTTGAAAATTGGCACAACATTTGCCAGCTTTCAGTCTACTGGGACCTCTCCAAATTCCCAAGACCATTGAAAAATAGTTGAGAGAAGTCTTGTAATGATGTCAGCCAGTTCTCTGAGCACCATGGGATGAATCCCATCTGGACCTATGGACTTATATGGATCCAGGTGGAGCAGCAAATCCTGCACACGTTCAGGGTTGGTTGGGAGTTTATCATTCCCACTGTCACAGTCTTCCAGCTCAGGACAATTGGGTCCTGAAGTCCATCATCAGTGTTGGAGACAGAGGCAAAGAAAGCATTAAGCATTTCTGCTTTGCCTATGTCCTTGTTTGTGAGGTGACCATCCCCATCAAGTAACAGACCTATGTTTTATCTGGTTCTCCTTTTTCTGTTCACATATTTAAAAAAGCCATTTTTATTGTCTCTCACAGACTGGCCAGCTTCAACACTAATTAGGCTTTGGCCACATGAATTTTCTCCCTCTGAAGGTGAACAGCATCCCTGTAGTCCTTCTATGTTGCCTGACCCTGTTTCCAGTAGCTATACACTTTCTTTTTATGCCTAAGCTCCAGAAGAAGATACCTGGTCAGCCAAGCCAGCCTTCTGCCCTACTCGCTTGACTTCTGATATTTTGGAATTGCCTGATCCTGTGATTTTAGGAGTCAGTTCTTACCAACTGACCAGCACTGATGGATGTTGACGCTTTCAAAAACAGGTTGCCGGGGGACCTTACTAACTAGTTCCCTGAGCAACCTGAAGTCTGATTTCCCCATATCCAGAGCTGAAATTTTGGTGGCAATTTTCATCCTCTCACCAAAAATTGTTAACTCAACTGCTTCATGGTCACTATGACCCAGACGGCTGCCAGTTTCCATGTCCCCCAAAAGACCCTCTCTGTTCTCAAGCAACAGATCTAGGAGGGCACCTTTCCTAGTTGCCTCCCTTAGCACCTGCACCAAGAAGGTGCTTTAAGAACCTCCTGAACCTGCATGTGTTGGCTTGTGATATTCCCAGTTAACACCTGGCAAAGTGAAGTTTCCCATAAGGGCAAGGGCAATTGATCTTGAGGTAACTCTTAGTTCCTCAAAGAATAATTCATCGGTGTCGTCATCCTGGCTGGGTGGTTTCTAATAGACTCCCACGATGACATCCCCTTTGTTTGTCCCTTAATCCTTACCCAGAGGCTCTTAAATATGCCTTCATCAACTGCAAGCTCCACACAGTCCAGCCCCTCCTTTACATACAGCATGTGTGTCCCTCCCATTTAGCCTGCCCTGCCTGTCCCTCCTGAAGAGCCTGTAACTGTCTATTGAAGCACAGCAGTCACAGGACTCATCCCACCAGATTTCACTTATGCCAATGATATCATAGTTCTGGGACTGAGCCAAGATTTATAGTTCCTCTAGTTTATTCCTATGCTGCATACGTTGGTGTAGAAGCACTTCAAATGCACCTCATTGTATGCAGCACCTTGTGGAGCTGACCAAAGGACCTCACTAGCACACCATCCCTCTGATTCTGGAATGTCATCCCATGGCTTATCACCAGCAGGCTTGGTTTTATCCCTTTCCCTTTTCTTCTCTAGTTTAAAGCCCTATCTATGAGCCCCGTTAACTGCTAAGCAAAAATCCTTTTCGGTCTCTGAGAGAGGTGCACCCCATCTGGTGCCAGCAGGCCTGGTGTCATGTAGACCTTCTTGTGATCAAGAAATCCAAAGTTCTTCTGGTGGCACAAGTCTCAGAGACATGTATTGATGTTTCGAGTTAATGTTGATACCTGCTAATGGAAGGAAAGATGCAAACACATTCTGTGCCCCTGATCATCTAGTTCCAACTCCCCTTCCATGGCAGGGTTGCCATCCACTAGATCAGGTTGCCTAGGGCCTTGTCTAACGTGGTCTTGAACATCTCCAGGAATGGGGCATCCACAGTGCAGGGGGGAACATGACTAGTGGGCATAAGGAAAGGCTGAAGTTCTTAATGCCTCCTTTACAACTGTCTTTACTAGCCAGACCACTTATCCTCAGGGTACTCAGACTCACAACCTGGAAGTCTGGGACAGGGAGCAGAATAACCCCCCACAATTCAGAAACAGAGACCTGCTGCTCCACCTGGACTGTCGCAAGTCCATGAAGCCAGATGGCATCCACCTGAGGGTGCTAAGGTAGTTGGCAGATGTGACTGATGAGCCTTTTTGTATCCTCTATCAGTGGTCATGGTCATCCGGAGAAGTCCCAGATAACTGGAGACCTGCTAACTTGACACCGATCTGTAAGAAGGGTTGGAAGGAGGACCCTGTCTTCTACAGGCCTGTCAGCCTGACCCTGGTGCCAGTATTTGTGATGGAACAGGTCATCTTGAATGAAATCACACAATGTATGTGGGACAACCTGGGGATCAGGCCCAGTCAACATGGGTTGATGAGTCTTGCCTGACCAACCTCATCTCCTTCTATGACCAGATAAACTGGCTGGTGGATGAGGGAAGGTTGTTGTTTTAGTCTATCTAGACTTCAGCAAAGTCATTGACATAGTCTCTCACTGTATTCTGGTGGAGAAGCTGGCAGCCAGTGGTTTGGACAGATACACTCTTCGCTGGGTTAAAAAATGGCTGGATGGACAGGCCCAGAGAGTGGTGGCAAATGGATTGAAATCCAGCTGGCAAAGAGTCACAGGTAGTGTTCCCCAAGGGTGGGTGTTGGAGCCCATCCTCTTTAATGTCTTAATTGGTGATTTGGATGAGGGAATTGAGGACACCCTCAGTAAGTTTGCAGAAAACACTAATTTGGTTGGAAGTGTCAATCTGCTGGAGGGTAGATATGCTGTAGCTTGGGGAAGAGTGACTGGAAAGTTTTGCAGAGGAAAAGGATCTGGGGGTGTTGGTTAATGCTCACCTGAACATGAGCCAGCAGTGTGCCCAGGTGGCCAAGAAGGTCAACAGCATTCTGGCTTGTATCAGAAATAGTGTAGCCAGCAGGACCAGGGAGGAGATCATCTGCTTGTATTATACTCTGGTGAGGTTGCACCTCAAGTACTGTGTTCAGTTTTGAGCCCCTCGCTACCGGAAAGACCTTGAGGCCCTGGAGCATGTCCAGAGAAGGGCTACAGAGCTGGTGAAGGGCCTGGAACACAAGTCCTGTGTGGAGGGGCTGAGGGATCTGGGGTTGTTTAGTCTGGAGAAGAAGAGGCTTATTGTTCTCTACAGCTACCTGAAAGGAGCTGGGAGCCAATTTCTTCTCCCAGGTAACTTGCAATAGGACTAGAAGGAATGGCCTCAAATTGTGCCAGGTGAAGTGCAGGTTGGAAATTAGGAGAAATTTCTTCTCAGAAAGAGTAGTTAAGCATTAGAATAGTTTGCTCAGGGAGGTGGTGGAGTCACTGTTCCTGGGGGTGTTTAAGGGAAGCTTGGATGTAGTACCTATGGACATGGCTTAGTGGGTGATAATGGTGGTAGGAGGAAGGTTGGACCAGATGATCTTGGGGGTCTTTTCCAACATTAATGATTCTATGATTCTGTGACAATCACCTCCCGCAACATTACCCATAGGTCTCCAGTTGGGGGTAAATCATGGAATCATCTTGGAGTCATAGCATGTCTTGGATTAGAAGGGACCATAGTCATCATTTTGTTCCAACACCCTTTTCATGGCAGGGTTGCCACCCTCTTGATCAGGTTTCCCAGGGCCTTGCCTAACCTGATCTTGACCACCGCCAGGAATGGGGTATCCACAACTTCTCCAGGCAACTTGTTTCAATGCCTCACCACCCTCTAAGTGAAGAATTTCTTCCTAACATTTAGTCTAAATCTGCCCTCGTCTCATTTAAGTCCATTTCCCCTTGTCCTATCACTATCCGCCCATGTAAAAAATTCATTTGCCACCTTTCTTATAAGGCCCCTTTAAATATGGAAAGGCTGCAATGAAGTCAACCCAGAGTGTTCTCTTCAGGCTGAACATCCCTAGCTCTCTTGGCTTTTCTTCACAGGAGAGGTGCTCCAGCCCTCTGATTATCTTTGTGGCCCTCCTCTGGACCTGGTCTAACAGGGTCTACATCCTTCTTGTGCTGGGACCCCAAACCTGGATGCAGTACTCCAAGAGGGTCTTCACAGGAGCAGAGCAGAGGGGGACAATTACATCCCTTGACCTGTGACCACTTCTGTGTTGATTCAGCCCAGGATGCTGTTGGCCTTCTGGGATGCAAGCACACGCTGCTGGCTCATGTTGAGTTTTTGTACACCAGAACACCCAAGTCCTTCTCTAAAGGGCTGCTCTCAATGAGTTCTTTTCCCAGTCTGTACTCATGTCCAAGATTGCCCCAACCGAGGTGCAGCATCTTGCACTTGGACTTGTTGAACCTCATTAGGTTCACATGGGCTCACTTCTCAAGCTTGTTCAAGTCCCTTCCTTCTGTCGTATGAACTGCACCACTCAGCTTGGTGTCACCTGCATACTGGTTGAAGGTGCACTCAATTCCACTGTCTAAGTCACAGATAAAGGTACTAAACAGTACCAGTCCTAAGACAGACTCCTGAGGGTACCACTTGTAACAGGTCTCCACCTGAACATAGAGTCATTGACCACAACTCTCTGGGTGCAGCCTTGAAGCCAATCCCATACCCTCTGAATGATCCACCCTTCAAATCCATGTCTCTTCAAACTGGAGATCAGAATGTCATTCGGTGCTGTATCAAAGGCCTTACAGAAGCCCAGGTAGATGACATCGGTGATCAGCCTTCCCTTGTCAACTGAGGTTGATTTCCCATGTAATTGATGATAGGTCCTGTGTAGAATGTGCAGAAAAAGAACAAAATAAGAACACATATTTTTGTCTTGTTGTTTAAAAAACTTATTTTTCAGCCTGATACATTTCAGGAAAGTAAAGAAATAAGTATTTCTTTGCCAGTGTTTGTGGAATAACCCATTATTTTTCTTTAGAAGGTTTTTTTTTTTTTTTTTTTTTTTTTTTGGTGTGTGTGTGTGTGTGTTTGTTGTGGCTGTTTTTGTTTTATTTAGTTTTAATTTAGTTTTAGTTTTGTCTAGTGACAATCTATGTATAGTGACAGATATCTAGTGAGATATGGTTTTAAAGCCTTTATTTGAATGAGATGAAATGAATCCTGAATAGTCATAAGCCTTGCTTAGGAGAAAAACCATTTGTACTGGTAAAGTTCAAGAGTATTGAACTACTGCTGCAAATTTGACAGCCTTTGTCCTAATACATGTAGCAACCTGTATTTTTTGTTATTATCTGTTGGGATGAACATATATAACTATACATTTAATTTTTACTACATGCCTTTAGTTTGTTTTCTAGACATGCCCTGTAGATACAATTAACAACAAGTTTTTATTTAATTTATATTTTTCCTTCTAATTGTTAGAAAAAATATCTCAACTGCTATGAGAGTAGGGGAAGAGTAAGGATTTATGAGAAAATCAATATTTAAAACATATTGTAGTAATGTCATATCAACTGCAGTACAACCAGAGTTTTATTTGATGC
The DNA here is from genome assembly GCA_011074415.1 of Stictonetta naevosa. Lineage (NCBI taxonomy): Eukaryota > Metazoa > Chordata > Aves > Anseriformes > Anatidae > Stictonetta > Stictonetta naevosa. The sequence continues at coordinate 55,642,518 of CM021729.1, forward strand.
GTGGCTTAGTATGGTGTACTAATAATAAGAAAGATGTTTTGGGCATTGTAAGATGTTTGGTGATGTGATGATACAGATCCTAAAGTTATTATAGAAACACTTTTTTTTTTAAAACAAAGAAACAAAGAAACAACAACAAAAACCAAAACAAAAAACCAAACCAAACCAAACCAAAACAAAAGCAAACAAAGAACAAACAAACAAAAAGTTTTGGACCATTGTAAATTTGCCTACTCAAATATCTGAATTGAATTTAATTATGCAGTGATAGCAAAATATTTCAACTACCAGCATGAATACTGTGAGCAAGACAGTATTGAGGAACTTGCAAAAAAAATAAATGCACAGCCATGAAAGTTGGGAACCAGCAGCAACACAAAGAGATGTTGAAAGTTTGCTCTTCAGAAGAAAATACCCTACCGTTAAGCTTTCTTTTGCATTTTTTTGCAGACAAAATGCATTTTTAGACTATGGGAGTCAGTATTAGTAAAGTACATTAGACATATGGAGTGAACAGAAGTGTCTGCTTTTCTCAAGATCCTCTGCTTTATGTCCTAAAGTGAAAGATTACAGTTGTCAGAATCAGAAGAGAAACCTCTATGGATAGTCCAAATAGATTTACTTCCAGTGATATCTATTAATATTCTACTCTCTACCAAAAAAAAAATATATATATATATAAAAGGAACTCCATGTTAAATTTTGAGATTTCAATATTAAATTTTGAGATTTTTTTGAGTTTGCTTAAAACCTCAGATGAATAATTACCTTTATGTTCACATACTTTATTGGATCTGCTTAAAATATCATAGGATGTGCAAGATATGTGAGGTGGAATATATTTGTCCTACCAAATTTCCTCCCAGTTTGTCACATTTTCAATTTTGGTATATAAAATACTGAAATTATATCTATATACCTTATAGATATGTTATTAAAATAAAAATTTGATACTTTTTTTTTTTTTTTTTTTTTTTCATAGATGTCATCTTAATTGTCATGTTACTTTAAAATTTTGTCCATAAGGAAAGTATAACACACTGATAGATTGCTGTACTGGATCAAGTCAGACTAATCTGTTTTTGTTATCTATAGTTGGCTCTATCAGAAAATAAAGGGGAAAACATAAGATGAAAATGTGAAACTTCTTTCAAACTTCAATTTTTTTCAGAGGCCAATTTAGCACACTGTTACTAGGTGTTATGGAAATTCTCTTGTAAACTAAATTGTAGCGACTGTCTGTATTATTACTCTGGAATGATCAGGCCACTAACTTATTTTCAGAAGTGTGTGCTGATGGCAAGTAACACATAAGTTATTTATCTTTCATTTATTTATTTATTTATTTATTTATTTATTTATTTATTAACATGGCCAAAGCACATATTTATCTATTGCCTTTGTTATTTCTTCTGTACTTTTGAAGTCTAAACTCTGTAGCCCTTAACTGCATATAATATATGAAAAGCAGCATTTTTTTATTTTTATTTTTTATTTTTTTCATTTTGGGTGTGAAGTTGCTTAAAATTTATCTTTGTATTAAGAAGCACAAATCTATGTAATTGTGAGAACAGATAGAGGTTAAAACTATGCAGGGTTGCAGAGTTACTATATTTGCTCTAAACACGGTTAATCATGTCTTAGATGCTACCAGATCTTATTCAGATTGAAGTGAATTGCACTGAGATCTGAGATCTCACACATTGCATAACTAAGATTTCACCAATTCACTCTAAGTCGGAACTTGATCATTTGCTTGATACAGATAATCCAGTGTATAATTAAGATTTTGCATTCACTTAGCGTTCAATGGATTGTATTAGAGCTTATGGCCCAATTCTATTTCTGTGAAAAAAATTTCTGAGTGAAACGAAAATGAATCTGAACAAATAGATTTCTGTTACTTTGGTTCATGTTTAGGAGGTTTGAACATCCCTGGTGTGTTGAGCTGGGATCCTGACTCCTATTACACAAGAGTCTATGTGTTAAAAAGCCTTAAGCAAAGACAATCTCTAAAGCACCAGCACTACATTACCTATGTATCCCAAAGGATACATTTACTCTTCTGTGACATGAATGGCAACTTGGTAAAGTCTAAAGCAGTCAACTTCACAGCAATGGTGGGAATAAAAACCTATTTTTTAATTTTTTACTTTAGGCACAGAAGAAGTTATTGTGAATTGACCTGAACTGCTTTGGACTGACATTAAGAAGTTCTTGGTGTTTTAGTTATTACATTTCACACCGTTTCAGAAGAGTAATCGCAAGTCCATTGTGCATACAACACATTGGTTACACAGCACAGTTATGTGAGAGCTGTAAAATTTGCATCGTCAACTTTATTACAAAAGTAAAAACAAATTTGTGATGCTGCACTTTGACACAAAATTGTATGTCCAAATAATAAAACAGAATAGAAAACTAGTTTAAAATGATCAATATACTGCACTGTACAGAGTAGAATACCTTATAAAATTTTAAGTGAACTGCAAAAAGTTTATACTTATTTTCCTAGTGTTCTCCAACCAAAATTCTGACCCAAGGTTAACAGTAACATTGTTATGGCAAACATCACTGTAATGTGTTTTGATATAATAAAATTTTCTCAGTTCAATTTGAAAACTAAAATTTATCTTGTATTTTAGACTATAACAAGAACGATCTTATCAAAAAACAAAAACAAAACTACAACAACAAAAAAGCAACAGCACTAGTCCAAAGTTGAAACTCAAATTTATTATGTGAAGGTAGTACTACAAATATGAATTTTAAACAACTGCAACATGTAAAGGTATCTTTTTGTTTAAATTTCTACAGAGGCACATCTCCAAACAGATAATTAGTTTGACATTTTAAGTCAGATACTTGTGGTGGGTCTTATAATGGAGCAAATCCTAAATCTACTGGAACTGTGCTTTGTTGTATATTGGCAAACCAAGCCTACAGTCAATATTTGTGGCCTTTGGCTGAGATTTCATTTTTGCAGTGCTCAGTGGAAACGAAAATTTTGCATGACCTGAAGAAAGTCTTAAATCATGCTCCACAGGAAATCATGGGAAGCAACTGTCAAATTTCACAGAGAATCATGTGGAAGATGTTGAAAATGGAGATCTAGATTCAGTGATGTCCAGACTCACACTCAGTTGACATGATATATCTGCTCTCACCTGTGCAAACCCCACAAGATGACCCAGAAAAAATCTTTTAGATATTAAATGCATTAAAATTCTTACTTAAGTGGCCGAAGTTGAATAGATATCCTCAGAGAAATTAGAGGTATATTTTCCATTTCTTTCTGTTTTGTCAGACTGACTGTTGGATCTTTTACATACTTCATGTCTCTATTGTGCTTACAGGCACACTCTTCCTATCCCTTTCTGTCTGCTTTTTCTGCTTAGATTCTTATTTGTCTCATTCCTGCTCCGCCTGAGCTGATAGGTATGTGAGGAAAGCAGACATCCTATGAAGCTTATTTGATATTTTGGTTCACATGACAAACCTGCACAATTATGCTAGACCTATTAAATATTGTATTTCTTCCTGTGTTAATTATCAGACAACACTCAGCACTATCCTGAAACTGCCAACATAATTTGTCTTTTCTTCTCTGTCTTTATCATTTTTATTTTTTATTTTTAAAAAAAGACATTCACATGATTTTCTGTGGCACCAGGATTTTTATTTTTTTATTTTTTTATTTTTTTTTTTGTGAAGAGAGTAGCAGAGGCATAAAAATACTTTTCTTTTGAAAATGAGGTTTTTCACTGGTTTGCATTTGTATGCAGGTGTTTAGCTAGGGAGTTTCTACTATTAAGCTCCATGTTCTGTCTTTTGGACTCTATATGTCATTAGAAGGAACTGAAACTGTAAGCCTGCCACTGCATCTTATTTTCTGATGTGATCCAGAAGACAGGCAAGAATTCAGAATAGACTACCGAGTTAACAGGAAGATGGTTAGAGTAGACTGATAAAACTGTTTTAAGTATACCCAAAGATATACTGATTTAAGTGGACTTTGAAGAACTTTACTGCCTGATCCATTCATCTACCTGATGGCACAGACAGCCTTGCACTTGTAGTGTCAGTGAACTCAAATGCATTAATCAACATTGCTTACTTATCTATTAGTAAACCAGATTCTTTCTTCTTTCTATTGTCATCAAGAGACAATCCAAAAAATCACAGAGACTCTGAATTTTGCTGGAGACCTTAAAGCTTACATTTTCATTCCAATATATGAAAATAAAAGGAACTATGTGATTTCCACAGTCTGTCTGTGATGCACCCATGTTTCTAAGCAGATCTTAGAATTACTGAGTTAATTCCTGGTAAGGCCAATCATTTCTACCTCAGTATCAATAGAAACAGATTCAGAAATAAGGTAACAGAATATAGAATATAGATACTCTCCAGAGACCTCCTATTAAGGATTTCTTTATTTATTCATTTCCCCCTTGGGAAATCACTTTGTTAATCCACCTCGAGTGAGTTAATAGTTCTCTGGAATTGAGCCTCAGACTCAGTGGTCAAGTGAAATGCAGTTCTGGGTAAAATATTTTGTTGATTTTCCTGAATCCACTGCAATAATACTTCTGGCCTGATGTCGAATGCTAATCAGAATGCTAAAATCAGCTTTTAAAGACTTTCTTTATATTCAGAAATTTACTGGAACTGTAAGAAAATTGTAAACATAGAAAAATTATCAACCCCATTTGAGGGATGTGCTTTGCATATCTATTAATTGATTGACCATGCCATAGCAAATGTATTCCACCCACTTATTTCATGGCATGACAGTTTAGAACAAAACATATCCAGATGTGATTTATTTGGATGAAAAATCAGCAGCTATTTCTAGAAGGAAATTTGAGAAAAGTTTGTTTTCATGAAAAAAATATGAATATTGTCAAAGCCGCTATATCAGAAGCTATAAAGGTCTCTTGCAAGTTGAGAAAAGATTATTCCACAACTGTGAAAGAGAAGATCCATGAATGTACAGAGGCTCGGCAATCAATAGCGTTGGACTCCTGAGAATGTGAAGCCTTTCAGATGTCAAAAGCAATTGAGAGTGGATGGAGGCCAAAGATATCAGAAAGACGAATTTCAAAGGAAGGCAAGTGAGTGTCAGCTCATCATCATCAGAGATCTGATAGACATTGGAGGAAAGAACAGTAGGAATAAGAATATGGGTTAATAAGCTAAAATGTAAAAATACTTCTTCCATATGATTTCCTTTTTCCAAATTAAGCAAAAACAACAACAACAAAAAACATTCTGTTGCTTTTTGGGAACTTTTTTTCATTTAAAAAATTGACCTTATTTTGCCAAAAACCATCTCTAACTTAAAATAGTGACTGTTCTAATACCAAATATATAAATAGAATGCCCCATAATGGGGGGATTTCACTCTTAAGAAAGCTTACTTTCTGGAGCAGGTGCATTCTAGGACAGCTGTAGACTGATGAAAAGTAAATAAAATAAAAATAAATAAAAATGTCTGCCTAGAAACAAATGTTAAAAGACAAGTAGCTTTAATGCACTTCAATTGATCTGACACATTTCCAAATGTAAAAAAGAAAATATTCCTGAAGTTTAAACTCTACTTGTTGTACACAAACATTCATCAGACACAAGATTATTGAGAAATTGATGGCTTTTGATATCAGTTAACATTTTCTCTTACCTCCTTCTAAATATGAATAACAAAGTTTACAGATTTAATTACAGCTTCAATGTCTTTTCTAAGAATCACAAACAACAGGACTGCAAGACTGGGCAATATCTGTAGCTATTTCCAAAGTTTTCATGAACCCAGTAAAGAGGATTTGAGCTTGATTCAGGGCTTGATTCAGGAGCTTTTGAAATTAATGGAAAATTTTTAGTAATAGACGTAGCTAGTTTTGGACAAGACATCTAATAAATGAGAAATAAATGATAACTTGATAAGCAAAATATATATATATACATTTTTCCCAGCCAATTCATTTCTTTTTATATCTTAAAATATTTAAGGACTTGAAAATGCTTGCATAATGGCTGTATTTTATAGTGTATTTTCACTATTTTTATTAAAAATAATCTTTTGGTCCCAATATTTCTGGGCAGGAAAATGAGATGTAGCATTGTTTCTATTGATGTGAGGTAGCTCTCCTTATGTCTTGACTGTTGATTTTCAGTGTCTGCTTTTGTTATCTTACGTCTCACTGCAGAAGCTATCAATCTCTATCAGATTCCAAGGTGTTCTAGAGAAAGCTTTTAATTTCTCCATTCCCTACCAAACAAAAAAAAGATAGCAAAAGAAAAGTGTTACACTCAATCAGAAATGAATTTTTATTCAAGCATTAAATTTCTTCATATATATATTTCAGTATGCCCATTGTGTGTGTAGGTGAGATATATACAAGTGTATATGCATTTATGTGTTCAAGTAGCTAAATAAAAAAGATAAATACTATTTACAGTAGAAAGTTTGAATGTGCTTCTGTTTTGAAAGTATTATTTTCATCACTTCTAGAATTAGCTTAATACTTCTGTTTGAGAAAAACACATTCATTTCAAAATAAAACTCAGTTTCAGACTTTTTTGAATATACATTTCTTCAGGAAAATCTAAAATCATTTATGGAAATTCTATATTAATATTTTTTTTTTTAGCTTTAGTTCTGTAATAACTATATTTCTGGAATGTGCTTTTGTGGTTTGACACAGAGAAACTCAAGGTAAGGTGGCAAAGGTCTGGAGTTTCTATTTTATGCAATAGAAATATTACTCTCAAGAGAGTTTAAATGGAAGAAGAGCAGGTGTTTTGACTTGATGGTAAATTGGCAAGCTGATTACCTTCAAAATTAACGCATGTTATAACCAGAAATCATTCCCCAACAAAAGATCAAGAATGGAAGAAGAGAGTACAAAATGACTATGAAGAATTTTTGACGTTAAAATATCACTCTTTCAGGTAACATTAATGCAAGAGTTAGTCAATTTGTACTCCATATATAGAGATACAAATATTGATTTCATTATATCTTAATACAGCATTAATGAATTCTGCCTTCTTAGTGACTTGTTGTTATGGAGTGTAATGCAGAGTAAAAATAATGCTACTAGATTGGTGCTTTTTTTTTTTTTAATATATGAGACAAATTATGTTTGTATGCTGTACAAAGAGCACATACATTTATGGATTAAAGACTTCTGGCTGACTTCAAGCAGAGTCTGGTATAAGCAGGTATTAAAAGTTTAAAATTATGAGGTGATGATCTTCTTCCCTTCCTTCCACCCCCACTCCCTTTATTTTTTTCATGGTAATTGTTACTTCTTTAGCCATTGACATATGCTTTGCCTATTAACACATCATATAAAGTGAATTCGTCATCCAAAATTACAAACACTGTTCTAAAGAATTATGAGATAAGTCATATAAAAAGACATATGCTTTGTACAATAATTACAGGTTTGAAGACATCATTTCCATTATCTGCTAATGTGGGAAAGTGAATCAATTTACTTTTGCTTAAAATGGTATTCATACAAATACTAATCTCTGTACTGGAAAAACAAAACAACAACCAGAGAAAACTCAACAAAATAACAGCAACAGAAAACATATGTAATTACTTTTTCTTGATGAAACTTTCAAAAGTAAACAAAGAAATAATGATTAGTCTGTTGTTTAGGGACAAAGTTTTACACAATTGTTTAAGACAAGTTGAAGGGAGAGAACATCAGTATAAATATGCCAAATAGGATTTTTTTAATTACATTTTTTTTTTTTTCTTTTTAAATCAAATTGTGCTTTGACACATGGTTAAATAACCAATAAAAAGTATTCCTGGACACAATGTATTTTACCATAAAAAGTAAATTGAAAGTGGCCTCAAATCCTTTAAAATTATTATGTGCATCTTACTATACACACTAAGCATAAGAAAGCCTTCAGAACATTGGAATACAGGGACTTACTGTCACTTATAACAACATGGTAATATAATTCTGATACAGTACCACATGGGATTCTATAATTCAAATAAGCAGTATGCCAACCTTAAAGAATTACATTCCTTAGATTTACAACGTGCTATTTAATTTATGTGACTCGTGGAGAGAAGTGAGTTGAAGTAATTTGTACCTAACTGGTCAGTTTCAGATTCCTTCTGTAGGCTGGTCTATGAAAATAAACTGTTTGGGGGCACATAATCAATACTCCAATATTTCAGATATGTGTTTATCCAATATGACTTTTATTTAAATTTGACGTATTTCTTTATTTCTCAGATTGTTATGAGTGGATCTATCTATGAAATTGATGTTACTTCTATTTGCTACCTGACCACAGTATGGAGAAGACTATCTCCAAAAACAGTAGCATAAAGCAGTACAGAGAACTGAAAGAATCACAGAAAATATTGGCTGACACAGAATATATATGCATTTTATACTAGAATATGAATAAATTACTGTATTTTGCATACAGAGGAGTTGTGCCATTAATGGTTGTTTTTGGACGGTGGTAGTTGTTCCATTTGGTTCTTTCAATTTGAAAAATTAAATAACATGAATTATATAAAATAATACTGATTTACCTATTGTATTTTGAAACTGTTCTATCCATTCCATTCCATTCCATTTCTTTCCTCTCCTTTCCTACAAAACTCCCTTGATACTGTTTTTAATTTGAAAAATTAAATAACATGAATTATATAAAATAATACTGATTTACCTATTATATTTTGAAACTATTCTATCCATTCCATTCCATTCCATTCCATTTCTTCCCTCTTCTTTCCTACAAAACTCCCTTGATACTGTTTTTAAGATATCATGCTTTTTAAAACCATTTTTACTTTATTTTTAAATTAAATTGATGATTATAATTTGTTGCACCATTCAAGACATCTTTAGAAAGTTATTTGCTTTCACTGTGCTGATATTAGTTTGATTTAGTAAATTACAGTTAGTAGAGTATGAATGGTCTCAGGTCTATTGTGGGTAATCAATTCTTGCTTTGTTAAATCAGAACACAAATGTAATTTGGACCTACATGTGTGATATATGAAAGGCATGTGTTTTGACACACACCATGATTTCACGCAACAGAAAGGCATGTTTTCATTTCAACAAAGTTTTTCTTTTAAGAAGTGAGTAAATTTAAACTATATAAAAGTGACAGGCTAACTACCATTTTAGAATGGCTACTTTGTATAAAAGAAATCCTGTTCAAAATTCTTTCCAAAGCTCCTCTCAACATATCAATCCTTTCTCAGCTCTAGAAGTCTAAGATGATAGTTTTGCAGTATGAATAATGGAGATACTGAGAAATCAAAAATATTTTCCATTGCCTTGACCACTCTGGTTTGGGAGATGAATCGTATCTCAGGGGTTCAAAAACAACTCTTAATTTAAATGTATAGAAGGAAAGAATTTATAAATATATATATATATATACATATTTACATTTCCCTTCCCTCTTCCCCTCCCCCCCCCCCCCCTCATTTTTTTCTGCTTTTTAAGGATAGGAAGTCATTATTTACTATTAATTGTGTAAGAACTATAGAAAAAAATCTGAAGGTTTTTACAATTAAAAACAGTACTGACACTGATTAAATGCTTTTGATTAACTGTATGCTCTAGAACACCATCATTGAAAATACAGAAACAAAAACAAATGCAGAAAAAAATAATGAACTCTGTTACTGATTGAGAGAAAAAAGCAAGGAGCAGGAATTACACTGGAGTCAAAATCCAATGAGTATATTCATCAACTGAAGTTGAGCATAGGTGTCTGAACATTTTATAGGATGTTCCAGGAAGGTATGGTTTATTTTTTAGAATTATTACTGTACCACAACTTTGTAACTAGAACCAAGATTCCAACTAAAGTAGTTGACCTGAAAACATAATTCTACTGAAAGCTAAAGGACAATTTACCTTGCAATTCCAAACAATAGGGAATATTTTCTATCCTTGACATTCATTCTGCTTGTTAGTATCATTTTCAATAACTCATTTTTCTGAATGTTCTCTCTGTTCTTTTTTCCATGAATGAATATATATCTTTGATAAAGAAATTACACTGATGGAGTGGGGGAAAAGTGATGAAATACAAATTTAGTTCTATTGTATGTAGCAGTACTTACAAAGTGGTTATATTTTTGTGTCCTGATGTTATATGATGCTGTTCACATGGCAATAAAGAAAGTATTTAAATTTTGATAACTGTGTCCTCCTTTTTTACTCTCTACTCTTCATTATAATAATATGTCATGTTTTTCTAGATGTTCAGGCAAGTTTCGTGACCGCAGGTGTTACTATTTTCTTTCTTAAAGCCTGAAAGTCATTTGTAAGATAAACTAAATAAGACTTATCTACTGTCTCAGAAATGCTGTACATGGATGTTTATGCGAGACCATCACATGACCATGTCAAAAGGTCATGACCATCACACTGAGAAAAGGGTTTAAAATCCAGTTATGATTTCCCTGGTTCCCTAGGGATAAATCTAAACTTCACCAGTGTTACCACTGAGTGTAACCCTGAGAGAACTATTCCTAGGAAAATTATTCCTGCATGTTTCCTAGCATGGGCCAAGATTTATTATTCTATGCTATTTATTAAAATGATAAAGTTTGCTCTGTCTATAACCCATTCTGTTCTAAACCATCTTAGCCTAGTAGAGAAATCCAGACACTTTGAAAGAAGTTATAAAGAAAAAACATACTGTATTAAGGTAGTTTGGTTATATGTTGACTTTGTATTTGGAACTGGTTCTATAAACCAGAATCACTCTTGCAGAGGTCTGTGAGTCAACTATCCATAGTCATGAATTTTGTTCCAAAATATTATTTTAGGGGTCTATAAAAATATGAAGATTGTTTTACAAAATGGAAATTGGTGGCTCTATCATAAATGTTTATCATATAAAAATCTAAGCTTGAATTTAACAGTAAGGAAGCTTGGGACATTCCAACTTGCCTCATTTGTAACTTCTCCAGTCCATTTGACTGCTGTTCATTGTCAAAGGAGAGGTATAATAAACAGGGCTTCATGGGAGCCTGTCCAGAAATAAGAACAGACATACAAATGTGTGTTTCAATAGTTACACTCATTATAAGCATAAAACACATCTTTCTTTAGAAGTGAAAGTGGAAAAGTCAGTGGAAAAGAACATATATCTACTGCATTTTCCGATTTTATCAAACGCTTGAGTGGTTACCTAAGACTAACATTGCATAAAAGGATTAGGATTCAAAGTAATTTGGCAAATAGTTGTAGTCAGATGCAAAATCAACCTAAAATATTTAATAGTAATGAGAATTAGCCAGGAAATTTGTGGTGAATCATAAGCAGAACATGACATGACTCAGACCTGTCATCCTATTGCAAAGCCTTTGAGCACTAAACATATTGCATTTCCAACCTTTTCTACAGAGTGCAATTCAAGGAAGATGTGGGCTGATTGGCTTCAGAGAAGATCCATGAAACATGTCACAGTATCTGAAGAAATTTGAAGTTTGGGTTGTCTTCAAATGCAAAACAGTAGCTTCAAGTATTTAATGTAATTCTCTCTGTTATCACTGACTAGTGGACAAGAAAGCATGAATTAAAATTACAGGAAAGAAAGTTTAGACATTAGACAAGGTACAAGGTAACTTTTTTATTTTATTTTATTTTTATTTTTTCCTCTCACTGGAGGTTTTAGGAAACTTCTTAAGGATGTCATATATATCATTAATACCTTCTTGGACTTACCAAGACTCCCTTCGGTCCTATTTTCTTGGATTCTATAGCAAGCATAAACTCTTTTATTTTTCAGGACATGTAAGAATGATTTGTTTATCCAAAAAAGTAGCACAACGTAGGCTTATTTAGTGTATTATAAAGTACTCAGGACACTCTAGAGTTGTCTATCAATGAATGTTAAGGTTTCTACTAATCTGTTCCCAAAATATATCAATTAAAATATTATCTTAATTACCTTTTGAAATAATGCAACTGTCTTTGGCAGAGACACACAGACTTTCAGCAGTATCACCATTACTTTTTGTTTTTAAACTCTGGTACAAAAATTCATACTGCAGGAAGTCTGCTGTTTTCCAAAGATCATAAAACTTATTCATAAATGGATCATAAAACTTTTCAGTCATTAACATCCATTGCTTGCATGTGTCCTACATAGCACCTGGCCTTTTGTTGCACATAAGAAAGAAAGATACTTGAAAATTAATAACATCTCTTTTGCAGGATAAATCCCAATAAGTCTCAATAGAGTTACGTAAAAGAACAAGAAAGCAAAGACCTATTTATTGAGATAGGTGTTTATGAGGAAGAAGAGGCACAAAATCCTTAAAAAAAAATAAAAATGTTCTGATGTTCTTATTACTTATCTATATTAAGTATAGTTTTGTGTACTGAAGAATAATACTTCAGTCTGTATTTTTGCATTTTTTTTTATTTTTTGAGAACAAAAAAAGAACAAAAACAAAACAAAAAGAAGGGCATGAAGGTTCTCAGATGTGATAGTGGGAGAAAAAATGCAAATGAGAGTTCATTGTTGTTTGCACATACTTGTCTTGTGTCAGGAGTCTGAACTCATTTAGAGATTTCATCATATTTACATGAAGATTCTTGCTTCCAATAAGTTTGTTTAGTATCTGAAATTTCCAATCCTTCTTGCATTTGGCTGTGTGCATTTCCCAGTACAGTGGTGCTTCCTTTCCTGATTTGCACACAGACATTTCTTTTACAACTGTTAAGGCTTTTGGACCTTTTGTTGTGGTAAATCTCACCAAGATCTTACAAGAGGATGTGTGGGTTTTCTGAGTTGGAAGTATGAGTCCTTTGGAGTAAAACACATCGACATATGGATTACTATGAAAGCCTCACTTGGCTGTTGAAGGGAAAGACAATTTGTAAAATACAGAGTGACATCTTTGTGATATATGCTGGCTTGTTTAACATTTTATTATTAAGTAAGCATAATTTAATAAAAATATTTTTAATAGTATTTTCCATCCTAATGGACAAATTGGGAACATTTATATCTTACTTCTGCTTCACACAACAGATAGATTAAAAAGAGAATATTTCCTGGTACTAAATTTCTGTTAGGGAATGAGATTTAAAGGCCAGGCTATAGATTTGTTAAAATAGAGCTGTTGGTAGAAGAACAGTCCTAAAATGTGTACGTTAATGAAAAAGATGTTTGACAAAAATGCAAAATCATTTCCTATGTACTTTATACATTCTTATGTGTACTAAGGTATTATTTAAACACGAATAATCCACAAAGAGAGTGCTTTAATGGAGCTTTTTTTCCTCCCCTGTTCCAGTCCTACCCCAAGCTCACCACTGCCACAGAAGCATGTGTTTCCCACAACTCATATCTGGTCTGGGCAGTTTCAAAGTTTCACTCCCCCTTTTCTCCTCTTCTTATATTTGATCTGTATTTAACACTTTTATTTGCATAATCATAATATAATAAAAATGGAAACAGAAATTTATGAGACATTTTTAACAGAGAAAATTACAAATACTACCTAGCAAAGATATTGCATAAATCATTTTGCTAATGCAGTGGTGTATTTAATTTCTTTTCTTACAGCTAAAGCATGTGGGAAAACAGACCACTAGAGACTGAGTAAAGATGTTTTTCCTAAGAGACCAATATTCTTTTCAATATTCTTCACAGGCTATACCAACAGAGTATAAAAAACTAGGACAAAAACTTGCTTTTGCTGTCATTAGTGTGTTTTGAAAACCTTATCTAAACTTCTAAATTTGGAGTTTTTTTCCTAATGTGGATTTTAAATTTTGAGAGAGCTTTATATATATATATATATATTTATTATTTTTTCCTCCAAAAAATCTCATTATATACTGTGAGTGTATTTTCATGGTATAAAATATAATGTCAAGGTTGGATTCTTTGAGCCTGTAAGTGCTACACACTATTTTTGGAACAGAGGAACTATAGATATCTGTAGACATTAATTGGCATAAGAACAAGACAAAAATAGCTACAAATAATTGTCAGGTCTTTGGCTTCTGTGACACCTATTGGGTCTTATAGACTGAGAAGTTAAATCTAACAAACATTACAGTACTTTATATCATGGGGTTATATATTTATGATATATATTTGTGACCCTGAGCTACTAAATAACTACAGAGGTGGAGGATTTTGAAAGATAACAAAGCTAAAGTTGAATCATCCACAGGAAAAGAAATAATAGCCATAAGGTAAAGGTGTAATAGGTGTAAAAGAGTCACCAGAATTAACAACCCCATTAGCTACTGATTTATTCATTTATTATCTATACTTCAATGTTTATATGAAGTGTAATCTGCTTGGATGGATTGCATTTTTATGCTCTGCATAATGACTGGAGTATCAGGCTGTCTAACTTGATGTAAAACCTAGCAATATCATGGGGGAGTTAATCTTCCGCTTTGGGATCAGGTCTGTTAGGTAAAACTTGTCATTACATTACCAAAAGCTAAAAAACTACCTCACATGGTACCTCACTGCCTCAATTGTAGAGTTCAAAGAGTCATAATGAATGGGGTTAACATCGGTTCACTAGTGATGTTTACCAGGACTGAATTCTAGGGAAGATTGTGTTCAACATTCTTATCAATGATCTGGATGCAGAATTTGAATACATCCTTAAGATTTTTGCTGATGATAATAAACAGGGAGGTGCTGTTGACTCCCTGGGGAGGGACAAGAGGTCTGGCAGAGCAAAAGAGCGTGGGGCAATCATCAGTGGTACAAAATTCAACAAAGTTAAATGGGAGGTTCTGTACCTGAGTGTCCTGGTTTCAGTTAGGACAGAGTTAATTTTCCTCCTAGTAGCTGGTAGGGTGCTATGTTTTGGATTAGGATGAGAAGAGTGCTGATAACATGCTGATGTTTTAATTGCTGCAGAGCAGTGCTTACACTACGCCAAGGACTTTTCAGCTCCTCGCTCTGTCCTGCCAGCGGGCAGGCTGGGGGTGCAGCAAGAGCTGGGAGGAGACAGACCCAGGACAGCTGACCCAAACTGGCCAAAGGGCCATACCTTCTGATGTCATGATCAACAATATCTAGGGGTGGCTAGCTGGGGTGGGGGGCCAGCTGCTCGGGGTTGGGCTGGGCATCGGTCAGCGGGTGGTGAGCAATTGCATTGTGCATCACTTGTTTGTACATATTATTATTATTATTATTTTCTATCTTAATAAACTGTCTTTATCTCAACCCACAGGCTTCACTTTCCTGTTTCTCACCCCAATCCAGAGAGGGAGGGGGGAGGGGGAGCGAATGGCTGTGTGGTGTTTAGCTGCCAGCTGGGTTAAACCACAACATTGAGATGGAGCGATGCTGGACACAGATACAGAGTGGGAGTGGCTGGAGAGCAGCCCTGCAGAAAGGCACCTGGGGCTGGCACAGTAGGCTCAACATGAGCCAGCAGTGTGTCCTGGCAGCAAAAAAAGCAAAACACTTTTTTCAGATACATTAAACACAACTTAAACAGAGAATCAAAAGAGATGATTCTCCCACTATATTTAGTATTGTTGCAGTCTTATCATGAATATTGTGTGAAGTTCTGTGCTCCACAATGTAACAAGTTGTTAAGATATTTAAATGTATTCAGAGGAGGACAACAAAGCTGGTAAAAGGCTGGAGGGCATGTCCTGTGAAGAGGGGTTGAAGTCAATTGGGTTGTCCAGTTTGGAGAAAAGGAGGCTTAGAGGTGAAGTCATTGCAAATGACATCAGTGAAAAAGGGTAAGAGGATGGCTAGGAGATTGGCACTGTTGTATAATGTTCTTTACCCACAGATAAACATTTGAGTCAGTTTTAGGTTCAAAGAGAACTCAAATCAATAGAAGTGATGGCTGATGGCAGCAAAAACTCTTAGCCCATTCTTGACTTTCAAGTTGGCAACTTGCTCATCAACATCCCAGTCTGTGCAAATTCTGGTACTAAATGACATCAGGACAAGGTGTCTAAGGTTGGGAACAAAACTGCAATTTGACTTTGTATTCAAGCATACCTATTGAAACTAAACTTGTAGGAGAGGTTAATAAAAATTACTTTTAACATACTCTATAGTGAAACATAGGAATATTTCTGCTTTGTGTGTTTGTATGCATGTAAGAAAAATTGTCTTGACAGTGTTATGACTAGGATGTAAGATCTACCCATAATCCTTTTATCCACTGTGACTATTAAAGAAAAAGAAGATCATTGTCATATAACTATTTCAAAGTTTTATTATGCTGTGTTAATATGCAGATAGGATACTGACATGTGAGGGAAAGCTATTAGTCTTTGTTTGATCTCCTACCACTTTTTAGTTATCTTTGACAAAGTATTGCATGAAAGAAAAATGCAGGCTTCCTGAAAAAATGGGAATACAAAAAAAGATGAAATTACATTTCTTAGCTTAAAAGAACAACAACAACAAAAAATGTCCTAAATATCTTCCATATCTCATGATAGATTACCATAAAAAGTATATCATTATTGTCAATAAATAATGATAAATGTACATATACATACTAAGTCATTAATGCTTGTGAGATGCATGATAGGATGCTTTTATTATAACATTTGTTAACAGAAGGTATCAAGCCTGATTTAAGACATGGTTTTCATTTATTTATTTTTTTGAGTTTTCATAAATGTGTTACAGTACTTAGTTACTTTTCTGCTTCATTAACATATAATAATACAATCATTAAGTTTGGAAAAGACCTCCAATATCATCTGGTCCAGCCATCCCCCTACAACCAATATTACCCATTAAATCATGTCCGTAAACGCTAAGTCCAACCTCTCCTTAAACACCCCCAGAGACAGTGATGCCACCTCTTCCCTTGGAAACCCATTCCAGTACCTGATTACTGTTTCTGAGAAGTAATGTCTCCTAATTTCCAACCTAAACCACCCCTGGCACAACTTGAGGCCATTTCCTCCAATCCTATTGTTAGTTATCTGTGAGAAGAGGCTGACCCCCAGCTCCCCGCAACTTCCTTTCGGGTAGTTGTAGAAAGCAATAAGGTCTCCCCTGAACCTCCTCTTCTCCAGACTAAACAACCCCAGTTTCCCCAGCCACTCCTCATAGAACTTGTGTTCCAGACCCTTTACCAGCTTTGTAGCCCTTCTCGCTCCAGGGCCTCAATGTCTTTCTTGTAGTAAGGGACCCAAAGCTGAACACAAGACTCAAGGTGTAGCATCACCAGAGCAGAGTACAAGGGGAGAATCACCTCTGTCGTCCTGCTGACTACACTACTTCTGATACAAGTCGGCCTTCTTGGCCACCTGGGTACTCTGCTGGCTCATGTTCTGGTGAGTATCAATCAGCACCCCCAGGTTGTTTACCTCTGCACAGCTTCCCAGTAACTCTTCCCCAAGCCTGTAGTGTTGCATGGGGTTGTGGTCAAAGTGCAGGACCCGGCACTTAACCATGTTGAACCTCATCCCACTGGCCTCTGTCCCTCAACCCATCTTGTCCAGGTCCCTCTGAAGGGTCTTCCTATCCTCTGGCAGATCAACACTTCCCCCAGCTTGGTGTCATCTGCAAATTTGCTAAGGGTGTTCTCATTTCCCTCATCCAAGTCATCAATAAAGATATTAAGGAGAATGAGCCCCAAACACTGACCCCTGGGGGACACCACTGGTAACTGATCACCAGCTAGATTTCACCACTACACTTTGGGCCTGGCTGTCCAGCCAGTTTTTAACCCAGCAAAGAGTGTACCTGTCCAAACCATGGACTGCCAGCTTCTCCAGAATAATACTGTGGGAGAACGTATTAAAGGCTTTGCTGAAGTCTAGGTATACTACAAAAGGAGCCTTTCCCTGATCCACCAGCTGGGTCACCCAGTCATAGGAGATGAGGTTGATCAGGCAGGACTTTCCTTTCATGAACCCATGCTGACTGGGCCTGATCCAACAGTTATCCTGCATAGGTTGCGTGATTGCATTCAAGATGACCTGTTCCATCACCTTTCCTGAAAGTGAGGTCAGACTGACAGGCCTGTAGAGGACAGGGTCTTCCTTCCAACTGTTCTTGTAGATGGGCGTCACATTAGCAAGTCTCTAGTCATCTCGGAATTCCCCAGATGACCATGACTGCCGATAGATAATGGAAAGCAGCCCAGCAATCACATCTTCCAACTTCCTCAGCACCCTCAGGTGGGTTCCATCTGGACTCATGGACTGTGACAGTCCAGGTGGAGCACCAGGTCTCTGGCTGTTTCCACCTGAATTGTGGGTAGTTTCTTCTACTCCCCATCTCAGACTTCCAGGCTGGGAGGCTGTATACTCTGAGGATAAGTTGTGTAGCTAGTGTAGCTAGTAAAGACAGATGTAAAGAAGGCATTAAGAACCTCAGCCTTTTCCTTATACCCACTAGTCATGTTTCCCCCTGCGTTCAATAAAGGATGGAGATTCCCCTTGGCCCTCCTCCTGCTGTTAACATATTTATAAAAACACTTTTTCTTATCCTTAACCATAGTGGCCAGGTTGAGACCATAATGGGCTTTAGCCTTCCTGATTTTTTCTCTCCATAGGCTGGCAGCTTCCTTGTACTCTCCTCAAGTTGCATGTCCCTTCTTCCACCAGACATAAACTCTCTTTTTCTCCTGGACACTCAGAAAAAGTTCCCTGTTCATCCATGCCATTCTTCTTCCCTGACAGTTCATCTTAGAGCATATGGGGACAGCCTTCTTCTGTGCCTTTAAGACTTCCTTCTTGAGGAGCATCCAGCCTTCCTGGACCCCTCTGCCCTTCAGGACTAACTCCCAAGGCACCCTCTCTACCAGTGCCCTGAACAGCTCAAAGTCTGCCCTCCAGAAGTCCAAGGTAGCAGTTTTACTGAGCCCCCTCCTGACTTCACCAAGGATAGAGAACTCTACCATATCATGGTCACTCTACCCAAGACAACTCACCACATCTCCTGAAGTCCTTCTGTTTGTGAACAGCATGTCTAACAGGGCCGGCACTACGTCTGGTAGGCTCAATAACCAGTTGGAAAACTGTTTTCCATACACTTCAGAAACCTAGACTGCATCCTCAGGGCTGTATTGTATTTCCAGCATATGTCTGGGAAGTTAGTCCCCCTTGATAACAAGCACTGGTAATTGCTTGACGTCCACTAGCTGTCTATAGAATGCCTCTTCAGTCTCTTCATCCTGGTTTGATAAGTTTTTCTTATAAAGGAATTTGGCAGAATTAGCCGACTTCCACAATTTAGGAGAATGGCCATATTCAGTGTAACATTCTTTAGTTTATGAACCTTGAAATGGCTTAAATTGTTGAAATTTTGATAACTTTTTGAAGGTCAGACTGCAAGGAACTACTTCACATTTAATGTTTAACAGAGTTTTATATATCTGCATAATCTTCATGAAGTTAGGCTTTCAAAAAAAGCACAATAAT
>CM021729.1:55670149-55691127 GCA_011074415.1 Stictonetta naevosa
AGTGCTTTTAGTTTCTTTCCTTTGTTTCTCACTTCTCTAGCTTGTTAGTAACAAGCAATAAATCTTACTATCTCCCTATGCTGAGTCTGTTTTTCCCGTCACAATAATTACTGTGCGATCTCCTCGCCTTGAGCCCTTTTCATCATATTTTGTCCCCATTCCTCTTTGAGGTAGGGGAGAAAGAGAGCAGTTGTGGTGGAGTTTGGCTGTCCACTCGAGTAAAACCACCACACTTTTTTTCCTAAATAATCCTTATATTGTGAATTAATTCAGTCTAGCTGTGCTTCACCACAAGAATGGCACAAATCTGACTGTTCTCAGGAATTTGTGCATATTCATACTCACACTCTCCAGATCCAGCCTTTTGTGTACACTCTGTGCAATACTATCATAAATTCATCTTATACTGCATAAAGTGATGCAATCAAGCCAATGCTTTCTACCACACAGCCTGCCCAAGGTTTCTCTCAGGCTACAAGGCAATGACAGTGTGAGGCAGGGGATGCACCTGCCGCCAAGCCACTGTTCCCCAGTACCAGATTTGCTCACATACATTGGAGCCCAAAGTCCTGTGGAGAAAAGCAAAGCAAACCACAATGGCAGGAGCACCTACAAACTGGCAAATGTATTGTAGCTCCATACTGTCCTTTTATTCTGATTATGACATGAGGAAGTACATTCCCCTATTTTCAGTTGCTTTTTCCACACTCATAAAAGGTGGGATTGGATTTAGAGCAAGGGCAAGTCTGCCCCATGTGTCACCAAGTATTCTGTATCGTGATAACATCTCAGCTACTACAGCCTGTGTCACTCTGTAATTCAGCCTGATATTTCCATGTTTTCTACATTAACTTCTTCCAAAGGGAGAAAACACATTTATTTTGCAAGTTTAGAAAAGTCAAGATAAGAAAATGTAAACAATGCAGAAAGTTCAGAGAAAGGATTTCTTGTTTGCTTTTGTGTATTTTTAAAAATATATTTATTTATATATTTTTTTGTTTGTTTGTTTTGTGTGTTTTGTTGCTCTTGTTTTTGATTTTCCCTGTATGTTTTGGACAGATTTCTGTCCTTTTCATCAAATAAACTTTTTGAAAACAGATAATATTTTTAGTTTTTTACTTGAACTAGAGTAAAGAAAGTCAAGGTTTTGAACAGTGGTGTGTATACACTGAAGTGGTAAATGCAGAGTCCATTGAATTACTTTATGCTGAAGAAAACAACACATGCGAAACACTGGAAAAGGAAAACAGTTGTCTTCACAAGCAATTGTTTGAAGGGAAAACTAATTTTATTTTCTCAGTCCAAAGAATATGGATTTCTTTAAGTCTTCTTTAGCATTAGAATATGCTCTTCTTTAAGTCTGAATCAGAAGCTGGATAAAATATCTCACTATTAGTTCAGATATGAGGAAGAGGCTGTATGCTCAGAAAGTTGCCCTGATTGCCCAAGAGATAGATTTGATTTATATCTGTCTGAGAGACTTGTCTGGTCATATCAGGCCAAACTATTATGTCTCTGCATCTTAACACGGACTTGTTAAAAAAATAACAATAAAAAAAATATCTTCAGCTATGATAGTGATAGGATCATTTAGAAAGGTAGGTAGGAAAGAGATATTTTCTTTTTGTAGGTAAACTTGTTACTTCTTTTCTATAAGAAGGAGAAACAGGTAGGGGATAAATGTCACCAACTAACAGTCAAACAGACCTCAGTTTTAATATATCCCTTAATATTAATATCCCTTAATGCCTCAAGTTCTTTTTGCCTTTTCTATACAAACACTTTCCATAGAAATTTTTGTTCTAAAAATGATATGACAAATCCTTCTTTAGCACTGTAAATATTTCAGGATTCAAATTTTCTTTGGAAGAATAACATATTATCCAAAGTATTTGGCCAAGATACATACTCTATTTTTTGTTGTTGTTTGTTTGTTTCCACCCTTACTCTCCCACAGTTTCTGCTTTGTTGTTTCATTAAAAATTAATCATACTTAACATAATCATATTTAATTTAGATTTGGATGGCAAAGTTAATGCCATATGTATGAGTATCTGTGAAGGAGCTAGAATAACCACTTACAGGCAGTCAGTGATTTAGAGAAGTGATTCTTCTAGTTATAATGCCAGAGGCTTGAAGACTCATTTTCAGTATTTAACTTTGTGTCTTAATCTAGCCAAAATAATCTCTCCTTGGCATTAGCCAACTATCAGCAGAAAGATAAAACATGTCAATGAAAAACAATCAGATTACTGAAACAATAGGGAATCTTAAAGCTTCTTATTAAAAGGAAAAATATAAAAAGCTTCTTAAAAATGTAAGAAATAATACCTCTTGACACTTTGATAATCACTTTCTTTTTCATTAGACATTCAGATGGCCTGAAAAATATGTCATCAATTTCCTGTTCTCCTTTGATCTCCAATAATAGTTTTAGAAGGATGAATTAGCACAAACCTTGAGTGTTAGGTTCTTGATTTCTGTCTGATCTTAATGATTAAAAATTATGTACATGAATCACAGTACACAGACAGACACTATTCCTCCATAAGTGTTGATGTACACACTGGCAGAAAGGAGTTAGAAAAAAATACTTGATGGGTAATAAAACATATAACTATGTTCCTGTGGTTTTGTGATAGATGGCCTATCCCAGGCTGATGAAGAGTGCTGAAAAAGACCTTAGCCTTTTCCTCTCGTATTTTTGACATATGCCACATATGCTATAAAAGCATTTTTAAGAATGTTTCTTGTATTATTCTCCCTTTCTACCTCCCTGACACATCTCCTATTGATCCATCTGCACAGCAGTCTTTAGAATGTGGCTTAGAAACTAAACATCTTCTCATAGGAGAATCATGTTTTCACAATGAGCTTCATCTATAGAATAAATCCTCTAATCTGATGTCTCATTAACATACTCTTTATATAAACTACATGCTGATGGAAAAGAGTTATTGAGGTGGAAAAGGGCATACAGTTGCATTCTCCCGATGTTATAGGTGGCTGCAGATGACCTAGAGATATCTCTTACAATCAATCTTATTGCAAGTAATATATCAAGTTTCTGGTGAATTATGAAAGAATTTTAAAAGTGTTGTTCCCTATCCTGGCTCATTTATAGTCTGTAGTATTCTGCAAAATAGAAGGGCAGCAGAGGCATAAAATGGTGCTGAGAAGGTGGAACAAGAGTTTTGAAACTGTCCTGGTTTCAGTTAGGACAGACTTAATTTTCCACCTAGTAGCTGGTAGAGTGCTATGTTTTGGATTAGGAAGAGAAGAGTGCTGATAACATGCTGATGTTTTAATTGTTGCAGAGCAGTGTTTACACCAAGCCAAGGACTTCTCAGATCCTTGCTCTGTCCTGCCAGCGGGCAGGCTGGGGGTGCAGCAAGAGCTGGGAGGAGACAGACCCAGGACAGCTGACCCAAACTGGCCAATAGGGTATTCCATACTATCTGATGTCATGCTAGGGGTGGCTAGCCGGGGTGGGGGAACAGCTGCTCAGGGATAGGGTGGGCATCAGTCAGCGGGTGGTGAGCAATTGCATTGTGCATCACTTGTTTCGTACACATTATTGTTAGTAGTACTATTATTATTATTATTATTATCCTGTCTTAATAAACTGTCTTTATCTCAACTCACAGGCTTCACTTTGCTGTTTCTCTCCCCCATCCCAGAGAGGGAGGGGGGAGAGTGAGTGAACGGCTTTGTGGTGTTTAGCTGCTGTCCGGGTTAAACCACAACAGAAACATACCGCAGAAAATGTAGTATTGATTAATGATTAAATGTTGACTTTGTTATGTCTTTCAGTGCTGTTTCAGTATGTGTCCCACAAGTGCTGCATCTGCATCACTTATTTCAACCCCTTTGCTGTTTCACTGCCTGCTCACTCCCATGGCACAGCTGGAAGTGACAGCAGTGAGATTAATGGGTTACTTCATGAGTTGGATCTTGAAAACTTCAGCTCAGATTTTAGATTTGTTTTCTGTATATCAACAATGGACTACATATTTCGTAGAAACCCCACTTATATTTACCATTGAACAAAGAAGTTTTAGAACAGGGGTTCGAAACTTTTAGAACTATAACACACCTTGAAATGCTACACAACAGAAAATGCAAGTGTGTGAATGTGTACTGGGTTTAGGTGTCAAAGTCTTGGTACTGGGGGCCTGCTGGTATGGAGGTGCTCCATGGTGGAGCAGATATCCATGCAGCAGACTGTAGAGAACCCCCATGCTGGAGTAGCTGGATATTTCCTGAAGGAACTGCAGCTCTTGCAGGAGCCCTTGCAGGAGCACAGGAAAGGTATGAAGAGGAAGGGGTGGCACTTAGAAACCCTGTTATATACTGTCCATAATCCTCCATTATCTATCCCCCACTTGCATCAATAAAGTTTGGTAAAGACGTTGGGAGTGATGGAGTAAAGCCTGGGAAATGATGGGAGGCAAAGTATTATTTTAATATCTGTCTTTTTGTTTCCAGCAACCCAAATCTATTTTATTTGAAAATAATTTTAATACAATTTTCCCCAAATTTATTCTGTTTTTTTTTTTTGTTTTTTTTTTTTTTTTTTCCCAAGACATAATTGGTGAGTTATCTTCTTGTCTTTAATTTGACCCACAAAATTTCTCACATTGTTTTTTCCCTCTGTCCTACTGAGAAGAGTGATTGAGCAGCTGAGTGGGCATTTAGCTGTTTAATAAAGTTAACCCACCACAACGTCCTATACACACATATGCCTTATCAATTTATATCTATTTGTACATCCTAGTAACTAGGAGAGAAACATTTTTTTTTTTGTTTCAACGGTGAACAGAAAATAGATTTGACTTCTTATCTGCCATGCTCTTCTATGGTCATAATTTCTTGGTGTGTCAGGCCTTTCTCAGCAACTATGAACATAACAAGCTCTCAGTTCCATTAAATAGTTAAATTAATAAAATAGAATAAAATAAAATTTAGCTTTGTTTCTAATATCTTTTTATCAAATAAGTGTGATAATAAAATCTAATACTTTTATTACTTTCAGTAGCTGAATTAAGTTTTTAAAGGGTAAAAATAGAAGGCTACCTGATACTAAATAATGTATGGAAAAGGAGTACCCTGGCAATGAGTTAATATTTAACACTGTTTTGAAGTTACTATTTGTATGATAATTATAGCTTGAATTACATAAAATATAGCTTCAGCCAAGTACCAGCGTCTGTACAAACTTTCAAAATATTCAGGCTGGTGAGGTTGTGTGGTGGTTTTACCTTGCTACACAGCTGAATTCCACTACAAGCACACTCTCATTTCCTTTTCTCAAAGGGAAAGGGGGAGAAAATATAATGCAAAGGTTTCAAGGGGTAAGGGGAGATCATGCATTAGTTATCATCATGGGCAAAAGAGACTCAGTGTAAGGAGATTAATATAATGTATTGCCTATTACTAGCAGACTAGAATGGAGAGGAACTAATAGCAACTTAAAAATGCCTTCTACCCCATTCCACCCTCTTCTACATCCCCTGAACAGCTCAGGGGAATGGGGAATAAGGATTGTGGTCAGCTTTGTCTCCGATGTTCCTTCATGGTCACTCTCTGACCCTGCTTGGGGTCCCTCTCACAGGATGCTGTCCTTCCTGAACTGATCATACATGGACTTCCCACAGACAACAGATCTTCAAGAACTGCTCCAGCATGGGTCATCTGACAGAGCGAACTGCTCCAACATGTCCCCTACAGGTGGCAGCTCCTGCTAGATCACCTTCTCCTGCGTGGGCTCCTCTCCACAGGCTCTTCAAGAACTGTTCTAATGTGGGTCTGTACTACAGGTTCCTTCCTTCAGGAGCAAATTGCTCCAGCATGGGTCCCCCATGGATGGCAGTTCTCCCTAGGTCTGCTGCTCCTTTGTAGACTCCTCTCCACAAGCTGCAACTCCAGCCCGGGGCCTGCTCCTGCAGGAGCTCTCCATGGGCCACAGACTCCTCCAGACCCCATCCACCTGCTCCACCAGGGTCTCCTCCATGGGCTGCAATGTGGAGATCTGCTCTGATGTGGTACTCCATGGGGGACAGCCTGCTCCACCAGGGGCCTCTCCACCAGCCACAGGGGAACTTGTGCTGTGTGCCTGGTGCACCTCCTGCCCTCCTGCTGCACTGCCCTTGGGGGCTGCAGATCTGTCTCTCACCCCTCTCTCCCAGCTGCTGTTGCCCAGCACTTCTTTCCCTTCCTTAACTCTGCTCTCCCAGAGGCCCAACCAGCATCGCTTACAGGCTTGGCTCTAGCCAGCAGCAGGTCCCTTTTGGGAACTATCTCTCATCTGATGGGGCAGCTACTGGGCTTTGCTCACAGAGGCCACCCCTAAAGCCTGCCTACTACAAAAGTTTTGCCATGTAAATCCAATACAGGATTTTTTTGAAAAAAGTTTTTTTTTTTTTTTTTTTTTTTTTTTTTTTTTTTTGCCCTGAGTATACTTCTTGCTCTGGAACTGGAGCAGGCTGCATAAGAGTAGTAATAATTTTATGCTGGTTAGAAAGTAGGAATTGGTTAATTAAGTCAATGTTATAGTCCTGAGTGTCCACAGTGGCAGTCCAAATGAGATAAATTATTTCAGATAACCCTCCTGTGTGCAAAGAAGATAGATTTGGTCATCTCTTCAGTGATCATAAGTTTCTGTTTTATTTGTCAGAGTTTAGGGATACAACTGTGAGAGCAATGACCTCTTTTTCATGTATATGTAAGGCAGTCACAATATTCTAAAACTCTGCCCTCACTGACCTCCTGGATGAAGACACAGACATCCTAGTGAGAGCTGAAGTTATTAACACCATATGAAGCAACAAAACCAAAACATATCTATTCCACTCTACAACACCTGATAGCTTAATAATTTATTACATTTGCTCAACATCAAGTAAATGTGAACTTTGTGTTCTAAGTTAAAGTAATCCTTTGTGCAGTTAGAGTACAGCAACTACAAGTTGCTTTTTGTGGTCTGAGGTTGAGAAAACAAGCTCTGTGGGTTTCTAGCTAGTTTTGGTCCATTCCAATATGTACTTAACAGTAAGAGATTACTTCTAGTTGTGGCAAATTATTAGATGGTATTTCTTGCTCTTTCTGTTCATGATTATATTTTACAGATATGGATTATTTAAGATTCATTCATAATTTCATTAAAATATCTTGTTATATTTTGTTAATGTAAAATAGATTAGTCTGCCAATAAGAAAAAACTGAGCAAAGTGAAATCCAGTTTAGGAGAAGAACACATGTCTTTCACTCTCTCCTTTCTCCAAAAATAAAAGTGAAGACTGAGGCAAAAAAAGTTATTGAGTACCTCAACCTTTTCCATATCACAAATACCCAGGTCTGTTCTTTCATTCAGCGGGATGCCCACAATTTCCCTAGTCTTCCTTAAATATTAACTAGCTTTCTTGGGTCCCTCTTCCCTCCAGGGCTTTGTCCTGTGGTGCTCTACCTAGCAGATCCCTGGAGAGGCCAAAGTCTGCTCCCTCAAAGACCAAGGTAGTGAGGTTGCTGTGCTCCCTCCTCGCTGCCCCCAGGATCCTAAACTCTGCCATTTCATGGAACTGCATTCAAGGCTGCCCTTTGGCTTCATGTTCCTTACAAGTCCCTTTGTTGGTGAGAATGAGGCCAGCATAACAACTGTCCTTGTTGTCTCCTCTATCACTTGGGGGAAGAAGTTATCATTGGTGTATTCCAAGAACATCCTGGATTGCCTGTGCCCCCCTGTGTTGTCCCTACAACAGATATTGGAGTGGTGAAAGTCCCCCATGTGGACCAGAGCTTGTGAATGTGAGGTTGCTTCTATCTGTCTATGGAGGGCATCATCCACTTGGTCTTTCTGATCAGGGGGCCTGTAGCAGACCCTCAACTATAATGTCACCTGTCCCTGCCCTTCCTTTAATCCTGAACCATAAATTCTTGCTCAGCTCTTCATCCATCTGCAGACAGAGATCTATGAACTCTAGCTGCTCACTGTCATAGAGGGTAGTGCCTCCTCCTTGCCTCCCTTGCCTATCCTTCCTGAAGAGCCTTTATCCTTCCATTCCAACACTCAAGCCATGGGAGCCATCCCACCATGTTTCCATAATGCCAATGAGGTCATAGCCTTGCAAGCATGTGTACACATCTATCTCCTCTTGTTTATTTCCCATGCTACATGTGTTTGAGTTGGGCCCCTGATGAAACTGACTGACTGGCTGGAGTGGCTGGAATTCCTTTATGCTGCTCTTCAGCTTCTCTCCTGCTGACCTGTGACACCTCTCTAGGCTCTGGGCATCTATCGCTAACACTAATATCAGACTGCTGGGTGATAAAAATTATTTATCTCCTCCATAAAATACAGTAATTATTTTACTGTTGCAGAAGATCAAATAGGAAAGTATGAACATATTCATGGCAAATCTTATCATTAAAGTTACAATGAGAATACTGGTAACATTACCAGCTTAAGTGGAATGTGAAACTGCAGTGCCAAACATTTTTTTCATCGTTGGAGGATCACTAGATATTAGTGTACACAAGTGATAATAGTGTTTTTAAGCAGATATTAAAATTAATGATAAACGAAAAATGATTGAAATTATTTATTTAAAGTAAGCCTGTGCAGCATCTGCTGAATGAAATCTCGATAGTAAGCGCATACTAGGTTGCTCCTGAAGGTAGAGACAAGTCCAATCAGCTGGCGGATCTACAGAGGATTAATAATGGCTTGATCATTCTGCACATATTGAAGGAAAATAATGTCAACACTGTCTTGTTTTCTGAACATGCTAGTGTAACAGATGACAAATTCTATCTGATTTATATTATCATATTAAGACTTCAGTGTAAATTCATGTGACCTCATTCCATAAAAAGCATTAATTCTCTTTGTGAAAATGAAATACAATGTTTATTCTGTGTTCACATCAATACTGTGTTCTATCTTGTGGTGCTGCACTGACATCAATAGGTTTCATAAAATTGAAAAACATCTGTATTGTACTGGGAGCAAAACTAGACATATTGTGACTAGTCATGTTTACATGTACATTTTATATTTACATATAAAAGTACAGTAATTATTGTGATTAAGCATAATGGTACAATCATCTATGTCCATGGAAATCACTGACCTTTTTGTTGGAGGTGTCACTTGGGATCTCCATTAGTGCCAGTTATGCAGATGGCTTTTATGAAATGGACATCTGTTGATTAAAAGTTGGACTAAAATTAAAAATGTGTTTTGCTTATGGTCGTTAATCACTACTTATCACCCTGCCTCACATTATAACTAGTGATGAGCTCTCCAAAACATTGCTCTGTTGTCATGATAATGGTTGGATTTTATCCTCTCTTGAATATATGCAAATAGTGGAGGTGACTGCTTCTGGCTATTGACTTCACTGGTAGCAGAAACTACTGACTTTTACTGACTTGAATATCACCATATCGATTGTAGAGACTAGATGTGCTTTGTCACCCTCTGTTACCATTTAATTTTTCTTCATTAGTTGCTAATAACTTCAAAACGACCTGTGTGAAAATTGCTTTTGCAGATATCAGACTTTTGCACAAAATTTCACAATTTTACAGCAGACTACAAAGTACTTATCTATGTGATACTCAGTTCCGGAGTAATTTGCATATGAGGAAGAAAGAAGATTTAATGGAAATATTGGGAAAACATTTGCAGAAAACATTCATCTGCAGTTCTGGAAATTAAAAAGTTGAAAAAAAAAAAAAAAAGAAAGGCAAATATCCTAAAACTAATGTAAGTGGAGCTTCTAATATATGTAATCTGGGTGGAAAAAAAAAAAATAAGTCTCCTACAGGAAAAATTAATTTGTTATAGGACATTTTTAAGTGGAAAAATGAAGTTTTTCTCAAGTCTACAAATTTGGGGACTTCATTTTTTTAGTCTATGACTTTTTTAAAGTCATAAATTTTTTAACCTGTTGTCCAATAATTCTTGCAAAATTTCTGTTTCCTATTCTGTCATTCAGTTTTTCATTCATCTTCAGGCATCATTTTTGGTATAGCTTGCTGGCCTTCGAAGAGGCTACATTACAGGTCTGAAATAATTTATTGGTTTTACGGTTGGTAATCCTCCACCAACATACTATTTCTTTGTTTACATGATCAGATTTTAAAAAATTCAAAAGCAAAAGAGTAGCAACTTTTTAAAAGGATGAATTGTTTGATTGTTTGGTTGCTTGCTTTTATATCTTTTTGGACAAGAATAGAGAGAAGTCATAAAACTTAATTTCCCAGCATATAGTTTGCTTCTGTGAGAGAAGGTCATTGAAGCGATGCATGAGGTCTCTGTTCTTGAATTTGCAGGAAATTTTCACTGGACTTTTAATTTGAAGTCTGATCAGGTTTTTTGTTTTGGTTTCTCTAAATATTTATTTATTTATTTATTTCCCATTACTGAATATTACTTTTCATGCATTTGAAATAAAGGCAACAGATTTAGCCTAGATGGCTCCTTCATCATAAAATATTTTTGAGTAATGAGAGGAGTCACAGATAATATGATTTTGAAAGTAGTTATCTTTTTGTTCCATATAAAGCAGCCCACTGAACTGGAAAGTCTTGGAGACTCAGAAGTTTGATCCCACCTCTGGCTTTTACATGCAGTCTGGAGCATTAATGGGCATGTTCTAATGCATGCTCTGTTAATGAGGTGTGTGCTGAGGTGCAGATGCATACAAAAAAATATCACTCCTGGACCTCAGCCAGATTGTTACGAACAAAAGCTCTTGAGTAATGTCTTCAAAAGAACACCATTTTGTAATTTACTGGCCAAGAATATAGTTGAACATTACTGATATTTTTTTCAGAAAAAAAAATAAAAATAATAATAATTCTGCAAATGCCGTTGTGAACTACAGAAACCCTGAAACCAATCCTTTAAACTTTATTTGATGTGATAAAATTAAAGGAAATAAGGTTTAAAATGCTCTGGGTACTAGAAGCCTATCTCTTTAGTTTGGCTAAAAATACAGCCTAAATAAAGTGATTTGAGCTTGAAGGAAAAAATAATTCAGCTAAATATATCTATTCAGTTCCTTTACAGGTGCTGCTTGTTTTTTCAAAGATCAGTCTAGCATGTGAGAGTTATTAGGAACAAATAAATTGCTAGTTTAAGACAAATTAAATGGAGGGTGGCATCCATAAACACTTGGTAAAGGAAGGTGACTGAAAAAATATGTTAACATTTCACTGAAACATTTCTTATTTCAAATAAATCTATTTCTGCCTCCACTTCTTTATACTGCAATAAAAGAAATTGTTTAAAATTACACATTGATAATAGATAATCATTATAAAACATGCAACCAGTACAGTAACAGACCAAGTTCAACATTAGCCTGTTCTTTTAATATCCACACTGATTTCAGAGAGTTACTGTGGTAGGTTAAACTTGCCTGCCTACCAGGTGCCACCCAGCTGACCTCTCACTCCTTCTCCTTGGCACGATGAGGGAGAAAATATGATGAAACAACTTGTGGGTTGTGATAAAGATGTGGAGATTACTCACCAATTAACTTCAAGATTGAAATAATCTTCATTTGTGTAAGATTAATTTAATTTATTGCTAAGTAATAATAGTGTAGAACAGTATAAAAGTGTGAGAACTAAAAGAAAACTAAAAACACCTTCCTCTTGCTCCCACTTCTTTTATTTCCTTCCCCCTCTTCTCTTTCCACCCCCAAGTAGCACAAGAGAACAGAGAATGGGCTTTATAACCAGTCCATAATACTTCGTCTCTACCTTTCTTTCATGATCACTCTCTTCCCCTTCTCCACAGAGAGCTAGCACAGATGGCAGCACAGAGGTCTGCTCTGCCATGGAATCCATGGGTTGCAGGGGGACAGCCTTCTCTGGAGCCTGGAGCACCTCCTACCCTCTGGAGGTCTTCAGGGCTGGTTCTCCCCTCTCTCTCCTGGCTGTTGTTGCCCAGCAGTTCTTTCCCTTTTTTAACTCTGCCCTCCCAGAGACCCAAGCAATGTCACTCACTGGCTTGACTCTGGCCAGTGGTGAGTCCCTTTTGGAGCAGCTGGAGCTGGCTCTGCTCTGACATGGGGCAGCTGTTGGGCTCTGCTCACAAAGGCCACCCCTGCACCCCACTCACTATCAAAACATTGCCATGTATACCTTCTACAGTTACATACATTTTACTGCACTATTTGCTTTATTTTAATATTCTGGACAGAGACAAGAGTCACAGATTAATTAGAATGCAAAAGTCACAGAGAAGTAGCTAATTTTAGCTGAGCTTAGGAATTACAAGAACTGCTTGTGGACTACTACACAGTAGTAAATCTCCTTCTTGCTAAGTACATAAGAGGTTAAGCAAAAATCATGCTGCAACTACAGAACCTATAATTTTGTTTCACATGTATATATCTTTTCTTAAACATAGCTCTTACCAACATCTTATCTACATGACCTGTGTGTCTCATGTACCCATAGTCAATAATACAGACAATTGATAATGCCACAATAATTATGTGACTGTAAATTTGCATGGTTTGTTCTCTATTCTGTACATGATTTTTGCTTTTCCACTGATTTCTAACAAGGACGTTTTTGTGCAACTCTCTTTTCTCAAATTAAAAAAAAAAAAAAAAAGTGATTTAGAAAGATCAATAAATAAAACATCAAAACAGACACAAAGTTCTTTAGCAGGTTAAACAGAGATTTGTTCCATCTGTTACTGATTTAAATGGAACTTACAGGTGCATATACAAGTATAAACACATATAAATTCCATGTATTTTTTATGTGATAATAACTAAAATAGTAATACAGTATGTAGTATGTTTGACCAGAGCCATGGTTAGAGGCTACCAAGATTGCACACAGAGGAAACAAGATCTTCAGTAGAATAGACTTGCAAATCCAAAGATCTTATTATCATGAAACACTGACATAAATACTTTTGTGCAACACTTGAGGAGCATAGAAATGCATCTAGTCTTGAAGCATTTGAAACTGGTTGCAATTTTTCAGCTGACAGGTTATTTCAGATTATTCCAAATTAGACATGACATGGACAGATTCAAGCAGTTTGCATATAAACTTGGAAACAAGGCAAAATAAATGTGTTAGAAGAAGGAAAATAGAATGTATTTAACAAAACAAGCATAAGTTCTGACAATGTGTTATAGTAGTGCTGGACATTAAAAATGAACAAAAGCATAAGAAGAAATTAAGAATATTATACTTTATTAATTTTAAGTAAAGAGTTGAGAGGTGCTGATAATTTTTGGAACAGTGCTGAGTAAGAGTGATGATTACTCTGCACTAAGATTAGCCCCTGGAGGCAGACACCGTTTTTGAATTACAGTCCTCCCTCCTTGTGTATGGAAGTTTGTAATTTACAGCTTTCCCATTCTATTAGTGAATCACAGACTTTCCTTCTCCAGGCTATTTGGCATGCTGTGGGCTGGGAACAAGCATAGAGTTACCACCTGCTCTGTTCTACCTCTCTGTCTCTTTTGGCTTCACACTCCCTAGAAGAAAATGGAATAAAAAGACACATTTCATCTAAGTTACTTACGTTTGAAGGCCAGTTAGCCAGAAGATGGATATAAGACACATGCCAATTCACAATATGATTCTTTATTAGTTTTAGGCTCTTGACATTTTTCATCTAATCTATTTTCTGAGAAATTGGGTAAATTGGTGAGTGATATGGGTAACATGAATGAAAGAGATCCTGGTCTGATCATTGTATCATTGTGATTGTGGGACCAGAACTGGTACAATAATCATTACTGATCCACTTCAGAATAATTTACAAAATAGTAATCTGTTGCAGCTTCCAGTTATCACATCTTCTGTCTTGCTCTAAATAATAAAAAAAATAAAGCTACTTTGGCTGAATATGAAAGGGCTAGTTCAGATAACAAACAAATTTCCTAATTCTCATCTTCTTGCCTTTTTTTTTTTTTTTTTTATTTCTTAACTAGTATTGTTATTAATAATGTAATCTAAGCAACAAATATTTAAGGTGCTCTGATAACAGAGTTAAGAAACATTTTGTATCGTCTGGATCAATTTCCATAAATAACATTTCTGTATACCAGAAATTTCTTCTTCAAGTACCACAAACTCAATAACTCCCTTTTAGCAGTCTAAAAATACTTTAAACCTTTTGCTCAAAAACAAAAGCAACAACAACAAAACAAGCAAGTAACAAAAAAAAAAAAAAAAAAGAACAACAGCAAACAGAAGCTACCGAAACCATATGTCATAGGATGAGAAAAAGAAAAATCACGGGCATTTCAAATACCTTAGGTCCCTCTGATAGCAACAGTAAAGGATTTGAAATATTAAAACGAACAGAAAAAGCATACTTCATGGAGGCAGTTAAATTTAGCAATTGCATGCTAAACTGATCATCTGTTTCATAATCACTCCAAAAATATATCATTATTGCTCTGTTCTGTGTTCTTAATTTAGATTTTTATTTTATTTATTTATTTTCCCGCAGAAACTGCTGGACTTTCAAAACTGGAAGTGATAGAATGCTGAAGTTTGGCTTCATTGATCACAGCCTATATTCGTTTTGCAAAATAAGCATAATTTTGAAAGGCATTATTTCAATGAAGTATAAAGACATAATTCACATCTCTTGGCATACCACGAACACTATTTAAAGCTTAATAGTCAAGTACATTCAAAAGCAGGAAGGCCAAGTATCTCTTTTTTTTTTCCCTGATTAGACTTTGAAGTTCTAAGTGAAAAGCTTGCAATAGCTCATGCAAAACATCACAAAAAAAACTTTTAATATACCTGAAACTTTGAACATCTTCAAGGGTAAGTGGTGTTGGCAGCTGTTTCTTTCACTGAAAGCTATGAGATTGGGGGTTGAAAATATAGGTCATGAATTCAACAAAAATGAGAATCAGTGATAAACATAAAATGTCAAGGAGAGGGGGAGGATTTTTATTTTGGAACCTTGAACTCGGTAGAACTCTGATTCAGCATCATCATTACTCAACCTGCTCCTCATGTGGGAAAATATTTATTCTGATGCTGTTCTCTCAAAAAGTTTTACTGCACAGGAAATAACACTTGACAGAGAAGTATTTCTTATTGTTTTCTACATTCAGTCATTCTAATTTCTTGGCTCTTCAGCACACAAATCATTCAATAAATGTATCAATTAATTCCTTAAACATACTAAAGAAAACTGATTTTTTATTTTTATTTTTTATATACTATTAGCAACTTTGAAGAGTATAAAAAAATTAAATTGCATGGAAAAATTAAATTGTTCTAAAGTTTTCACATTTAATAGTTATATCTCATTGGGCTGAGAAGTGTCTTTGTTGTATTTGATTATCTTTAAATTAAAGTTTTATATTAATTATTTTCTTAAATATTTCATGCATAGTAAGGAAGGAATTCAATTAACTTTTCTTTCATAAAAGAAGTCTATATTAAGAATACCAATGAGAAAATGTTGATTTGTCCTTGTCCATGGCATTAAGCTTTTATGTTATCACTGGCTGAATCATAAAGGAAACTTGTCTTGCATGTTACATGAAGAAGGTTTCAGGGAAGTAAAGAGCTCTGTGAAAATTAAACCTGCTATAGATGCATTGGCACTGGAAAAAATGGAAGGAACATGCAAACAGCTTTATTCATTAGTATGTGTTAAGATACTATTTATTTATTCTCTGGACGTAATGATGAATATAGGATAGGCAGAGTTTTACTTTTAACAAATACCGTAATAATTGCAGTAGCTGCATGTGTTAAGTTACTAATACTTTTCATCACTTTATCAGTGTGTGTGCCCCTTTCACTGCCTTTCAGTACTGCCAAGTACTTTTAGGACGAGAAAAAATGAGTCAGATTTATAATTTTATTCCAGATTAGACTTCTCAATGCTAAGAGAAATTAGCATCTTTGAAACTTCAGACTTTATTCTAATCAATCTTAAATGACTGTATTGACAAGGTAAATCAACCTCTTCTGGGAGAAGCATAATCACACCAAGTTTAAATTGTTATTACCTTACATGTGAGAGCACGGGCTTGGAAATATCATGTGTTCTGTGAGACTGTGAGGAGTGATGTTACGTAGTCTCCTTCCAGTTAACAGACTTAAAAAAAGGAGTTTTGTTCGAATAAGAATCCAAGATTAAATTGTACATTTCTATCCTGTGTCACAAAGTATTAACATACTTAACACCTTAGCAAGTCAGAAAGGCTGAACATGACAGCAAGGGCCATCTGGCTTTAAACAGACCTGTAGCTGCTCTTGGTAAGGGTGGTAATTTAAGGAAGACGCATTACCCTGTAACTGTAAATAAATAAATAAATAAATAAATAAAAATAATAAAAAAAATAAAAATCTGACTTATAAGGTTCTCAGTCTGAATTACATACAGATTTGGCATTGCTTTTCAAAGCTTGAAAATAATCAATATATTACCATCATCAGACACCTATTCAGAAATGAGAAAAACAAACAAACAAAAAAACAAACAAACAAAAACTCTAAATATGGCAAAGGAAATTTATAATCCTCTTAACGGTCCTGCAGTTAATTCAGGTGGCACGTTACCAGTCTTGAAAACTTAACTTTAAAAGTCAGGCAGAGTTTTAGAAAATATTTCCTAAAGCATTTCAGAATTGTTATTAACCTCAAAGTCTAAGTTTTTCAATGGGAATAGCATTGTATGTTCCTTCATAACATACAAACTGTTTATACCTTTGGTTTAATCAAAACCTTGTGGATTGTGTGTCATAAAGTTTGTATGGCTGCATCTAAAAATATATAAACCAAAAGAATAATTACAAGACCCAAGCATGGGGCTCTAATTTCTAATGGATTTTCTGGAGTAGTCACACTATTCCAGGACATTACATTCAAAATTCCTTATAAATGTGAAAGAAATAGTTTATGTTTCAGTTTTATTTTGTTTTACTTTTGACAGGTGTATTAGCTGAAAATAAATAAAAATTTGTAATGACAAGTCATTTGCCACAGACACACAAAAGAGGTTCAATATTATCAAGAACATAGACAACATGTATGCCTCAGTATTGGTGAATCAGAAAAGCAGGTTGGTTTGGATCTGTTTTCAGAAAAGATCCTGAGAAGAAAATGTGCCTTGTCTTAATTCTTTAATCAAGAACTACTTTTGTCAGATTTTAATCCATTATTTGTATGTTGTGAATGTTGTACTAGTCTGCTGCTTTGTTTTGTTTGTTTTGTTTTGTTTTGTTTTGCCTTGCAGTAATTTATAGACATTGAACTTTTCAGCCAAGGAGCAGAATATAACTTAGGCCTGTTGCTTGGTAGTGATCATTGTCATTTGCAAGATCAAATATGGATGAAACTTGAAGAAGCATGACAGGAAGGAAGTAATGCTCCTATCAATTACCTATAATGCAAAACTTTTCTGATATTCAATTCCCTCCTTCTTAGCCTTACCATCTGCTTCATTTAGTAATTATATTTACAAGATTGAGCCTGCTGGCAAAATTTACAGCAAAACTAAGACGTTGGGAATACTTTTGGAAATGAACATAAGTGTAAGAGGTAGGGAAAAAAGACACAGATGAGCAAAACATAGAAAAAAATGTATATTTTCAAACTGCACAGGGATGGAATATTGTGCTTTTTTAGGGAACTGACAGAGAAGCGAGATTCGTCTAATTCCCAGTCATATCTTTACTGGCTTCTTAGATGCACATCTCCCACTGCCTGTCTGCTTCTCAAGTGTGACAGGTTCTTTCAAAGGAACACATATTTCCAATGATCCTTCTTAAGCTAACGGAAGTCTCCCATTGATTTCTATGGTAAAACTTGGGGGTGGGGTGTGGAGGTGAAAATTAATTAAGCAATGATCAGAAGTTAAGATTTTACATATAAGTGGGCTAGCACATTTACAGCATTTATTTATTTGTTTATTTATTTATTTATAGCATAGAGACAGATGAAGTAGGAGAAGAAAATATAAAAAGCACATCTGTGAAGGCTCTGTTTAAAAACTGAGTTTGTTTTCCAGTTATTATTATTATTATTATTTGATTTATAATAATCTAAGAAAAAATGTCCCTAGATTGTTTTAAAAATGTTGTAGAAGACTGTTTTGTGTTTTGGGAAAATTAGAATTGTTTGGTAACTCTGGGAAAAGTTTTCACCACTAGATGACTGTTTAGCTCATCACTTTAAGAGACCTTTTCCTTCTACCATTCCTTGCTGAATACACTAAGAAACAAGAGAAAAAAACGTTGCTGTATGAGGTGGTTATTATCATCTTTTTGGGCTGCAAAAATAAGAGAATTACATCTAATTCATGAAAACTCCTCTACTTCATTATATTTTTCACATCTAGTAAGAAGATAAAAGCAGAGATAAGCTTTTCATTAACCAAAATAAAAATAATTGAGTGCGTCTCAGTTTCTACTTTGGAAGAATTCCACGTAATGATGATAATGGAAAGATATAGCATTTAGACTTGTGGCCAAGTAATAAGTAATATTCACTTTATGATTTACACTGATGTTAAACTGATAGTGGGAAGGAAAATGTTCAAGAAGAAAAATTATTAGCCATAGTTGAATGTTAAAAAGATGTCCAGAGGCAGGGAGTTATATCCTCTCAATTCTGGTATTCTCTTTAAGAGTAAAAGAAGAAACAGAAAAGATAAAGGGGTATTTTCTTTTTGAGCATGTATGTGTCCCAAGCATTGAAAACAGAAATTATGTGATGATTATGGCTATGGATATGTGATGCTGTTTTCATACAGATTGCTATCCACTGGCAGTTTAGCAGTCAAGCAAGCTCTGTGGTGTGCGAGCCAGGATCTAAGTCTACTAAAACCTGGAAATCTTTCCAGTGATGCCAGCAACCTCTCAGAGGCTGCAACAAGCACAGGATGTAGCTTTTCCCTTCATTAAAAAAATAAAATATCTAAATCCTGTACAAAATGTTTGAGGTTGCTGTTAATATCTCATAAACCTCCTTTGATGATAAGACGTAACTCAATGCATTTTATCTTGTGGTATTTCACTATTTGACTCTTCATATTCTATGTAGTGTGAACTGATCAGATTCTATTCATGTGTCTAGAAGAGGGAGACAGAAAAGCAGATTTTCATATTTGCTATATGAAGAGTGGTGATGAATCAGGGTAGAGAGAATCAGAATAAAAAATGTGTTTCCAGATGATTTTAGGCAACACTGGTGGGACATTATAGATTTAACACCCCTAAGTTGGAATTTATTTGAATCAAAGCAGATGTGGCATTGTTTTGCTTCATTAAGTTCTGCATAATTTACTAGAATGTGATGTATACGTATGATTTTTTTTTCTGTGTAACAATGCCAAATATTATGCAGATGCTAAGATTGCTGCTACTCTGGAGCAGTGGGAAAGAGTATATATTTGAAGAAGCTGAAGAAAATATAAAAATATTTTTTATGCCCATCTTTTCTTGAACTTAAAATGAATCAATATGAAAGCCTCTGATGAGGAGAAAGATTTCTCTTATAAGAAATAGATATTTCATTACATTATTTTCCTCTGCAAATGATCAATTATGAGAAATTGTGGAAGAGATGGTAAAGTGGTTTTGTCTTCTTTTAATTATTTTTTTTTTTTCCTGTAGAATATATGCAAAATCTAAAGCCACCACACAGATTTGTTCCTTTCAGCTGTTACTGACTTTCAAAATAGCTTGACCTTATGCTTTATCTCACTTAATCACAGAATCACAGAATCACAGAATCACAGAATCAAAGGGGTTGGAAAGGACCTCGAAAGATCATGGGGTCCAACCCACCTGCCAAAGCAGGTTCCTTAGATCAGGTTGCCCAGGTAGGCATCCAGATGGGCCTTGAATATCTCCAGAGAAGGAGACTCCATAACCTCCCTGGGCAGCCTGTTCCAGTGCTCCGTCACCCTCAATGTGAAGAAGTTCTTTAACATGTTGGTGTGGAACTTCCTGTGCTCTATCTTGCGGCCATTACCCCTTGTCCTGTCCCCACAAACCACTGAAAAGAGGTTGGCCAAATCCCTCTGTCTCTCACACCTCAGGTATTTATACACGTTGATGAAATCCTCTCTCAGTCTTCTTTTCTCCAGGCTGAACAGACCCAGGTCTCTCAGCCTTTCTTCATAGGGAAGAAGCTCCAAGTCCTGTATCATCTTTGTGGACCTCTACTGAACTCTTTCCAGGAGATCCCTGTCTTTTTTGTACTGGGGAGCCCAGATCTGGACACAGTACTCCAGGTGAGGTCTGACCAGGGCAGAGTAGAGGGGGAGGATCACCTCCCTTAACCTGCTGGCCATGCTCCTTTTAATGCACACCAGGATCCCATTGGCCCTCTTGGCCATGAGGGCACACTGCTGGCTCATGGTCAACCTGTTACCCACCAGGACCCTCAGGTCCTTCTCCTCAGAGCTCCTCTCCAGCAGGTTGTCTCCCCAGCCTGTACTGAAATGTCTGGTTGTTCCTTCCCAGGTGCAGGACTCTACATTTGCTCTTATTAAGTCTCATTTAGTTTATTCCTGACCATCTCTCCAGCCTGTCCAGGTCTCGCTGAATGGCAGCACAGCCTTCTGGCATGTCAGCCACTCCTCCCAGCTTTGTGTCATTGGCGTACTTGCTGAGGACAGACACTATTCCCTCGTCAAGGTCATCGATGAAGATGTTGAACAAGACTGGACCCAGCAACGACCCCTGGGGAACAGTGCTAGTCACAGGTCTCCAGCTGGACTTTGTGCCACTGATCACCACCCTCTGAGCTTGGCCAGTCAGCCAGTTCTCAACCCACCTTACTGTCCACTCGTCTATATCACACTTTCTCAGCTTTGCTATCAGGATGTCATGGGAGACAGTATTGAAAGCCTTGCTAAAGTCAAGGTAGATGACATCCACTGCTCTCCCCCCATCTACTCAGCTGGTGATGCCATCATAGAAGGCAACGAGGTTGGTCGAGCACGA
>CM021729.1:55691227-55702346 GCA_011074415.1 Stictonetta naevosa
AGGAAGCCCTCCATTACCCAGACCTAAAAAATTTCTTATTTTTATCTCTTTTGCAAGCCTCATCTCTAGGTGGGCCTTAGCCTTCCTCCTTGCATCCCTGCAGGCCCTGACAATGCTCCTATACTCCTCTGAGCTCCTTGGTCATCCATGGAGGTTTCCTGCCCCCCCCCTTCCCTGATTTCCTACTCTTAGGGATGCACCGATCTTGAGCTTGGAAGAAGTGCTGTTCAAATGTAGCCCAGCTCTCACAAACACCCTCGCCTTCTAGAAACCTAGCCCATGAGATACTCCCAAGCAGGTCTTGGAAGAGGTCAAAGTTGGCTCCTCGAAAGTCCAGGGTAGCAATCCTGCCTTTTGCCTTACTTCTTCCACCAGGTTCCATCTTGAACTTCACCATCTCATGGTTGCTGCATCCCAAGCTGCCCCCATCCTTCACATCCCTAACAAGCCCATTCCTTGGGATGGACAAGGTCCAGAAACACCCCCTGTCTCGTTGACTCCTCCACCACCTGTGTCAGAATATTTTCTTCAATGCATTGTAGGAACCGTTTGGACTGTGTGTGCCTGGCCGAGTTGGTTACCAAACAGATGTCTGGATAATTGAAGTACCCCATGAGAACCAGATCTTGTGATCTTGAGTCTACTACCAGATGCTTGTAGAAGGCCTCATTGACCTGCTTCTCCTGATCTGGTGACCTGTAGTACACCCCCACAGCAGTGTCCCCCATACCAGCCCACCCTTTAATTCTCACCCACAAGCTCTCCACTTGTCCTTCACCCTCTCCCAGGTGGAGCTGGGTACACTCTAATTGCTCCCTCACATAAAGGGCAACCCCACCCCTTCTCTTCCCCAGCCTGTCTTTCCTAAAAAGGACATAGCCTTCCATAACAGTGTTCCAGTCACGCGAGCTGTCCCACCATGTCTCTGTGATTGCAATGAGATCATGGCCCTGTGACCGAACACAGATCTCGAGCTCATCCTGTTTATTTCCCATGCTCCGCACATCGGTATACAGGCACTTAATATGAAGCAGATGGAAAATATTCTTCCCCTTTCAATTCTTCCCCTTTCTTTCACCTTCCTTCCTGGAAGAACAGCCTCACATCACAGTGAAGGACTTCAGCTTTGGTCGGGCAAAATGTACAGAATCCAATATTGAAGGGCAGGATTATGCAGGGAGATAATAACTTCAAATGTATCTGACCACCCAGGAGGAGAGAAGAAACAAGAGGAGAGGAGAGGAGAGGAGAGGAGAGGAGAGGAGAGGAGAGTTGAAATCTAAGGAGGAAGTTGTCAGAAACCCCTAATTAAAGTTTCCACTGCCTTTTATTTTTGACATTTTTATATGAAGCTCTTTCTTATACATGGAAACAATATGTCAAGTTTATACTTTGTAATCCCATGTTCATGTAACTTTCACGAGGCTCAGAGAAAAGGTACTAGCTGCATAACGTTCACTTGAAATAAGCACCTGAGAAGCTGAGACAGAAGTGTATGGCAATATTTCACAACTAAGTGAAATTGCATCTTTTTGGAGATTTTGTTGTTGTTCTTGTTCGTTTGTGACAACAAAGCTAACACTTCAAATTTTTGTAAACTTTCAAGCAAGCATTTGTCTGGAACTCAGCTAAAACTTTTGGCTTTGAAGTGCTTACAAACAAAATAAATTCTCTTTTGTAATTTAGATAAAAGTGAAACCTTGTAATGTGATTTTCTTAATCACTGGGAACAGAAGAAATGATGGTAGGATTTCAGTCATTTGGAGGAAAAAAAAAACACAAAACAAATACAAAAAAAAACAACAGCTAGATGAACCGGAGAATAAACTTTCATTCTTATAAATTTAAGAATAAACTCATTTTCTGATAAATCTCCACCTGAATAACCTGTATAATCTCTTCTTCGTAAGAATCTAAATCTCCTTTTTTTTTTTTTTTTCCTCTAATGTACTGTATTTATGATATCAGTATGCTTCCTGCAGTGAAGATTAAACTGATATTAAAGACCAACAACAGCCCAGAAAGGTTGAACTGAAGAAAAAAACATATAACATCATACAGTATAAAATCATATAATAAAATTACTACAGTTGCTTATGATTAAAAATAGTGCAGTAAAACAGAAACACATTAATTACATAATATTTACCTCATTGTTTTAATTTATTTTATTTACGTGTTCCTAGAATTTTATACTGAAATAAGACCAACTGGGGCTAAATATTTTTAAAGAAAAATCAGCAAAACCACATCTATAAACTACTGAACAGTAATATAATGTTGATACAGCTTCTATTTCAACAGAGAGGGTTATTTTTATCTTAAGTACTAATATAATGAACAGGAACTGAAAATGCTTTATCCCTTCATTTTTTAATCTTTATCTCTTCGGGTATTACACACTTTATATTACAATGGCATACAGCTATGCCTGATTGATACCAGTGACATAGAATATAAGTAGCTCCAAAATCAGTATTTTATCTCCATTGGCCATGAGAGGATTTGAAATTGAATCAGTTGAGAGAAATATATATATATTTTCCATTAAAACCATACTCTGTCAGCCTGAGAAGTCCCCACCCCTGTTCTCCTCTCATGCTCAGATATGTATTGCTTTCCTCTTTGGCTGTATTTGATCCCAGCAAACTCTTTGTTTTAATCTCTTCAATATTGTTGTTGTTCTTGTTGTTGTTGTTTTCAAAATCAGAATCTATGTTTTACAGTGTAATTCAAAATTGCTTTACTGTTTGCCATTCAATGCATGCACAAAAACTTCCTCTATCAAAATTCACAAAATTCAAGTGGATTGGCTTAATTACATGAGAGGAAAACAAACAATCAATCAAAAAGTATTGAGATCTGAGTCTGAAACTGAAAAATTGTAACACAAGAAAGATAAATAATTTGATAGTCAAAGAGGATGGAAGAAACTACAAAGTCAGTTTAAATTGTGGAAAATGCTGGATTCATACATGAATTACAACACGACAACAGCAATGATAAAAAGGTATTATGCTAGAACGCATTTATGATGTACTCATTCAGAGACCTTCTGGATGGAAATAGCACTGCTGTTTCCAGATTCGTATCAATTTACCTGGCTAAGATCAATGAGAAAGCTCCTAGGGTAGTTTCCAAACTTTCAAGTGTAACAAACAAACTAGCAAACAAAACCTTCTGTTCTGACTGTCCTTAGTCTTAATAGAATGGTTTTTTTTATTATTATTGTTAGTAGTAGTAGTAG
Source organism: Stictonetta naevosa (assembly GCA_011074415.1). Classification (NCBI taxonomy): domain Eukaryota; kingdom Metazoa; phylum Chordata; class Aves; order Anseriformes; family Anatidae; genus Stictonetta; species Stictonetta naevosa. The sequence goes on from CM021729.1 coordinate 55,694,475, forward strand.
TAGTAGTAGTAGTAATATTTAGTGAAGTTTCAGATTTAAAGTGATTAATTAATGCGTAAAGGACACTTCTGTTACAACAACAACAAAACAGCCCTCGTGACAGCTGCATTATACATCTGCCATCTAAGACCTGTTCTATGGTGCTTCCCCACTTGAGTGGTATGGTTATTTTCAAGGATACAGTTTTATAAAAAATAATGTAAAGAGGTAAAGACATGAAAACACAATGTACTTTTTGTTCCTAAAGGTGACTGACTTTCTCTAGGTGCTTTGCTCCCTTTGGTGTATTTTATTTTCTGCATGCTGTCTTCTTATTTTATTCTCATAGCAAAGTAAACAGGCACCTTATGTGTCCTTTTGTGTGCTGGGTCTGGCTGGGATGGAGTTAAATTTCCCTGTAGTAGCCTATACAGTGCTGTGTTCTACACTTGTAGCTAGAATAGCTTTGTTATCATTGGAACAGTGTGACCTTTGATTTATTTATTTATTTAATTATTTATTTTTCCCCTCTTCCTTCTCTCTTTAGTTAAATCATCCTTATCTCAACCTGAGGGTTTTTTTTTGTTGTTGTTGTTGTTTTTTGTTTGTTTGTTTGTTTTCTTTCCAATATAATTTCTTCTTCCCCTCTTCCTCTAAGGAGGGGGAGTGAGAGAGCTCCTGAACACCTGCAGTACATTGATGACATCATTGTGTGGGATGACACAACAGAGGAAGTTTTTGAGAAAGGGAAGAAAATAATCCAAATTCTCCTGAAAGCTTGTTTTGTCATTAAACAGAGTATGGTTGAGGGACCTGTACAAGAAATCCAGTTTTGGGGGGTAAAATGGCAGGATGGACATCGCCACATTCCAATGTATCAACAAAATAACTTAATTATCAACAAAATAACTGATATGTCTCTGCCAAGTCGCAAAAACGAAACACAAGCTTTCCTATGCTTTATGGGAGAATGCATATTCCAGGCTATAGTCAGATTGTGAGAACTCTATATTGAATGACTTGAATGAGGAACCATTTTGAGTGGGGCCCTGAGGAACAACAGACTTCTGAACAAATCAAACAAGAAATAGCTTGTGCAGTAGCCCTTGTGCCTGTCCATACCAGACCAGCTGTGCAAAACGTACTTTACACTGCAGCTGGACCAAGTGCACCTAGACTGGGGATGCAAAAGTGACCTGTTTGTAGCTTGATGGGCCCATGAAACATCAGGACATCTGGGGAGGGATGCAACATACAGATGGACTCGTGATCAAGGGGTGGACATGACCACTGAGGACATCACATAGGTCACCCATGAGTGTGAAACCTGTGCTGTGATCAAGCGAGCCATGAGGGTAAAGTTTCCCTGGATTAGGGGGTGGTGCCTTGCATTTCGATACAGTGAGGCCTGACAGATTGACTATATAGGACCATTCCCACAAACCCACCAAGGCAAACAGTACATACCATGGTAGACGCAGCTATAGGGTGTCCAGAAATATAACCAGTAAACCATGTCACTGCCCAAAACACTATCTTGGGCCTGGAATGGCAGGTGCTATGGCATCATGGTACACCAGAGGGAATTGAGTCTGACAATGGGAGTCACTTTGGAAACAATCCTGTTACCTCCTGGGCCAAGAGGCATGGCATGGAGTGAGTGTATCGCATCCCCAATCACCTACAAGCCTCTGGAAGGGTTGAGAGGTAGAATGGACTGTTAAAGATCATGTTATGAGCATTAGGTGCTGATACATGGAAACACTGAGACATAAATCTACCAGAAACCACTTGGGTAGTTAACACCAGAGGGTCTGACATCCGTCCTGGTCCTGCTGAAACAAAACCCCTACACACTGTGGGAAGAGATAAAGTCCCCATAGTGCATGTAAGGAAGTGGATGGGGAAGGTGATGTGGGTTTCTCCTGCCTTGGGAAAAGGCAAACCCACTCAGGTGATTGTCTTTGCCCAAGGATGAGGGTACACCTGGTGGGTCATGCAAAAGTATGGGTGTATCACGTGCATGCCTCAAGGAGATTTAACCCTGGGAGAAAAATAATCTGTAATCTAAGTTCTGTGTTGTAGGAAGACACTGCAGAACCAATGAAAGGTCAACTTCGCAAGGAGCTGGACAAGTGCAACAATGACTTGAGCTAAGCTGTTGCTTGAGTCAAGAAAACCAACTCCGTTTGCTCTGAGTGAATACTTTGGCAGACGAATCAGCAACGGTTCTTACGAACATTTTGGGGAGAGGCCTATATATTGAAAATAAGTACAGATCTATAAATCTTTTAATGAACAAGGAACAGTGGTGATGACAATACCTACATATGTTCCCCCCCGACTGAGCCAGCAGGACGGGCCATCACCAGAGTAGCTGACCTAAACTGACCAAAGGGATATTCCATAACATACAATGTCACACTCAGCAATAAAAAGTTGGAAAGGGGAAGGAGAGAGGGGGCTCTTATTATGAAGACATCTGTCCTCCCAGACAACTGCTCCTGGGAAGGCCCTGCTTCCCAGGATGTGGCTGAAGATCACTCACTGATGGGAAGTAGAGAGTAATTTCTTTGCTCTCTGTGTACTTCTGCATGGCCTTTTTTGATTTTGTTTGTTTGTTTTTCCCTCTTCCTCTTCCCTTTAATTAAATCATCCTTATCTCAACCGATGAGTTTTTTTCTTTCCAGCATACTTTCTTCTTCCCATCTTCCTCTAAGGAGTGGGAGTGAGAGAGTGGTTGTGGTGCAGTTCAGCTGCCCAGTGAGGTAAAAAACACCACATCAGCACAGTTTCACATTTGACTGAGAACAGAAGGCAAATTGAGAAATAAGTTTTGTTTTTCTTTCTGGATCAATAGATTGCAGTTCTTTTGTGTTTGACATGTAATATCTCATTAGAATCTCCCTTATCATACCCATCATCTGCCACTGCCTCATTGATTGACATTTCCCATCCATTTCCAGGTCTGACACTCAAGTGATCTAAATCTATTGCAACAGACTACACAATATTTTATTATTATTATTATTATTTAAGATATGAATCAACATTCATATTTGTCCACTTGTATAATGCATACAGTATTACTGCTTGTATGGAAAAAGAGACATCTATTGAAACTAAATGACACAGCTCATAGAATGAATGACCTATTATGTTAGTTAGATGCAGTGACTTTCAGTGCCAGGCATTAATAATCGTTTCTCATACTTCAGATTCTGACAACTACAACTGAAGGTTTCATAAGAGGGAGTGGAGAATGGAAGCATGTTCTGGTTTGGCACAGCAGGCAAACCACCCTCCCAGCTGCCCCTCCAAAACAGGTACAAGGCTCTGGAACTTGATGAGCAAGCAAATGACAATGTGGACAAAGGTCCATCCACTCTAGGGGAGTTGTCCAGGGAAAGTCAACCTAAGCCCTGCATCACAACAACCCCCACCAAGAAAAAAAAAAAGAAGGGTTATGGTCCTAAGGGACTCCCTTCTGAAAGGAATTGAGGGCCTGATTGACCCAACCCATAGGGAAGTCTGCTGTCTCATTGGGGCTTGGGTAAGGGACATAGTTAGGAAAGGCACTCATCTGGTATGTCCCTCTGGTTATCACCTTATATTGGGTTTTCATGTTGGCAGTGATGAGATAGCGAAGAGAAGTCCAAGAGCTATCAAAAGGCTTTGGGACAATTGGCTGAAGGATCAGGTTCACAGGTAATGTTTTCTTTATCATTCCAGTAGCGGGGATCAATATTGAAAGGAACAGTCAGACACAGCAGATCACTATGTGGCTTCAAGGCTGGTGCCAGCAATTAGTTTTGGGTTTCTTGATCATGGGAAGGTTTATATAAGGTTTTATGTAACCTCTCAGGTTTTTGGCTTACTGGAGAGCACCTTTCTCAGAGGTTTTTTACCCAGGAGTTAGCAGGGCTGACTGATAGAGCTTTAAACTAGATTTGAAGGGGAAAAGGGACAAAAACAGGCCCACTAGTGATAAGCCATGGGACTGCATGCCGATAATTGAGGGACTGCGTGCTAATTATACCCTTCAGTCTGCCCCACTAGGGGCTGGGTTCAATGAAACACATCTGAAACAGTTCTATACAATTGCATGCAGCCTGAGAAATAAGCTAGAGGAGCTAGAAGCATTGGCTCAGCCACAGAGCTATGACATCATTGGCATAACAGAAACCTGGTCGGAAAAGGCCTGCAACTTCTGTGTTGCGATGGAGAGTTACAGGCTCTTCAGAAGGGACAGGAAGGGTACATGAGGTGTGTGTGGGGTTGCACTCTATGTAATGGAGGCACTGGACTGTATGGAGCTTGCAGTTGGTGAGCACATGATTGAGAGCCACTGGATAACGATCAAGGAACAAGCAAATATAGGGTGTGTTGTTTTGTGAGTCTGCTATAGACTACAGAGCCATGATGACAACACTGAAGAACTATTCCCTTGTCCTAATGGGGGACTTCAACTTGCTAGATGTCAGCTGGGAATATCACAAAGCTGACACAAGCGAGACCAAGAGATTCCTGAAGCACCTTGATGATAACTTCTTGGTATAGGTACTAAGAGACAACTGGGAAAGGAGCCCTCCTCGACCTGTTGCTTGTAAGCAGGGAGGGTCCAGTGGGTGAATTGGTAATAAGCACCTGCCTTAGCCATAGCGACAATGAAGTACTCAAATTCAAAATCTTTGGTGATAGGAGGAAAACTACCACCAAAACTTCAGCCCTAGGTTTTGGGAGACCAGACTTCAGACTGCTTATGTAACTAGATAGTAAGGTCCCCTGGGAAACTGCTTTTAAAGACATTGGAGTCCGTCAGCACTGGTTGTTTTTTAAGCACTACCTCCTCAGAGCACAGGAACAGGCAATTTCAAAGAGTCAGAAGTCAAGCAGGAGGGGCAGAAGGCCAGCTTGGCTGAGTAGGATTCTCCTTCGAAGAGCTCAGATAGAAAAAGAAAGTTGTATGGCGGTTGGAAGCAAGGTCAGGAAACACGTGAGGACTACAGGGATGCTGCTTCACTTTGTAGAGAGAGAATCTGGATGGTCAAAACTCAATTAAAGTTAAAGCTGGCCAGCAGTGTAGGGGACAATAAAAAAAGCTTTTAAAAGTATGTTAATGAGAAAAGGAGGAACAGAGCAAACATTGGTCTGATACTTGATAAGGATGATCACCTCACAAACAGGGACATAGACAAAACAGAGACGTTTAATGAAATTTTTTACCTCTGTCTTTAACACCTGTGATGACTTCTAGGACACCAGCTGTTCTGAGTTGGAGGACTGTGACTGCAGGAATGACAAATTCCCAGTTAACCCTGAACTCGTGCAGGATTTGCAGCTCCACCTGCATGAATACAAGTCCATAGGGCCTGCAGGGATTCTTCCTGGAGTATTCAGAGAGCTGGCTGATGTCATCATGAGACCTATCTCAATTATTTTCCAATGGTACTGGAAATCTGGAGAAGTCCCAGTTGACTGGAAACTGGCAAATGTGGTCCCAAATCTTAAGAAGGGCAAGAAAGAATATCGTGGCTATTACAGGCCTGTCAAATTCATTTCAGGGCCTGGTAAAATTATGAAGATTATTCTCTGTAATTTATAATTATATTATTATGGAGAAGATGATCAGAGCATCTAATCATCCAGGACTGGAACACTTCTCCTATAAAGAAAGGCTGAGAGAGTTGGAGCTGTTCAGCCTGAAGAAGACCTCATTGCAACTTTTCAATACTTACAGGGGGCTTATAAAAAAGATGGAGAATAACTTTTTGCTCAATCTGATAATGACAGAACAAGGGGGAATGGTTTTAAACTAAAAGAGGGGAGATTTAGATTAGAGGTTAGGAGGAAACTGTTCACTCAGAGGGTGATGAGGCACTGGAAGAGGTTGCCCAGACATATTGTGAATGTCCCATCCCTGGAGGTGTTCAACACCAGGTTAGATGATGCCCTGGGCAACCGGATCTAGTGGATGGCATCCCTGTCCATGGCAGGGGCATGGGAACTAGATAACCTTTAAGGTCCATTTCAACCCAAGACATTCTATGATTCTATGATTCTTGGAGTTATTGAGAAACACCTGAAGGACAGTTCAGTCATTGCTCAGAAGCTCAGAACCAACATGGGCTTACTAGCGGAAAGTCATCTCTACCAAACTTAATTTTCTTCTAGGAAAAGACCACCCAGCTAGCTGACCAAAGTAAAAGGGTTGATGTAATCTTTCTGGATTTCAGTAAAGCTTTTGATACTGTCTCTCACAGTATCCTTCTGGACAGAACACAGTTAGATAAAAGCATAAGAAGAGTGAACATTTGGCTGATGGGTTGAGCCCTAAGGGTTCTTGTAAGTGGGGTTACCTCACGCTGGTGACCTGTCACTATTAGGGTTCCCCAGGGTTTAATTTTAGGACCAGTCATCCTCAATGATTTAATAAATGATTTGGATGAAGGACTTGAAGGATTTTTGGGCAAGTTTGTGGATAATTCAAAAATGAGTGGAACTGCTGACTCTGTTAAGGTTAGTGTGGCCAAGTGCAAGTGGCAGATTCTGCACCTGGAAAGGGGCAACCCTGGTTAAACATACAGACTGGGGGATGAGGTGCTGGAGAACAGCACCTCAGAAAGGGATCTGGGGGTTTTGATCGACAGCAAGCTGAACATGAGCAAGCGGTGTGCCTTGGCATCCAGGAGGACCAACCATATCCTGGTGTGCATCTAGAACGATATTGCTAGTCGGTCGAGGAAAGTGATTGTCCCACTCTGCTCTGCACTGGTGCAGCCTCACCTCAAGTACTGTGTGAAGTTTTAGGCAGCACAGTATAAGAAAGATATAAAACTGTTAGAGAGTGTCCAAAGGAGTTTAACAAAGATGGTGAATGTTCTAGAGGGGAAGATGTATGAGGAGTGGCTGAGGTCACTTGGCATGTTTAGCCTGGAGAAGAGGAGGCTGGGGGGAGGCCTTGTTGCGGTCTACAACTTCCTCATGAGGGGGAGCAGAGTGGCAGGCACTGAGCTCTTCTCTCTAGTGGCCAGTGATAGGACCTGTGGGAATGGTTTGAAGCTGCAACAGAGGATGTTCAGGTTGGATATCAGGAAATGATTTTTCACTGAGAGAGTGGTAGGGCACTGGAACAGGCTCCCCAGGGAAGCGGTCATGACATCAAGCCTGACAGAGTTCAGGAAGTGTTTTGACAATGCTCTCAACCACTTTTTTTTTGTTGTTGTTTGTTTGTTTGTTTGTTTTTTGGTGGTCCTTACAACTCAGATATTCTATGATTCTGTGATTCATATTCTATGATTTAATTTCTTATTCTTGCTACAGAAATAAAATAAAAGAGAGTTACTGTTCTAAGAGTTGTTGTTAAGCTCTATTTTCCTTAAGATAGACAAAATTCAGATAATACTATGGCTATGACTAGTAGTGTGTGGACTTAACGATAGAATGATAGAATGTTAGAATGATAGAATCATAGAATGGTTTGGGTTGGAAGAGGGACCTTAAAGAGCATGTATTTCCATCCTCCCTGTCATGCATAGGGATGCCTTATACTACTAGATCAGGCTACTCAAAGCCCCATCCAACCTGGTCTTAATCACTTCCAGGGACGAGATATCCACAACTTCTCTGAGCAACCAGTTCCTCTGCCTCATCACCCTCATAGTAAAGAATTTCTTCCTAATATCTAATCAATATATACCTTTTTGTTTGTTTGTTTGTTTAATACCATTACTTCTTGTCCCATCACTTCACTCCCTCACAAAGAGTCCATCTCCAGTTTTTCTGTAGGCCATCTTAAGTTCTTAGGACTTAAAAATATCAGTTATTCATAATTACTGGCTTTTCTAATAGTACAAGATTTTCATCAGGCGTCACCTGTGTAGGATACAATTT
>CM021729.1:55718957-55747078 GCA_011074415.1 Stictonetta naevosa
ACAGTATACCTGAACAATGTAAATATATGAAATGATAGAAATAGAATTTCTTATGTTAACTTAAAATATGAACAAGAACTAATGAAGTTATCAAAATAATACATGATATATTCATTTTAAAATCATTTAAATCAATCATGAGATCTTTCAACTTACTTAGTTGAAAGTATAACTTATTCAAAAATATCTATCAATTTTCAAAATATGATTTAATCTTTTCAACTCTGGTTAAATAAATGTAACTGCAAAACTGAAAGAAATTTCAAGGAAGAGTAGAATCCCTATTAAAAACTATATTTGATTCTGGTCAAAAGCATACACATAGTTGTCATTTCATAATTAATTTCATAATTACTTTCTTGCCTAAAAATTGTTTGAAGCTTGTTTACACAATTAGTTTTGTCTGTCATCCTCACTCCCAAAAGGTCTGTCAGCTATCCCAAGTAGAATAGCCACTTAAAATAATAGCATTTGTCTCGGAACGTGGAATTCTATGAAAAACAGTTTTGATATGCCTTCAATAAAATAGTCATAATGTAATACAAAATGACCACTGCCGAAGAGGTAATGTATTTGCATTTATAAAGCTCCAGGCATTTTTTTTATTTCCCTCTCTCATGAGTCAGCAAACATGACATTCCAAATTGCATGCTATATTGTGATTATCTGGGGACATAATTCAAGTCATCACACTAATAGGCTAACAAAGTCATAGAACACTTGTTGTGGAACCAAACTTAGACTGAGCATTCATAGAAGTGTTTGAGTTACAGCCGTGCAAAATGCACAATAAATACTACAATTACAGGCCAAAATAAAGAACATTATGCTGGATAATCAACCTTCCAGAACTAGCAAATGTCATATTTTTCAGCTCAGTCTGCAAAGCCTGAATAACAGGCTTTTGTATTTTCTCCAAGAAGAGCACAGATTTGCGTTTAAGTACTGATGGTGCCATGAAGCTATGGGTGAGTGATTTACATTGGTCTCTTTCCCCTCCAGAGGTGAGAGACACAAAGCTGAATCCTAGACATCACTGTCAAAGACATATGCTGACATTTTTCTGCTCTCAAAATAATTTGGTTCGTTTGACATTGTGTGTGATACTGGGTGAGGAGGTGCTGCATCTCGTAGCTACTGACCAATAGTGCACCTCTATCTAGAGAACAAGTAGGATTTGGGGTATCTGGTGTAGCAGATATCCCCAGTTGTCCTCTCAACATCCTTGCCACACTGGGTATTACAGCCATCAAGTATCCTCTGTGCAACATTCTGTCTCTTTCATGTCAAGAAGATTGCTGCAAAGTGTCTGATTATATTTCCATACTACTACCATTTCATTTTGGAAAGAAAAGAAACCATTCAAGTGACATTAGATATTAACTAAATTTATTTAGCATACAAAGGTGGGAAAGGGTCAAATGCACCAGGAGGTAATTTAAGAGTTTCATAAAGGAAATTTTATCTTCAAAACTTTCAATGAAACATTAAAAGATCCTTCTTCACAGAAATTTATTTGAGAGCTCCTAAACTGTTCTGTAGTGGATGAGTGACATTTTTCCATGAGACTCCTAGGCAGCCATTAATATACATATATATATATATATATTTATATATATATATATATATATATATATATATTTTTTTCCAGATGGGGAAGTCTGTTCTCTGCCCCCTTCTGTTGTCATCTGCAGTTAGGAGGACTCTGTTTTGAGTTTGGCTGATCAGACTTCCCCTCACAACCACACAATAGATATATTTATTATCACCAATATATTACATTAACCAATGCATCTGTACTCACACTCCAGAATATTTAGTGTACATAACTTCTCTTTACTCATCTTTCACTTCACATATTACTGAATCGTGTTTTTTTTATATATTTTTGTTGTTGTTGTTGTTGTTGTTGTTTGTTTGTTTTTTTCTCATATGCTCAGTCTTAGCTCTCAGGAATAGTTAAGCATAATTAGACATTTCATATTGAAATCTTCTTCTTTTTATTTTATTTTATTTTATTTTTATACTTTAAAATGCAAACAGATTAAATTAATTGCAACTACACTAAGTGTTCTGTGGTACTGCACAAAAAAACAAAACAAAACAAACAAACAAAAAAACATGTTAACCTGGGTTGTTTACATCAGTATATGAGGCTATCTGATTTTGTAAAATGGATTGTGATTGGTGATGTGTAATCATAGGTTTAGAAAAAAATATTACAAAATTAGAGAAAGAAACATGGACACCTTTACCTGGTATTCTGGTATTAACTTCCAATGAATGAAAGGATAAGAAGCAGAGTCTCTGATGCCCTGTCCCAGTTAATATTCTCTAAAACTAGAGTGCTACTTTTTATTGTTCTTGCCAATGATAGGTGGTAATGAATTATTAAGCCAATTAAAGCTGGTTAGGATTTAGTGTATGAAAGCCTGGAGATCAATTAATGACAGAGATGAGTGCAAACCATCAGGATAGTCCTTTGTTTCCATAGTTTGATATTTTTGAGACAATCAGGACAATCTTCTGTAGGAAATCTTCAGTATGATTGCAGTACCTATTATTTGATTTACTATATATTTACTATATTGATTTACTTAACATTTGGTTTTGGTTTTGGGGATAAACTGCTTTCAAGGTGTTAGTAACAATTAGGATTAACAATTATAATTGTTTATTTCTGAAATTACTCTAAAATATTTTACATAATTCATGCTCTAAGAATCTATAATGGCAGATTTCTCTCTCTCTAAAATGCAATGATTCTGCAGAGCAGGCAGATTCTGGGTCTTGTGTTACACACACAAATTTTAAAGATAAATGTGGCAGGACTTTAACATTCACCTGCAAAATAATAGCTTATAGTAGAGGGCACAAGTATTTTACTACTAGCTCACACAGAAAATATTCAACAAGAGGAATTTAATGTGATGAGGACATGAAAGGTTATAAGGACCATTGTTTAACTTATTGAGAAAGGATTTCTTGGCATGGAGTTATACAACTCTCCGTAAAAAAAAAAAAAAAAAAAAAAAAAGAGGAGAGAGAGAGAGAAAACAAAAAACAAAACAAAACAAAACAAACAAACAAAAAAACACCTCTCTGATTTATTGAAATCGGCCACTAACCTTATTTCATTGCTTCCTTGATTCCTTGTCCAAGAAAAGGATCATTTCTAAGTCCAACACTCTAATACAATTGTCAGTATAAATCAGGAATCCAAAGCAAGCCTTTGGAAGAACATCTAAAATTAATTTGGCAGCTGAGGCACACAACTGACACCTAGAGATAAAAAAATAGAAAGCTATAAACCTCTTAAAAATGATTCTACATCACCACAGATATTTATCCCACTTACATTTAGACAAAGTACAACATAATGTTTTTACATGTAGCAACATCTTAGTCAATCGCTTCATATAAATTGTTTACTTGATGGAAAATAAGGAAATGTCCAGAAACAAAAATTAACTCCTGTCTATTTTAGGTTATTCATGAGCCCTCTTTAGAGTATCTATTTTCACCATAGTATTTGTGGGTTAGTGTTCATAGGATATGTTTTGTTTGTTTGTGTGTCTTTGTGTGACAGGCTATTGTCTTGTTGCATATTTTCTCCACTTTTGATAGATCACACTTGGCACTGATGTCTGACATTTTGCTTAGAATAGTGTTATTATCATGCATAGAATCACTGTAATTCTATTTTTCAGCAACAGAAATACTGTGGCCCTGTCATGGTTTTTTCTCAGTCTCTTCATTGGCTCCGCTGAAGGGATGGCATTATCAGATTCCTAAATGGCACCAGAGATATTTGCCATTAGAAGAAAACATGACATTTTCCATGTAGAGCATTGTGTTCACCTGTAGTGAGGGAGGAGTGATTTTGTGAAGGATGGTGTTCTCTGCCCTTTAGAGTCACATGTGGAAATAAAAACAACACAGTAAGGTTTGGAGCAATAGGGAATAGTGTCCTACACCACTGTGATTCCTGAACTGATCACCTGGGGTACTAAACAAACTTCTTGAGAAAAGTGTTATTTTGAAAATATAACTGGTTTAATGTAATAACATTTGAGGACTAACTCTGAGTGCAAAAAATAAACACATAATCTCTGCTAGTTATCTTCCAGACACCAAGTACTTGCTCCTCACTTCTCATCGCAAGGTATAGAATTTTGTTTTAGATTTTCTTTGATATTTTCAAATGCTGGGGAGAAATAGCTGTGTGTGAGAGCTACTTGGCTTCAGGTAAAAAAAGAAAGCTACAGCCTGTGTGAAAGCCAGTTAGAACCAATTATAACCCAATTGATTTTTCTTGGCATTAAAAAACAACAACAAAATCAATGCAAAATACAATTCCACCACCAATTTACTTGTAATTCTTTGGTGGTTTTGGATGCTGGCTTAACTGATAATTATGTCCATGTGTGAGAAGGAGAGTTTTTATGTTTAAAATAGATAAATTACTTGTGGAATAAATTGATTTTTAAAACCTTGTTACAGTAAAAAGAAGAAATATTTAAACAAGGTGTTCTGCCATGTGAAAAATAGGAAATTTGATAATTATGTTTCAAGCACAGTTTACCCTGTCACTTATTTGAAGTATACCTAAAATGCATTTCCCACAGTTCTGGTAAATGGAAGAAAATCAACTGATTTTCCGTGTGTGAAACACATTGCCAATACCCTTTAGCTATGCCTTCCGATCTCACCCCAGGTATATTTCACCTGTTGCGGATTCATTTCAGTTGCAATTTTATATTTATTAAAAGAAGTGACCATCTCTTATATGAATATACAACACAAAAATTTCATAAGAATTTGTAAGTGATATTAATAGGAGGAGAGCAGTGTATTCAGCTCATCATCCTTTCTGGTAGAAATTTATATACACATCAGGTCTGATATCTGGTTACTGAATTGAAACATGTATATTTTGGAAAAGATGGTCTTTCCATTGACCTAATATGATGTATCGTGGAAATAAGATGGTATATTAACTGTCCTGATCCCACTGGAGTCAAAGTATCCCTTAAATATAATTGTTTTGTTAGCAGAGAAATGATATGAGGGGTAAAAGGAATTTATTTATTTATTTATTTATTTATTTATTTATTTATTTAATACACATGCACATGTATGCACTTAAAATTAATCATAGAAATTATAGCTAAGATACTGGGTATATAATTAGTTTTATAACAGTAGTCTCTTCTAGAGTCTTAGGCTTAGCAGGAAAGGAATGTATCTGCATGTGTTTGTATACACATATATAGAGAGAGAGAGCACAGGGTATATGGATCAATATACATGTGTACATATATACATAAACACATATATGTACACTCATGCACATTTAACATGTATCCATGTTAATATAAGTGTTAAGGCATTTAGAACAAACACTAGTTTAGAATAGAAAATGAAAAATATATGGACTTTGTAAAAAACAGGCTAGTAGGAATGAAGACAGATGTTCATCAAATGATTTTGTTAAGTACAAGTACAACATTTTACTCTAGACTGTTATTAAAGCCTTTTTTTTTCTTTTCTTTTTTTTTTTTTTTTTTTCAAGTGCACGGGGGAAGCTGTAGCTTTGCAGTAACCCAGTGAACACCATTAAACTAATACAGTGAACTTAGACTATCTATCTGTCATTACCAAGCCTCACAAAGATATTCTGATTAATGATGCATGCTGCAGATCTCACAGATGCCAGACAGATGTTCTGAGAAAACTAATGTTTTTTGGCTTAAGAAGTAAAGTATAAATCATATACACACTCACACACCTAGTGGAACAAGTGGAAAGTATTCCTAAGTGAATTTACAATCTACCTCCAATTTATTTTTAGTTAGATTAGACACATGACACAACGCCCATGCATTTCAGCCTTCTAGATAAAACAATAGATGAGAAGATCGTACAACCCACTAAAAGCAAAAGCTGCCCTGTTACTGAAAATAACTTTTGCTGTTAGGTACTCCCCTACCTCTTCCATCTGGATGCCTCTCAGAGCAGGAGCCTCAGCACTCAGCTTCTTGTTGGTGGAAGGAGGAAAGGAAAGGCGTAGATGTCATCATCACAGTTTCAGGGACAGGGGAAAGCAGCCAGCTCACAGCCACTGTCATATCCTCTCTTTTAGCCTGTGTTTCTACTTGTTTGAAAGTATCTGATACTGCTGCGGGAAGAGATTGACTTTCTTTCTAGTGATGTTAATAAAATTCACAGCATGGATTGTTCTACCTCCACAAACAAGCTCCTAAGTCAGCAAGTGTATGGCAGCATGTTAGTAGGCAGGAGTGCTGTGATGGCTCAGAAACCTTTTCAAGTCTGGAGAAAGTCAGTTTGTCAATCAAGTGGAAAAAAAAAAAAAAAAAAAAAAAAGTGGACTCACCTGCACTCAAATATTGCGGTTATGGACTGCTTGGAGAGTATGTCTACAGAATGTATAGTACAGTAATCTTAATATTTAGCTTAGTTGCTGTTTAAAAGGCTTACATGTCCCAGAGGAAGAGAGCTATTTTCTGAGCCTTCTACTGTTGGAGTAATTCTATGTGTTTGGCTATGTAACTTTATCTAACTAGATATTTAGAGACAAGGACTTTCTCTTTACCTATTTATGAGGTTCTGTAATGCTTTTGATACAGAACTTTTTCTTGGCCTCTTTGAGGGGGCAGTGACAGGAAACAGCAAGAACAGGGAGTGACCAAGGGCCACAGTTTACATATTTTAAACTATATCAAACCAGCTTCTAGAAGCATTCACTATACCAAAGTATAGTGAAAGAAGCAAGGTCACTAAAGAAAGGAGTCTAACTGTGCTTGACGAATAGCTATACTTACACCATTTTCAAGGCATCAAGGAGGAATTGGACAGTTTGGAATATCACAGTCACGAATCTAAGAATTACAATATATTGAGTTATTCCTATTTACACAGTTAGCCAATAAAGAAATCTGCCTTTTATGTCCACCCATATTTCCCACAAAGATTGCTATCTCAAGCGTTACTTGAGTTCATCCTCCCCTACCTTCATATCTGAAATCATCTATGAAACTGTAAGTGGAAAGAAACAGTTCAACAAACCTGAATGATATCTGCATAATCCATATTGCATCCTTATCTGCCTCTATGTCATTCTTCTGCCCTCCAAACACTCGATACAGTTTCTGCATTTTGTTTAACCAAACTAAGGAACAGCAATAGAAACCTCGTAAGTGGGTCACTCTGTTCCCATTTACCTACATGTTGCTTTCAAAGGAAGCAGCAGAACTGTTGCTCCTCTCGCACATGAGTGGACAAGAAATTCAGTTTTGGGACAGATAGGAAAGAGCAAGGGAAAAGGTGTAGAAGACTCTGTGGTTAGGCAATTACCCTATCCCAGCCATTTGTTGTTGTTGTTGTAGTTGTTTATTTGTTCAAAGCTCTTCACAGTTGCCAGAGCATGACAAATGCATCAAGCTTAGTTACTGCATGTGAGCTTTCTGCAAGGCACAAGATTTTTAGTTACACTGCATTAATAGTGACAACAGGGAAGAACTGCCATGTACAGCAGAAAAAGCAAATAATAATGGATTTTGCCAGCCTACCAAACAATTGCTCAATTTTCATCCACTCTTCAACTCAGGGTCTATAAATGATTATGTGATGCATCCATATTAAGTATTTGAAAGCAATCACTTATTACTCTCAGATCCTTGTCTCTGATTTGGATGATAGCAAATAGTGAAGTTACAAGATCATTTATTTAACATGTTGCATTTATTACTTTTCATTGTACTATGTATTGAGTCTGGACAGACAGACTGTCTTTGCTTCACTTGAACAGAACTTAAAGAACCAAAGCTGTTTACTTTCTACAGTTTTTTTGTTTGTTTGTTTTGTTTTGTTTTGTTTTTCTCCCAGTGTTGATGAACTCTTAATCTGATCATGTCCTCATCTTCTATCTTCCTCTGATGTAGCTCTAAGGATGGATCGCACCTAAGTTCTTGGAAGGGCAAGAAAAAAAAAAAAAAAAAAAAAAAAAAAAAGAGGTCTCTCTTGTTTTTCTTTTTCACCTACTCAGAACAATAGGAGTAAATGTAATAAAGACTCTAGAGTGTCAGCAGATTAATTATAACATTACAGAATTTCATCAGTGAATTTAAGTCAGTTTTAATGGGCCACAATGCTGCCATATGATGATACCAATTTTGTAGCTCACGTGAGATCACACAATCACAGAAACATTGGGTGGAAGTCCAAACTATGCTCCAAGCAGAACCATTATCAACACTGTACTTCAGTGTTGTTAAGTCTTGAATAAGATGGAAGCTTCGCTACCACTTTGGGTGACCAGAAAATGCTAAAGGAGGCAGCATCAGAGGCCTTATTAAAGTCAAAATATTCTGTGTTCACCAGTATCTCAGACTGGTCAAGCATGATTTCTTATTGAAAAATCCTTGTTGATTGCTTCTAAGTTCTTTTGTGTACTTCATGTATATGTAAACTTTCTACACAAAATAGTAGGGTCAGCTTACCTGTCATTGACTCAAAATGTATCCTGTCTGTCTTAAGCAACAAATCAAAAAAACAAAAACAAACAAACAAAAAAACCACTAGGACTGCAGCTGTGTTGTTTTGTGACCAAGGGGAAACATATGTTTGTCTCAGTGAGTCAGATATCCTCATATTCACATTGGTGAAATATCAGTGCAAATTGTCAACTAAACATATAATGAGCACGACCACTAGAGATAATCTCTGTAGTTCACCTCTGTTTCTTCTATTGGGTTAGGCCTTTAGGATTGTAGGAACACAAAATAATTCTTGGTTTCAATTATGTCAATTGATGCTAACCCAAATGATTCATGTTTCCAGGCATTTTGCTAGGGCAGATAAATACAGAAATCCATTTGTTTTAGTTGGTAGGAGAGTGAAATACAGAAAGAAGGAGAGTGAAGTATGACCATTTTTTCTGCAGTATATTAACTAATGTGGGGGAATTATGGGTTATTTGGGGTTTGTAAAATGTTATCTGGTGCATACTGATCAATTTTTATGATGTGCTACAGAAATGCACTGTAACTTTTTAATCTATTGACAAATATATGAACAGTGTTATTATAAAATCAAAGGTAAAATTCAGCGTGTTGTACCTCCTCTTCAGGTTGTTTCTATTATCAGTTAAGAATAAGACTACCTTCCCAACAGAATAACCTTGTTATAGTAACAAATTAACAAAAATATTAATGTCATAACTGCATTCAAAAACATTCTCACTATTTTTTCAGATTTCAAGTGTGGACGAAATAAAGTCAAGAGCCCACTTTACTGAATGTGTTTTTGTTGTTGTTATTTGTTTTTTTTTTTTCCTTTTTTTTTTTTCTTTTTTCTTTTTTTTTCTTTTTTTTTCCTTTTTTTTTCTTTTTTCTTTTTCTTTTTCTTTTTTCTTTTTTCTTTTTTCTTTTTTCTTTTTTCTTTTTTTTTCCCTGCATTGGCATATTTAGATATCTGTCTTGTAGCCTTGTAGATTGAATCAGGTAGTTTTGCATTTCATTTCAACTTCAATCTTGTTGCTAGTTTTTAGAGAAAAAAGAAAGGATAGTATTAAAAACACTGGTGCCTTACACATCATTAAATGCTGTATTTGTAGCCATAATTATATGCAGAGTTTTAACATTGGATTAGGTTTGCTTAGGCTTGTGCTCCATGAACAAGAGATGTGTGAATGTACCTCCTTCGCAGTCACAGGTAAAAAGAATTATGATTTTCCCTACTACTGTTGAGGGGTAGACAATGGAGTTAAAACACACTATGTTAGGTCTTGAAAAACTGTAAGATTCCCTCTTGTTTCAAGAGTAGAAAGCTTGGAGTGAATTGAACACCCTCTGGAGTTGTCTCGGGTCTCAATCTGAGTTAATTGAAGAAGCAGCTTGAAACTAAGGTACCCCATGTCATTAGTACCTCATCTCCTTGCTACTGGGTATCCTAGCACTTCAGAAGTGACCCAGTTCAAATGCATGACTGCATTTCTGTTGAATTAGACAGAACATGGTATGGAGCTCAACAGGCAAAAAAGAGCACGTCTGCATGAAATTAATGTGTCAAAGAGTTTTGACCAAATTTGAACTCACAGTGTGGGTTTGCAACAGATTAGTGATTTGTGTTAAGCATCTGCAGCCTCTTTGATCTGATGTTAAGAGACCTAAAAGTGGATATTCCTGAACTACATCCTGAGTGACATTCAGATTCCTGTCCTTAACTCACTGGTGTTTCTTTTACTACTTATTTTTGTATAAAGGGACAACTGTTAGATGTAAGCTCTAATTCAGTTGTCTCATTGATGTCTATGTGAAAACAGTCAATATCTTCTTAAGGTCCATTGGTCTAAACACAGGAAGATGGAGTATTTCTTATTTGGATATGGAAAGTTTACCCCCTCTTCTCACTGCCTGGTTTGGAATAGTGAAAAGGTGTACATATCAGTTTTTAAGATTTTGTAAGGTATCAGTGCTTCTCTGAATTTCTCTGAATGGCTATTAAAAAGTCTTCATGTTTTTGGGAAGCTCAGCAAACTCCACTGTGTACAGATACACACACTACACAAGGGGATGACAGACACCTTCCACAACCTTGGTCTATTGATATGTGCACTGCTTTCAATAGTGTCTTGCAGGACCAGAAAGACACAGATCAGTTGAGATTCAATGGGACATGTGTAAGAAAAAAGTGTGAAGAAAAATATTGACTCCCCCATCCAGAAAAACACTCAAGAAAGCTGTTGCAGGCATCCATCTTTCCTAAGAAAAGGAAAGATGATTCTGATACATGTGCTAGCATGCCAACCTTACAGTGCTCCTCACAGTGCTCGTTATTAGGAGGAGACATGATCAAAGTTGTTGGGCTGCAGCTGGCACTAGCCATTATATGAAATACAGACTCGCTAGTGGACAAGATTGAATGCCCACCCACCCACATGTGCACACGTTAGATATAATCTGAAATTCAGAAAAGGAAAGCACTTCATGGAGCACTCTACCTTACAGATCCTTAGGGTGAAGTGAGAGAAGCAAATAATTCTGCCATATACATTCTCCAGATAAGTATGTGAGAGTAGAAAGCAACACATTTTTTCTATTAGTTAAATTTCTATTGTCATTTGAGAGCACTAAAGGTCCAGAGAAGCATGAAGCTAGAGAACACTTTGTGCTATGATACTGTAGGTAAATTCATTTATCACTTTTTCTTTACTACGGTTTACCAGTTTACACTAAGCTGTTTAATAGTTTTCTCAAACCCATCTTCCCTACCCTCTAAAATGTTAGTTTCTTGATTTCAACAAGTTTAACAGGATACTTTGGGGAAAAAAAAAAAAAAAAACAAACAACAACAAAAAAACATATAAGGTATTTTTAGTATGCAGTTTATTTTATTTTATTTATTTATTTTTTTTAATAGTCCTTTTTCTGTTTTCTTGTTGGTGTACTCATTTCTATCTAATCTGCATAAACCATTTTTCATGTGTGATAGCTATCCTAGCCAACAGATGGTGCTGTGTATAACATTTTTATGATATTGTATAACAAAAATATGTTACAGCTAAACTGTACAGGTAATTACTTTGTTAGACAATAAATGTGAAATTGAAGTTCACAGTAATAAATGCTTACCATAAAAATTAGAAGAAAAACAATAAGTGCTGAGAGACACTGATGAATGTTTACTTCAGCATGCAAGTGGGGAAAGATAGAGCTATGTATGTAAATCTGCATGTAGCGTCAACACTACTGCTCTCAAAAATGAAGATCTTTTGAAAAATCAGGCCTTCAAGACAGTAGATTTTAAGCACATTAAAATTATCACTGTCTGGTCTGATTCCTGCTCTCTAGAATTAATACATTTTATCTAAATTGAAACATAAAATCTAGTAACCCATAGGTACATGTATAACTTTTATAGTACTATGCTAGTAAATAAGACTTATGAAATACAATTTTAATTAAAAATCACTTGTATCAAGTACCACTAATGTTTCAGTGTATGCTAATGCTTCAGCAAGCAAACAATTCAGTAAGTTATTGCTATTATACAGTATGTAAAATTAATCATGTGCATAATGAAACAGATAACAGACTTTCAGTGTTTTCTATGGGCCTTATCTTTCTCTTTTTAAAAAGAGGTGGGAGCATCACTAAATAAGACATAACTAAGCAGAGTACAGTGAATATATTCAAATTTCACCAAGCAAATATTAGGTAACATAATAATGATCACAAATCACTGATTTCTGTATAGTTACATACCAACATAAAAATTTATCCAACAACATATTAGCCAAATATTAAATACCAACAGCAGCACTGAATTTTGGTAAAGTTGTCAATATCACCTTTTGTAAACTCTTTCCTTTCAAATTTAGATTTTATCTGTTTATTTATATATTTATTTTTAAAAATTCCTACTTTTTTAACCAGGTGATAGTTAATCCTGTTTATTCACTCACAGTCATCTTGCTGAATTGAAGTTAATACATATTTCAGTCAACATTTACATTACATAATGAAAACGTGAATACTTTACCAACATTAAAAAAAAAAAAAAAAAATCCAACAAGGAAAGGAACATATATTTATTTTATTTATTTATTTGGTTGTTTTTGTTTTGTTTTGTTTTTCAGGAATTTTATATTAAAGACCGTGGAATCCCATTACCTTAACAGAGCACAGCCCACATATCAGTGAAGGCCTTAAGTATGACACTCAGGTCCTTGTTCGGAAGGAGAGATTTCTAAATTTTGAAGTCTTCAGCTTCTGTCAAGAACACTCTAAAGTTTGGCAAATCACTCTCAATTTTAAATTTTTGGAAAACTGAATTACTGATGATAATTACTGAAAATACTTCAGCCAGTTCTACACTTTCTGGTGATAATGGCCAGTTGTTTGAATATCTATGTATGTAAGCAAATGCTCTTAATCAAACATTGATCAGTGCTGTTAAAGAAGTTATAAAATGGACATATACAGTATAGTTAAGGAAAACAAGGATCATTTTATATATCTGCAGCAAACATTTCTCCCTTTTTCTTCAACAAAAACAAAAACCCCAAATACACACACACAAACATCTGCCTTTTTAGTTAGCTTTATATATTTTATTTAATCGTATATTGATAAATGGTTAAAGATAACAAAATACTGCAGTGATTTGGCTGCTTGCTGAGAGAATTTTTAATTGAAACAATTGCTGGAGGAAAAATAGAATATGCTTTGTTTTGAAAAATGAAAAAAAAATGAACACTATGATTGAGTGAAAATTATATAACCTTAAAACCACTTTCAGTATGGCCACACACAAAATGTTCTTCAAACTTTCTTTCCCTCTTTTTCACTCCCTCATACTCCTCTTGTGAGTAAGGGAGTACTGAGTTGCTATATCCCAACTATTTTTTATTATTCTTTTGCAGCCTTTATTCCTGTTCACCTACAGTTTGTCACAAAAAGTTCTCAGTATTGCTTTCCTGAGAGAATCTGGAAATAAGGCAGGGATACTGGCTGCTGGTACTTAGGATATATAATTTTCCATTTCAACCCAGATCAGTGAGAAAACTATCTCTCTGGTATGTCTGGTTGGTGAGTGATAATGGACTATCTCTGAAGGTGAACAATACTATTTTGCCAAAACAGGGCAGTAAACGGGACAGGTTTACTTATGAAAGGAAAGAAGCACGGACAGCTTAGTCCTCAGTAGGATTGTACAGGGAAGTGAATGTAGAAGCCTAGTATGACTGTTGGCAGTAAAACTTACGTAAAGCTGGTAAGACAGTACAGGGTGATGTAACCTAACTAGTAATCTGATGTTTCTCCTTTTGCAGTATCAACAGCATACTTTTATCTATCATCTGAATTTTACGTTGCACTGTTCTGAACTACACTATCCCATCCTCTCTGTCTCTTGTCGTAGGAGAATCCTACTGATGTAAAGACCCAAAGGCAGTAGTGACTGCACAGGGTTGTACAAGGACAGGCTGATAGAACTTGGTCTGTTTATCCTAGAAGAGAGAAGACTGAGGGGAGACCTCATCAATGTGTATAAATATCTAAGGGGAGGGTGTCAAGAAGATGGAACTAGGCTCTTCAGTTGTGCCCAGCAACAGGACGGGAGGCTATGAGCAAAAACTGAAGCACAGGAAGTTACGACTGAATATGAGAGAATATTTCTTTACTGCGAGGATGACAAAGCACTGGAACAGGTTGCCCAGAGAGGCTGTGGAGTCTTCTCTGGAGACATATAACCTGCCTGGATGCCATCCTGTGCAATGTGCTCTAGGTGATCCTCCTCAGCGGGGAGGGTTGGAGTAGATGATCTTCAGAGGTCCCTTCTAACCTCAGCCATTCTATGATTCTATGATTTACAATAATGATACTATCAGAGAGCCGTCCCCTCATGCTTCTAGAATGAAGGTTTCAAGTATTACCAGTGATGCTGAAATTCCCATTCTTTCTCTTAGAGATTCTAGCTTTTAATTCATGGATCAATTACTCTGAAATATTTCTAACTACATGTCTAAAATACAGTCTCACAACTATTTAACCCAGTGGTAAAATATAAGCTAAAGTTTGAGAGGAAGGAGATACCAAACACATTGCATAGATCAACAGATACACTGGCGGAGCACTGGTATTTATGTCTGTTTCAGACAGCTGAGCAGCCCTGACTTCATTTCAGTAAAAGTGTCTTACAGCTATGTTTAAACAAATAGCTTCGATCCTTCCTTCTCACTCATTCTATGCCTCAAGCCAGATATGTCTTTACTGTGTATTATTTGCACTGTACACCCTCCCAGCCATCAGCAACAGATAATTGGACTCCCCAGTCCCTCACATGACCTAGAACATCCTTGGTTTCTCAACACCTATGTTGAATTTGTTCTATGGCTTTTTGTCTTCTACCTGTTACCTGTGGGATGCACAGGGAGAACATCAGCCCACATGTGGATAGCCTCAGAACAAGCTGCTTCAGTGGTCTGGTTGTGTATTTGTGGCCAGGTAGGTGGAGATCAAGTGGCATGAGAAAATGGTTGTAGTACAAGTCACTTTGTAGTACAATGACACATATAAGAAAGATGATGCAGTATTTCTCCATTGTTATGAGATATATAGTGCTGGGATTCTGGGCCTCATCTAGTTACTCTAGTTACTCCCACCAGTATGAGATCATTGAATGCCCTGTGTAGCAGAGGGGCCCATTAATTCCTAGGCTCCATGTGGGACCATTGCCAGACCTTGCACAGCTTTATCCTGCCCCAGTTCTGCTGCTTTTATTCTTCCAGCCCTTTTGGCTTTGTTACCTTCATTCAGGACTCAGATTCCTTCATCTAGGAAAATAGCTACCATCAGACTGGAATGTGCTGCTGGGCTAAACAAAGGTTTATTAAGAGCCTTTTAAATGAAAATATGGACAGTCAGCTTGCAAGCATTTATGTGTTTATTCACAATATAGCTATTTTCTGAGAAATATTTCATACTGCCAAGAACTGTCCTCTACCTGAGCTGCTCTAACTACATTATTTATTATGTAATTATTGAGGTCACAGGTACAATATGAAAGTCTTGATTTTTGCAGAGAAAGAGAGCCTTTGCTCTTGAAAAACATGAATTGAGATTTATTTTTATTATATGATTTTATTATTAAATAGCACTGTCTACATGAATAGATATTTGATGATTCTGATGATAGAGAGGATTGTCTTAATAAGGGAAGGTATTAATTATGACTGCCATTCCTCATTACATCATCTTGTTGGACCCTAACAGGAGCAAAACCAGGAAGAATCACAGGATATCTTGAATTCCCTGTAAGCTGCATATGAAATGTCAGCAACTTTAACACACAATACCACTGCTTTGTCAAAATTAGTTATATGTGCTATTGTGTTGAGAATATTTGACTGATACGGTTGCCTCTATAATTAGGAGTCTGTCACATTTCAATTATATATTCATACCACTTTTCCAAAGGTTTATAAATCAGATAAACCCCCTGCAGGCTGAAATGTGCCATTATAATTAGTGCAGAGACTATTTTGTTTTTGTGTTGTTGTCCATTACTTTGCTACAGGATTATAATAGAGATAGGGTAAGTTTATTTGTAATCTCACATCTTTAGAAAGACTACTTCAACAACAACAAAAAAATCAGGGTTGGTATTTTCACAGTGGTATTTTCACTGTCTTCTCATGGAAGACAGAGTTTTACCATCAAATTAATTGTCACTGCAACATCCTGGCAATGCTAAGTACTTTCAAAAAGCCACTTGAAAGACTAAAGTGTTATATGTTACAATACTGAATAATGCTGTCTTAATAAATGGTTGAAGGAAAAAGAAAAGCAGACAAAACTTTAAAGTGTCTTATTTGTGAAAGCCATTCTCAACAGCAATTCTTAGCAAATATAGAGCATGTCAATGTTCAATGTAAAGCAGTTGGATAAGTTGCAATTTCTTTTAATTAGAAATGTATCTTTGGAGCTTGTTTGTGGAAGCAGAACAATTAATGACTTGAATTTAATTCTTCAAGTAAAAGTCTTTAGTAAAAACCCATTATGGTCTCCAAGAAAAACCCTTAAAAACACACAGTGATACACAGATGTGCTGCGAAATTCTTAAAATGTGAGCTAAATTTAAGAAGATCCTCACTGAATATTAAACAACCTTGGAAACTGATGCCCAGAAATAACATTTTATTCTCTGTTCTCAGTGTGGGGGTGGAGTGCCAAGATCTGATTTTGTCAGAAAAGAGGCAATTTTTATTTTATTTTATTTATTTATTTATTTATTTTCCTGGCTAATTAATTTAGACTTAAAGGTAAGTTTGGCTACTGGATTTGTATTTATTGCTTGTTATCAGATAAGTTCTAGTGTTTTTAAGGTTGTGTCATACAGAATAAAGGTCCTTTAATGTTTGCCTGTATTCATCCATAAATATTGGAATAAATAAAAGCACAGTCTGGGTGGCATTTGCTTGTCCCAACAAGAAATGTGCTAGGGACAGCTCCTTCAGCATGCAGCCTGACTGCTCCCAGAGACACCCTTCTTCTCCATGGAGAAGGTGTTACTGGCAGTGTAGGAAAACAGGCTAAATAGATATGAAAAAAAAAGGGTATAGGGTGATAACATAAACAAATATACTGAAATTCTGTTTTCCTATTAGTAATCCAAACAGAAACTGTGTGAAATGGCAGGGTTTTTTGCTTCACACATGAATGGAAGCCATTTTTTTCAATCAACAATATTTCTCTTTCGGCAGCTTGTCTTTGTTGTTAGGCATGGAAAAGTTGTGAATGTAGAGGAGAGTGGAGTAAAGGAGCTGTGAGATTGTTTAGATTAGGACACTATTCATTTTCTAACAGGCCACATAATTAGGATGTGATGATACATCTGTCCTCGGTGTAACACTTCACATTTTATGGGACTAGGGTATGCTCTTTAACCACTAGCACATTTCCCTATGTGATTTTTTTCTGGGTCTGTAGTACTCATGGAATCAACTTCTCCACAGTATTTGGGAGATAGCCATGGTTAGGGGCTGGTCTCAATGAGCGGTTGGATGTGGCCAGGCTAATTTTGGGGAAAGAAAACAAGCTCATATATACAGAGATGAGCTTTGCTGGACACCTAGTCCTCAAGCCCAGAAAATGGTCTCTGGACTATTTTATCAATTATAACAGGTGTAAACAACAATACCAAAATCACAGGTCTAACAACCAAACAGAATTAAGTAAGGAGAGGAAGGAAATCACCTCATTCAAGAGATGATTTCTGCTTAAGTGCATAGGTGTGTGCTTATGCTCTTCTGGAGATCAGAATGTACTAAAGTCCACTTAAATTTAAATACTTGCTTAACTGTAACATTTAAAATAAGATTTTTCTTTTAAATCAAGATGTATTATAAGTGCAATTAAACTGTGCAATTTATAGTACTAACAATGGAAATCAGGATTTCTCATGCAAGATTTGCATTTCCTCATGTATAGGTCATCTGTTTGTCCTTTAAAACAAACAAACAAAAAAAACTTTAAAATCAAAGAGGAACAATTTCCCTGTACTGTTCTTTCACATCCTGCTAAGAATCAGGAGGAAGACAAACAGGTTAAGTTTCATGTATCTTTGCTTAGGTTCTGTAACCGAGAATTTCTTCAAACTTCTTTAACATAAGCATATATTTATTTGCATTTAAATACAGTAAAATATTTGTTGCTAAAATTTCAAACTTAACCATGAAAAGTTAATTTCTTAGGTGCATAATAACTTGGTTTGACCTTCATATCTCTTCCACCCATCTTCCAACAGATGTCAGAGAATTTTCTTCATGTTTTCTTTGGTTAATTACCAATAGTATTACAAAAATTCCTTGCTAATTTATAAAATTGTTTCTTCAATTTAGACAAGGGTGTTGTTTTTGTTTTGTCTCTATCACACCTAAGGTGTACATATGTTGACTGTTGTGCTGGTGCTTATTTTACAAGTCAAAATTTTTGTACCTGAATTTGTATGTGTGTCTGTATGTGCAATTCAGCCTGAGAACTGTTCCCAGAAGATTAACAGAAGTCTTCTCTTTCTCTGTTCAATAATAAATAACCAGAATCTTGACAGCAGCCAGTGCCTGCCTGAAGACAGTGCCAAATAACAGAGCTGTCATCTGGAGAGACATTTTTCTGTTCTCCAGAATGAAGGTGATTGATTCCTCTGACATGCTTCAGTACATTCTAGCTCACGAGGATCAGTTTACAGTTCTTCAGTCAACTCTGTCAGAAGCAGTGCCTCTGCTAGATCAGGCTGCATCATGCTGTTCTTCTTGGCTTCTCACAAGCCCATCCCTGTGAGACACTCTTCATTTACTGTTAGGTTCAATTCAAGGGTTTGTGGTAGGACAACTGTTCCTTTCAACAGGTTTCAGTCAAGCAAATAGAGGACAGAAGGCATTTTGATCTTTTATTTAGCACTTTGAGATTCGAGTTCCTTCTTTTATATGGTTCATTTCTCAAGACTAAGTAAGTTTACAACCCTTTTATGGAAAGCTGGATTTAGAATTTTCCCTGAACATGTTTGGTCCACAAACATCCTCTTCATCCCTACTGTCCAGTATAATTCTGCAGATGATAACTACAGGTAGTAGGTATCCTCTTGTAGACATTATCTAGTGCATTCCCACTAAAATAACATTTTCTCTTCCATTAGGTACCACCCAAATAGTTTAAATCATTGTGTCTATTGTACTCTTCCATACAGTAAGCAGAGTCTTATTTTGAGAAGGATCAGTTTTGCAAAAAAACTATTAAAAAAGTATTTCTCTGTGTAAAGCAATAGTTCAATCATTCAATCAATAAATAGGTTGATTAGGGCTACCAGGGCAGAGTGAAATGAATGAATGAAACAAAAGTGAATTAAACATATTTTCATTATGTTTTTTCTTCACCAGAGCTGAAGTTTTACACTGAATAAGAAGTATTTGGAATACCAAGTGTCTGGATGAGTACGCATTTTCACATTTTAAACATGTTCACAAATACATATAATTTGTGACTATTTTACAGAAACATTATCTGTTTTCATTTTTACTTACTACAGCATTTACACTGTATCTATATAAAAGTATGTCAGCCCCCATTAATGTGTTGTGTATTAAGAACACATAAATTATATCTCTAGATTAAGCTAGTGGTCTTCTTACTCATTAATCTGCTGCATGTGTAGCACTGTTTTCTACCAGTTTTGTTAGGACAAAACTGAACAGTAAATGGCAATGAAAATTGTTGCACTTTCAACATCATACTTATATTTTGACTTGGAGAAGAACGAGATATGTAGGACAGGATAATATGTTTTGTTAAAATGCGTAACTTGATAATAATAGAAATTACTGGGTACTTCTTATTAGATATCTTCAACAAAATATTAACTAACATGATTTGAAGCATGAACAAGCAAACTAGTTCATGAACAATCTGATGGCTTGCATTATTCTGTAGATGGACAGAACTCTCATCTATCTAAATATATACCATTTTAAAATGATATAATGTTTTGTCCTTAGTATACCTGTCATCTCAAAACCTTTTCTGCTATTAATCACAAGGCACTATGTCCTAGACAATGCAAAATCACATAATCATAAAATGTTACAGATCAGAAGGAAAACTGGGTTCACATGGATTAATAGTTTGGAATATCATGGGAAAGTGGGAATAAAAATACTCTATCTGACATACCAGGACTTCATTTAATAGCTCAGTTTCTAAATTACACAAGAGTTAAAGGTTATACTACACCTTCAAATTCATTGCACAGGTACTCCTTGGCAGAAAATGTAGAACTCTCATACATGTACCAGTCTTCTATGTTGAGTGTATAAAATTAAGCATTCCCAATTACACTTTCTATAATGAGTCCTCAGGGTATAAATGATCTGGATGTCTTTGATAAAGTATGTAACTATGTCCAAATGTATATTGTGGCACCTCCAGGAGCAGTTCCAGTGGAAGGAGGGTAATAGAAGATACAGTAGCTGATTTCTCACCCACACAAAGTTTCCAGCCATAGTTTGTGTTCTTTCAGTACAATAAAAGGATGGTTGTATAGCTGGTCATTAGTTCTGTCTTCTATAAAATCATGTTCTAAATGACCAGAAGGTCTCTCCCATTTTAGTGGGTTTAAGTGGCAATGTTTTGGTAGAGCGGGCCATAGGGGTGGCATCTGCTTGAAGAATCTAAAAGCTGCCCCATGTTGGGTAAGGGCCCAGCTGCTGACAAGAGCTGAGCCAGTAAGCAATGTTGTTAGTAACTCTGTGAGAGCAGATTTAAGAAAAGGGGAAAAAACAAACAAACAAAGAAAAAACACTGCTTCACAGCAGCTAGGAGAGAGAGAGGAGTAAGAAACAGCCTTGCAGGCGCCAAGGTCAGTAAAGAAGGAGGGGGAGAGGTTCTCCAGGTGTCAGAGCAGAAATCCTCTGCAGCCTGTGGAGAGGACCATGGTGAAGCAGGCTGTCCCCCTGTAGCCCATGGAGTACCACGGTGGAGCAGGGTTCCATGCTGCAGCTCATGGACGAGACCACTGTGGAGCAAGTGGACCTGCAATGAGGGAGGCTGTCTCCTGTGGAAGACCCCCACCTGTGCAGATTCCAGGCCAGACCTGTAGCCTGTGGAGAGGAGCCTATGCAGGAGCAGGTGACCTAGCAGGAGCTGCCGCCCATGGGGGACCCACGTTGGAGCAGTTTGCTTCTTAGGAATGGACCCCATGGCATGGACCCATATTTGGAGTAGTTCTTGAAGAGATGCTGCCTGTGGGAAGCCCATGCAGGGTCATTTCAGGAAGGACTGCATCCCGTGGGAGGGACCCTATGGCACAGGGGACAAGAGTGACCGAGAAGGAGCAGTGGAGATGAACTGCTATAGACTGACCACAACCTTCATTCCCCTGTTCCCCTGTGCTGCTCAGGGGGAGGAGGTAGAAGTGGGTGGATTGTATTTTTCTCCCCCTTTCCCTTTGAGGGGGAGAAGTGAGAGAGCGGTTGTGGTGGACCATGTATGGTGGAGCATACCACACCAGTAAAACCACCACACCCATTTGTTCCAGAAAACATTTTCAGCATGTTTTTTCAGCACCTTAGGACAGAAAATTGTCTTGGATGTTCCTTTTTTTTCTTTTTTCCAGCCACATGGTCTAGAAAGTCACATGTATCTCAACTGGCATCATCCAGAAATGGAAGGTGTCAGTATAGAAGAGCAGCAGCTCTGAGTGCTCTGACAGACTAAGAGCAGAGGAAGATTTTCTAGCAAATTTGTAACCGGAACCTGTGTCTCCTAATCTGGGACACTTTCCAAGGTGCAAAGAGCAATGTAGGTTACACATCAGAGTTACCTTAAGAAGGGTGACATCTCAGGGCCCTCCAGTTGTCCCAGAAAGGATCTATGAGGAGCAACCTTATAGGAATGTCTCTAACCAAGTGCCTTGAGGACGAGTGAAAAAACTACAGCTTGCATGGGAAAATTTCTGGAAGCTATTATCTAACCTATTATTTAGACCTACTGTCTATTGTGCCTACTGTCACCTAAATATTAACTTGAGACCTGTTGTGGCTATTTTGTAACAAAACAAAAGAACATGAATAATCAAGTACCTTTAGATTCCATTGCCACTGTATGTGGCATTCCAGTAACTCAAAAATAGTGGAAAGTTTTTCACAGTCATGCTATCCACTGAAAAACTGACCAAGAAAGAGAAAAGTCAAGAAAGGCAAATTAAAGTGCGGAATTTTATAATGTTTCCCACCAAGGACCAAAAGAGAATATGCATTATTTAATTGATTATCTGAAATGACAGTACATTTTTTTTTTTTTGAAATTTATTTTCATTTTTGTTTTAAACTCATGATATAGTTCAAAATACAACACTATTTCTCCTAAACTGAAATTTGAAATGTGTGGTATTGCAAACATTTTAGGACTTACAGAGCTTTCAAGCATCCTCGTAATGCAGAGGGTGAGAGGGGGCAGCAGAAATATATCTAATATAGAAAGCATTTGAACAGAACAAGTCTAATCTCTGCTTACACAATATTCAAAAAAAAAAAAAAAGGAAAAAAAAAGTTCATGTTATTGCAGCTAGCACTCTGACCTCCTTTACTTTCTTTTACTTTTAGCTTTAACTACAGAAGTAGTGATATATTTAACAACCAAACAGTTCAGCACAAAGATGTAACTTATATAAATTATATGTTTGAAACAAGTTAGGAAAGCACTTAAAGTGAGGTTGTCTTAAAAAGACAACATTAGGTCATTATAACCCAGCCCTGGAAATACTGAGTGCTTACTGTCACAGGCTCTCCAGAGTTTTCAGAAATGGCAATCACAATGCCTTCCGCTTGGGACTGAAAGCTCACCGTTTCCTGTTAAAGATAAACTCATTGTGAGAGTATGGGTACCACTACAGTGGATTCCATTTTAGCTTATCAAGACAATTTTGTACAATTTTTGTCTGAGGATTTGTTAAAGGACCAATGCAAAATCTGCGTATCTGAAGCATATAAGGAATTTTTAAAAATAATAATTAAAAAAAAAAAAAAGGAGAGAGGGAGAGAGAAAGTCCGAAGGACAAATTACAAGAGCATACCTTTCATAAAAAATGTTGCTCTAACTATATTTTTTATATGGTCATTTCTGGGAATAAGTTTGTTCTTGCTAAGATTTCATACAAACCTCGGTATACTTCATTTTGTATAATTATTCCTGAGGTGTATTAGAGTAAATTCAGAATTACTCCAGAATTAACTTTTTTTTTTTTTTTTTTTTTTTCCCCACCTCTGTTGTCTTCTGCTTAGAAAAAACTATCCCAACAGATGTGCAGGATCACTCAATACATAACAGCTTGCTTAGATTTCTCTAGTTCAACCACTTTGGAAGAGAGTATTGCAGAAACGTTCTTAAAGTTTCCCAATAAAATTGCAGAGCAAACTAAACTATTTTAGTGATACTTTGGATTTGTTCATGTATTATTTCTCTTTCACTCTTCTGACACTTCATATGTCACTTTGGGAAAGTATGCATGGCTTTTCGGATTATTTTTTTTTCTTTTTTTTGGACTCACTTCATTTGTTGGGGGCAACATTTTACAAACATTTTTACAAACATCTGTTTCTTCTGTGACACTTTCTCATACTGTCCAAGTTATTGGTTGTCTTTCCGTTATTCTTATCTCTCTTAAATGTAATGTTTGGAAATTTAAACAAATAAACAAACAAACAAAAACATACCAAAGTTCCCATTCTCATCCTCAGCAATTTTTGTGTTTTATGTCCATTAAGTCCAAGACATCCCTATTTTTATTATAAGTTATAAACTATGAGTTGTTTCTTTATGTAGGTAACACCAGGTTAAGCAGTTGTCTTAAGGAAGAAGATGCAGTCTCAGTCATGGCATTTTACCTTTCTAATTTGGCTAAAGCTTTAGTTCATACTACCTTTTCAGTAAATACATTTGCCTTTTTTATTTAATCTGCATATAGTTGAAATGTATAGTGCTTTCACTTATATTAGGAACTGCACATAAGGCTTTAGCTACAAAGTTGGAGGAATATGCCAGTAGATCAAGTTCCTGGAATTAACATCAAACACTTCCACCTTGGCATTTAAGCTTCCTCCTACAGTTTTTAGAACATTAAGTTGTTTGCCGTTTTACAAAGAGAGGAAATGTAGAGACCTAAGCTTTCAGATGATTAAAAGAACAACAATAACAAACAAACAAACAAAAACCAATTTGATTAATCCCTTCAAACAGCAATTAACTGCTGATTGTAAATCCCCTCAAAGGTAATAACATTTCTTTACAGAGGTGTTTGCTTTTCAGAATTCTAAAAAGAAAAAAAAAATAAAACATCATTTTCCCACTTCTATTTCTCTGTTCTCATATGTCAAGTGTGAAGGTTACTTCACCACATAGAAGTGTTTATCCTCAGTTTGCAACCGAAATCCATGGTAGTTATAATGTTAACAGGTTGATTACTGGCTAGAGGATGGTCTAAAATATTGATGTCATGTATATAATATGGGAATTTAAAGGCATTTTTCTTTCTGACATATGCTTTCAAAGTTGTAAAATACTGTTTGTTTTGTTTTGTTTTGTTTGTTTTTACAGTAAATAAATTGATTTTCTAACCTAGAAATGTTAAGGTGGCAAGAGATTTTTGAAAAAAAATAAAACATACTTTTTTATCACAGCAAAGTGCACAACTCTATCTCATTCTTCATTCAGAACAGTTCTTGGAGATTTTAGGATTTTAAAATATAAAGAAATGGAAGTGAGAGTTATTGTTCATGATAACTGTTCTAAAGCTGAAGATTGTAACTAAGAGCCTTGATAACTCATAAAACAAAGTGAACAGGGAATAGCCTGCCTCCAACCACCACTAACAAAACCACAGACGTATTTTCAGTGAAGCTCCCCTCAATTTGACTAGTGCTGTTATTTACAGTGTTCCATGTTATTATTTTTTTTTGTTGTTGTTAGTTACTGAAGTCATGCCTATGTTTCGGCCTTGATATTAATTACCTGTATTTTTCATCACATTCATATTCTCAAATGTCTCTTTCTCCGTCTGTTCTCAAAACCAAGAGCTTATAAACACCTTGCTAAAATATCCAGCATTTGAGTCAGCATTTGGTGTTTAGCCAGTTTTGGCAGCTTAATAAATGACTTGCATCAAGCCATTGTAACTGGACATGCAGTGCTTGCCACAGTCTGGAAGCAGCCCAAAACCTTCAGTGTTCAAAGTAATCTTTTTAAGTAGACAGACATAAAGACTTGGTGGAAAAAGATCAAAATACTACACAGACGTCTTTGGCAAAACACATGGGAACCTGTAGATACATTTTATAGAGTTGAGAATTAAACTGAAGAAATGTGATATTTGGAAGGAAAACTCACCCACCCCCCACCTCACTCTCCCCACTCCCCAGCTCTTCTGTGTACAGAGCCCCAGAGAATTATGTGGTTCTCCCAGCCTGCCAACTTGTACAGTAGAAGTTAGCAGTCTGTTTACTTTGAACTACAGTACGTGTACGGTCCTGAAGAGAAGGGGCTCTTATACATTAAGTATAAATGTTCTCTTATAACTTAGTTGTTGAAATTTAACTCTCTTCAGCTAAATTTTTGATAGCAAAGTGCATGTATGCAGATCACAACAAACTTTTAAATTTTACAGACAAATGTATTTTGCTTGTTATGCATAACAGCCCATACTCCATGTTTAAGTTCTTGTTGTCTAATATTTATCAGTCATGGTCTTGGACAACAGAATCAGGTTGATATTCTGAGAAATATATTAAATTCTAAGGAAGAATGCTAAATTTAGCTCCTGCTAAATGACTGCCTCTTCTGTATGAAGGTCTTGTTTTGTGTCAGTGATGAAACACAGTCATCACCTCTGCTTACACCTGTTGACATGCATGTGCCAAAAATATTAAAGGCAAAAAGTTATAGAAAAGTAAGAGTTGGTAGGTGTTACTGTCTGCCAGCAAGACAGGTTTTATTGCAACTGGTGAATGGCAGAGCCATTAAGATTGCTTTGAACATCAGTAAATACAACATGTAAATTGAGAGCATAGCCTGCTATCACTCAGTGAGCATACAATTGATTCACTGTTGAGATAGCCCAAGCAGGGACTTGGTTGAATGGCAGGCAAGGGTTCAGCAGGGTTCAAGGAACACTTTGTGCACTTTTCCTGAGAAGTTGTCAACTGGTGGAAAATATATATCTGCAGGTGGTAGGGATGCCAAAGCAGGATAGAGAAGATGAGAGTTGGGCTGAATTTCATGTTCCATATCACAGTGAACAGGTTGTTGAGATGAGAAGGATACTAATTTGCAGGTAAAACTCCACTCCAGAAAAGGTTCAAGCCTATGACTTAAAAGTATAAGATAGTAAATACCCTGAAAATAACAGTCAAATTAAAGATGACTCTTCTGAAAGAAAGAGGCCTTGGTAAAATAACAGATGGATGCATCAAAAGCAAAGATATATGTTTGCAAAGGTGAACAGATTGATGTCAAGACAATGATACCATGGTGAAATACTGTATTTCCACTGCCCAATATAGTTCACCAAAAAGAGAGAGAAAAAAAAATATATATGTTACAATGTATACCTATGAGTTTATCAAAATTATCCTTACTTTGCTTCAGAAAAAAAAAAAATAATAATAATAATTAAGAGACTATCATCTTTATGTTAAAAATGTTTTTAATTTTTTAGATGTTTCTGTTGTTGCAGAAACACCCTTCAATGTGACAAGGATGAGACAAACACAGAGTAAACCAGTTTCACTGAGTAAAATAGTTGCTCTGACAGTGAACAAGAATCCGATTGAAAGACCAACACTTACAACTCCAGTTGGACATTCCTGTGCAAAGTATATAAACTAGAAATGGTTCTATTGTGCAATGGGGTCTTTCTGCCAGGAAACTTTCTTGCCATTTTTGGCAAAGTTCTCTCCAAAATTTTTGAAAGAAACTTTCTTGCCAAGTTCAGGCAACATCTGACAGAACTTTTTGGTTCTGGTAGATGTTGGAGAAACTCTCTTGTGCTGGATAACTGTAAGTTGTTTCATCAGCTTAAACTATTGCCTAGCTTGCTTTAGATTTTGCCTGTTCTTAATTACATTATCACTAATTTTGTGTTATGCAACTGTTTCTGTAAAATCACAAGCATGTTATTTCCATTGTTGGTTAAACTTACCTGCAGGTATAAGTATATCCCTGATGCCCAATTTTTATTTTATTTATTTATTTATTTATTTTCAGGGAAAGCACTTGGGTAACACATGCAGGATCAGCACCTCTCTCTCGAAACACACATATGAATTTGTCTTGCAGTGTAAAACTTCCACCTGAATGATTCTTGTCTGAAGCATGGGACCTGGTGTCCTTCAGATAGCGCCGGAGTATGTGCAGGGCATGGCTCACAGTCCTGATAGGTTGTCAGACTCACAGGCAGCTATCATTCAAGACGTAACAATCATCATCAGCCCACAACTTAAAAATGTGAATCAGAAATCCAGCTGTAACCCATGTTTTTAAGTTTAGCAACCATTTGGTATGCATAACCAGAAAAAAATCACAATATTTTTTTCCAGTACCTGTAGTACTGATTATCTCTAAAAAGCAAATATTAACTCATTTTTCTTTACTCCCTAGGCTGTGCTAGAGTACAAGTGTATATGGTGTACTTTGGAACTGAAATTTACCACCCATTTCTTCAAAAATTTGGGATAAAATAGGCCAAATAAATAATGGTGTTCTTGACAAGTGATCTTTAAAAACATTTTCAAAGGCTGTTCTTTTTCCAGCAACCTTTTCACTTTTGATTAATATTCCTTCCTGTTTTCTTGTTCAGGACATTCCTTCTTGAAGGGAAGGGAAGGGAAGGGAAGGGAAGGGAAGGGAAGGGAAGGGAAGGGAAGGGAAGGGAAGGGAAGGGAAGGGAAGAGCCGAGCCGAGCCGAGAAGAGCCGAGAAGAGAAGAGAAGAGAAGAGAAGAGAAGAGAAGAGAAGAGAAGAGAAGAGAAGAGAAGAGAAGAGAAGAGAAGAGAAG
>CM021729.1:55754385-55765180 GCA_011074415.1 Stictonetta naevosa
CACAGTTACCGGTATCTGTTATAAAGTCTCACTGTAAAGCCAAAAATGTAGATTCCTTGTTGAGTGGTTCAGAAAACTCAACTCATTTTAAAGACCTTCATTGTAGCAAAAATTACCTGAATTAGAACAATGAAGCTGCCTCTGTTGTTTTTTGTTGTTGTTGCTGTTGTTGTTTTGTTGTTGTTGTTGTTGTTGTTGTTTTAATAAACATAGTAATAGTAATAGTAATAGAAAACACTTATAGTAGCGTACCAGTATTATAATACACTCTATGTGTTATGCCCCCATTGTTTAGTCTCTATTTCTACTTATGTTTATCTGCAGACTATTTTACAGAGGTGGGGGGGGAAAAAAATCTTACTGACTTTTCCCTGGCTTCCTGAACTCTTTGAGTCTCCTTGATACTTGTATAGATTCTAGAAAAGTGAATGAAGCCTTTTCCAACTTTCTGTTCAGAGTTGGAAGTCTTCCTGGATTTTTCCTTCAACACATAATGTCATTTGGCAAGTGTTAAAAAACAATGACCAATAAAGGCATTCTGCTCCAATTATAATGTCAGTATCTTCAGTCATCATTTTCATACACTCACAGCAAATGTGTATACATATGCCTATGTGTGTATAAGTACGCTTACCCAGGTATTTATTTCTGTGTGTACCTTTAAAGAGAGAAATAGCAAACTGAAGTGCAAGGTTTTGCTTTAGTACTTAAAGATATGACTATTACTTCTGCACTTGTCTGACAAAGTACTTGCAAAGTACCCTAAGATAGAATCCAGTTGCCTAAACATGGAACTTCATTTGAGAAGACATAATTTGTTCTCTCTGGCCTCCAGCAGCCACTTCAGAGCAATTCAGGTCTCCTAGAAGTCCCGTGTCATGTCTGTCAGCCACACAGATATGTCTGAATACAACCTCTGAAACGTCTCTGGTATGGATAACCCCTTTGTGTGACTGAATTCAGCCTCTGGAGCCTGATCTTCTCCACAAACCAATAATGTCAATAGTGAGTGGTAAAATCCACAGTTGTTTATGAAGTACGTGCTTATATATATACACTAAACAGGTACTGAACAGGTACAGGAATTTGAAGGAAGGGAATTTTGTTGTTCCATATGTTTTATTGTTTGTTTGTTTGTTTGTTTTATTATGTTGATTTCTAAGATTATTTCTTAACATCTATTACTCTGTAGAAAAGCTATTTGAAAGAAAATAGTGTTAAATGAGAAAAATATTTCATATAAAATTTGATGACACATAAAGAAAATAGTGTTAAATGAGAAAAATATTTCATATAAAATTTGATGACACATATTTCCTTTTCTGTTGATCTATAGTATGGGTTTGAGTGAATATGACAATGTCATTTTGTTTATGTTTCTTTGGGTAGCTTCCAGTCTCCATTTCAGCATTTGGCCTTTTGTATCCCCCCTCCCTGGGACAACAAACCTGTGCTCCTTGGGCAACAGCTGACCTGTCATCCCATACACAGTACATGAAATGACAATCACCACAGTCATGGTCCCATTCCTTGGTGAGTTGCATCAGATCTTGCTGACCAGCATTAAAACAGCACTGAAACTTTTGGCTCTCTTGGTTTGTTGTTTTGGTGGCTGTGTGTGTGTGTGTGTGTGTTGTTTTGTTTTGCTGTTGTTGGTTTTGTAAGCACAGTTTTTGATTTCTTCAATGCCTCTCTGTTTTGCCTCACTAAGTAGAAAAAGTATAACAATTGTATCTATTTCTGTGTTATGCTGCTTTCAATAGCTCCTTATGGATGCTAAACCTTGCACTGGGCTACAGATGAACACAGTGGGATTTCATCTTTTGCCTCTCTTTGGGTACCTCCATTACAGTACCTCTACTGTAATTAGAGACTTGGGTCAAGGGTGCTCACTGGAAAGTGATATGGCTTCTTACCAACTTCTTACCAAGACACAACTCACAAATTCCCCTGAAAGAAAGGCCTTGTTTCTTTATGAGACAGTAAACAGTATTTATTATGATTGCTGCTCACATGCACCTGCTCACAGCTTGAAGGCTTAACTTTGGTCTGAAATAGTCTGTGCATTGGGTTCCCATGATCAGTTGGATCATCATATGGAAAAAGCAGAATTGCTTTGATGAGAGCTGGAGACCAGCATATGTTTATGCAGTCTTAACTTGTTTTTAGCAATTTAAAAATACTAGTAGCACTGCCATGAGGTCTTAAGAAGGTATTTCAGAAGTGCTTTAGAAGGTGCATCAGCTTATTTGGCGTCATTGTTCCAGCATCCAGGACTGAGCTCTGACCTCTTGTGCTATACTGGCCAGTAGGAGAGCCCAGACCTATGAAAACATATTTTGCTGTTAGAAGAAGAAGTAATAACTTAAAACCTCTTGCATTAATCAGTACATTGTAATAAACCTTATGAAGCTGGAGAAAATAGGGTTACACTTGGGGATTCTGATACCAGTTGTATGTACTCTGCACAGGTTTTTCACAAAATTATTATGGAATGGAGGTATTATTCAAAGCACATTGCTAAAAGAAAGGATGGAAAAGGCCACTGCTACTCTCATAACTACTAATAGGGATTTGTATTAATAAATACAAGGAAATAATTTACAAGTTACTTTTATAATGATAACACAAAGAAAAACTTATCCGTTGCGGTAAGTCTTTCACTCACCATGTTTAGTTAACTCAATATACATTGAAGACGGTGAATACTACAAATGTAATTAGACACCCTGGTATCAGCTGTCCAAATTCTGCCTGAAAGTATACTGTTGTTCTTCAATTTAGGACAATTATAACCAAAGTTGTTGGAAGAAAATAGTTAGCCTCTTGGGATAGAATCCAAGCTGAAGATTATTCTAAAAGTTCTTGTACTTCATCAAGGTATCAGTGGAAAATTTTCACATCCCTCCCTTTTGTTGCATATGATTACAAACATACAGGGTTCCATTATGTTTTCTTCTCTCTAAAGTCTGAAAAGTTCTGCACAGATGTCTTAAAAAGTAAATTATGGGCAGGCATCAGTGAATAAAGATGGAAGCATGTGAAGCTGTCTAAAGAAAAATAAGGGAAAAAAAAAGAAAAAGAAAAAAAAAAAAACTCCTGTTCATCATTAACAGAGTCAATATTTCGAGAACGACTTTCTTAAAACTGTAAAATGACATAAGTATAAGCTCAGAAAAATTTTGTCTTGTACTTTGGAGGTCTAACATTTTGATGACATGGATATTGAAAAATACAGCCACCAACTGATGTAGTGCCTAAAGGTTTTATTGTGTGGGCATATGTACTGTCCAACAATAATAATAATAATAACAATATATTTTTTAAAAAGCTGTAAGATCAACTAATATAATGAATAAAAGTAGCTTCTCCTCTATTTTTTTTTTTTAATATAACTGTATTAACTTTTCATAGAATCATAGAAACATAGAATCATAGAACCATTTGGTTTGGAAGGGATCTTAAAGATCATCCAGTTCCAACCTCCCTTTCATGGGCAGAGATGCCACCCACTAGATCAGGTTGTCCAGGTCATCATCCAGCTTAGTCTTGAAGACCTCCAGGGACAGGGCAAACATATGTATTAGCAAACTGATTCAAGAATATACCATTTCTCTGAAGAAGTGTTCCACCACATAGCACCCAGGAAACTGTCTGACTATTCTACTGAGGTAGGGGTGCAGAATATCTGTGTTATTTTCTATGTGTCTCCCACTTAAGTGTTGGCTAGAATAAATGCTAAGGAAAATTTATTGCTTTTCTCTGTGTGTATATGAAGAAAAAAAAAAAAAGAAAAAAAAAAAACATGAAAAAAAAAATAAAGAAGGACATCAGAGATTTGATGATGCTTGAAGAATGTCACAAGATCAGAGAAAATAAATGTTCATAGACTAGAAGAAAGAAGACCCAGGGTTTGGGGGAAAAGGGGTGTGGAGGAATAAAAAGGAGGGAGGGGGGAAAACAACATGATTACAGCTTATAAATTTTCTTCAAATAACTTTACAAATAAAGGTACAAAAGAAATTACACCCAAAAAGAGGAAGAGAGAGCAACAGCTTAGAATTTAAAGAAAGGTTTGGAGTTGAAATGTTCAAGCAAGGCAACTTAGCAACAAAGAATGCTGACAGAATTGCGGCTCGGAAGCAGAAATTTTAAAGGTAAGACTTGTGACTTGGTGGTGGCATTATTGTACAAAATCTAGTGTGACCAAATGGGTGTTTTCTGGCTCTCATTCCTGTGAAGCATATCCTTCTGCTTCCTCCACAGCTCCAGAAAAAGCTTGACTGCTATTGGACTACTGTGATTGTATCTCTGTGGGAAGAGTGTAGGAGTCATTTTATCTATTTATACTCATTTTACGCACGCAACATTAGTAGAGATGGTTGGATGAAACTGAGTACTTCTTTCTGTCTTTAAGTAAGTGAAGCACTTAGGTACACCTCAAAAAATGAGGGGTATGAAAAAGAGGTATTTTTGGAGAAGCTTAAATCTCTGGTCTTTCAAAATTAATTTGAGAAATGGAGAATGCACATTTAATAACGTATCAGATCAGTATGAAAATTGCTGTCATAAGAATAGAAGAAAAAATATTAGTTAGTCAATTTGCACAAAAAATACTTTCTGTATGTGCACATTTTCACTAAGTACCACA
The DNA here is from genome assembly GCA_011074415.1 of Stictonetta naevosa. Taxonomy (NCBI): domain Eukaryota; kingdom Metazoa; phylum Chordata; class Aves; order Anseriformes; family Anatidae; genus Stictonetta; species Stictonetta naevosa. Next base: position 55,759,037 of record CM021729.1, read on the forward strand.
GTATTTTTGCAATCCATATCTGTTATTAACTAGACTCACTCTGTTATTTCCTGGAATTTTAATGATTTCCAGGTATGAGATAGTACTGCATTCAAAATCATCACATCAGTATCAATGTCTTGGCAGAGGACAATTTATGGTACACTGAAAGACTCTTCACTAAAAGATTCTTCACTGTCTGTGTTTGTCTCAGCCCAGATACCTAGCAAAGCTTTTCCATTGTAGAAAATTGGCAGATGTTCCTGGGATGTGAGAAAGTGGGATGGAGAAATAGGCTGAGCCTCTGAAAGTGTTTTACTTAAAACAAATATATAGCCACTATGTACTCCCAAGGCAATGGCAGTTTCCAAAGGTGAAAACTGTAATGGGAAAAAACTGTCTCCTGTTTCAAAATAATAAAGCCACACCTCCTCCAGACTTATTCCAACACCCCTACCAGGAGCAACCCATACACTAGCATTGGCACCGTGGGTGGTTTTGTTCAAGTGAACCATTTACTGTGTTATTTTTTTTTTATTTTTTTTATTTTTTAACACAATGAATCATGTTTGTATAATGCCTAACTAACTTACTATCAAAATATTAGCTTGATATGACTCTGTACTGTATAAGCAGCTTAGTCCTGTATCTGTCTAGTGCAGCAGTATAATGAAAGTATTGACGGGAAGAGTCCTGTCTCATAGCATTGTGCAAAGCTAATACAGTGGGACAGAAACTTGCTAATACACATTAAGGTATTAAAATTTGAATACTTAATATTAATGTGCAGAATATATGAATACTAATCTTAACCGCTGTTGTTCCTAGATACTGCCTTGGGGCATTAGGAAATAGTACGTTTCTGATTAATCCAAGACTCATACTACACAAGCACATGTGCATTGTTCTGATAAGGTGAAAAAGTATGTTTTGCCATGTAAACATATTAGGAGTCTAAATTATTTTGAATTGCACCTAGCTTTGAGGCTTTGATACTAAGTCTCTGAGTTTTCTAATTGTGTGAAGAATAAATCTCTTCTTATTGACTCCACCGGAATTTAATAGCAATTTCTGTAACATTTTCAAAATCTGTAAATCCAAGTTGTTAATTGTGGATTTTTTCTATTTATTGGCATGCCAGTCTGTAATTTGTCCTTTACATTAATACAACCAAATGACACTTTTGTGTTGTCAGCCTTCATAGATCACAGGACTGTTCTGACCTGTGACTCTAATGTAGGAATGGCAGTGTTTCTGGTGGGGAGAATTTGCTCACATATTCTATGTGGAAGGTCAACAAGTAGAACTTGTTGTTTGAACAGGCTTTCTTGCTGCCATGCTTCCTGGCTAATGGCAGATCAAAGATCAGGACAAGTGCACTTAGTCATGTGAGAACAAGCAAGACTCTAAAGACCTGGGGGTAGAAAACAGTCCTGGATATAATACCTATTTCTGGCTGTGACATAACATTTCTTCATGGAGTATTCTAACATCTCATGAAAGGCTTGAAAGAAGTAATGAAACATTCAGAGCATTTCTGAATGTGGTGTGAGAGTGGCACACATGAAAAGATGAAAAGGGTTTCTGTAAAACTATCTGCAAATTTGGGTCTGAAATTAACACTGACACCCCCTACAGTTATGTATTAGCCATAGGATTAAAATTTCATCTCTTCTACATGTTAACAAGGCAGTGTTTCATATAGAAACTCAGCATTTAATGTCTTCCTCTGCAAACTAGACAGTTGCTCAGAATTTCTAGTTATTTTGGTGAAGAAGCATTCTATGTCAGCTAAGAAATATTTAAGATGAAGTTAGCCAAACAGTTTGGGCTGGGAAATTGCAGATACCATATGGAAATTATATATATATTATCATAGAATACATAGTATTAATAATGAAATGCAGATATATCATGAAATTGGCACATGAATAGATAAACAAAACAGGCATTTACATGAAGATCTGTTTAATACAAAGTGACTTGTGGGTGCACATAATTAATATGAACGCAAAAGAATTTGTGTTGCAATTACTATAGATACTAACTACAGAAGATGTTGCGTATATGAAGCTCTTGATTGTTTCATACTGTGCCAGGCCTAAATGATACAATTTATGATTGACTTTGGGTACCATTATGGGAAAAACTGTTAAATAGTAGTAATGGTTTATAGGCATTTTGAGAACATAGTTGTCTTGACATACTGAGTTTTCATTGAAGTGAAATCAGCAAAGAGAATATCACCAGCTGGAGCATGGTGTGGCCAAAAAGGCAACCTGAACTTAACCAAGTCCAAATGAAGACCAGGGGTGACCAAAAATGCAAAAGGAGATCCTGAAATTGGCAGCAGTGGCAATGTGTTTATCAGTAAAGTAGAACATGCCATGGCTTTAAAAGTTAAAAGGGTTAACTAACAAAGAATATTTGCTAAAAAAAAAAAAAAAAAAAAAAAAGGGGATTTAATAATGCATCTTTAAAGAGTAGGAGAAAAAATACCATTCTGATATGGTAAAGGGGAATGGAACACTGGTAGAGAAACTTGGTTGTCTTGGGCAACCAGCTCTAGGTGGTCCTGTTTGAGCAGAGGTTGAACCAGATGAATTCCAGAGGTTCCAACCTCAACCTACTGTGACATGGAAGATTATTAAAATATATGTAAAAAAAATCTGGCAAGTTTTACTGAAAATAGAATACCAGTGTAAAAAAAATGGTGAGAGGAGCTATCCCTTGGAAAGTGTTACAACTGATGCCATTTTTTTTTAGATTATAAAGACATTTGAAATGTATATGTTATATTGTTTAGTGTGTTTTTTTTGTTGTTGTTGTTTTGTTTTGTTTTTAATATTTATAATTTAAGAACATTTTATTTCTTTATAACATCATTTCTGGAGATATGACCTCCATGAGAAACGTGTCATGACAAATGATTTTAAGGAAATCTGGAAAGGAAGTCATGCAGGTGTTTCTTCAGGAATGTGTCTCTTTTACTCCTGTCATGGTTTAACCCCAACAGGCAGTTAAGAACCAGACTGCCACCCACTTAGTCTCCTCAGGTGGGATCTGGAACAGAAGGAAAAAAATAAAGAGTGAGAATTCACAGACAGGGATAAAGATAGTTTACTAAATAAACCAAAACCTGCATGTGCAAGCAAAGCAAGACAAGGAATTAATTTGTTACTTTTCATAGCATCATAGAATCATATCATGGAATGCTTCAGGTTGGAAGGGACCTTAAAGATGACCTAGTTCCAATCCCCCTGCCATGGGCATGGATGTCACCCACTAGACCACGTTGCCCAGGGCCTCGTCCAACTTGGTCTTGAACACCTCTATGTATGGGACATCAACATCTCTAGGAAACCTGTTCCAGGACTTCACCACCCTCTGAGTGAAGAATTTCATCTAACCTCTAATTTAAATCTCCCCTAAAATCTCTTTTAGTTTTAAAATATTCCCCCTTCTCCTATCACTATCTGCCCAAGTAAAAAGTTGCTCCCCATCCTTTTTATAAACCTGCTTTAAGTATTGAAAGGCTGAGCTCTCCCTGAAGCCTTGTCTTCTCCAGGCTGAACATCCCCAGGTATCTCAGTTGTTATTCATAGGAAAGGTGCTCCCATCCTCCAATCATCCCTGTGGCCCAGACCTGGACTCTCCACTCCAAGTGGGACCTCACAAGGGCAGAGCAGTGTGGGGCAATCATCTTTCTTGACCTGCTGATCACCCCTCTGTTGATGCAGCCCAGGATGCAGTTGGCCTTCTTGTCTACAAGCACATGTTGCTGGTTCATGCATCCATCAAAACCCCCAGGTCCTTCTCTACAGCGCTGCTCTCAATGAGTTTTTCTCCCACTTGTTACTCATGTCTGGGGTTGTGACAACCCAGGTGCAGCACCTCGCACTCAGACTTGTTGAACTTCAGGAGGTTCACATGGGCTCATTTATCTAGCTTTTCCAGGCCCCTTAGGATCTCTACCCTTCCTTCTATTGTATCGACTGCAGCACTCAGCTTAGTGTCACCTGCAAATTTGCTGAGGGTGCACTCAATCCCACTATGTCATTGATAAAAGATATTGAAAAGCACCAATCCCAAAACAGAACCGAGGGACACCACTTGTCACCAGCCTCCACCTGGATATAGAACCATTGACCCCAACTCTCTGGGTGAGGCTATCCAACCAATTCCATAGCCACCAACTAGTCTGCACTTCAAATCTGTATCTCTCCAATTTAGAGAGATAAGGGTATCATATGGGACTGTGTAAAATGCCTTACAGAAGGCTAGGTAGATGACATTAGTAGTCAGACTTCACTTGTCAAATAATGTAGTCACTCCATCATAGAACACCAACAGATTGGTCAAGCATGATTTACCCTTGGTGAAGCCATGCTGGTTGTCTCAGATCACCTCTTTGTTTTGCTTGTGCCTTGACATTGCTTCCAAGAGGATCTGTTCCATGATCGTCTCGGGTACAGAGGTGAAGATCATGGGACTGGTTCTGCTCCCCAAGGTCTTCCTTTCTATTTATTTATTTATTTATTTATTTATTTTTAAATAAAAGAGTGATGTTCCCTTTTACCAGTCACCAGGGAATTTGCCTGAATGCCAGGACTTTTCAAACCCTTTTCAAATCTTGTGGAGAGAGGCATGGCAACTACATCAACCAATTCCTTCAGGACCCTGGGATACAAGTCAGCAGGCCCTATAGACTCATACCTGTTCAATTTAACTAGGTGGTCTCAAACCTGCTATTTGTTTACAGTGGGAGGGATTTTGCTCCCCCAGCCTTCACCTAGAAGTTCAGGGACTGAAGACACATGGGAAGCCTGACTGCCAATGAAGACCGAGGCAAAGAAATTGTTCAGTACTTAAGCCTTCTCCCTGACTGCTGTTACCACTCCTCCCTTCTCATCTCCCAGAGGCGCTACATTCTCCTTGGCCTTTTTCTTCTGACCAATGTACATATAGAATTCCTTCTTGTTATTCTTTGCATCCCTTGCCAAGTTCAGCTCTGTCTGTACATTGGCTTTCCTGATCCGATTCACTCCCATTTTTTGAAGGCTCAATTGGGAGGAAAAACTATTTCCTGATGTTTTAGTCTCTCAAATGGAGCTAAACTAATTCATCTGCAACCTAAAATCCAGTTGTAGAGAGTTTGCATGGTATGGTTTTAGTGCCGAGGGGCTGCAGGAGTGACTTCTGTGAGAGGAACCCAAAAGCTGCCCAATGTTACATAAGGGCCATTTTCAGCCATTTCCAAGTGACCTGCCATTGGCCAGAGCCAAGCCAATAATCAATGTTGTTTGCACCTCTGTGAGAGAATATTTAAGGAAAAAAAAAAAAAAAAATCTGTGCAACATCAGCTTGGAGAGTGGGAAGTGAGAAACAGCCTTGCAGACACTTCATCTTGCTGGGTGCACATGTCAAAGTCAGTGCTGCACAAGGGCAGGAGGTGCTTCAGGCACGCAGTACAAGATCACCTGTGGAGAGGCTCCTGGTGGAGCAGGCTGTCCCCCTGCAGCCCATGGGTCCCACGTGGAGCAGATCTCCACGCTTCAGCCCGTGGAGGAGCCCCCTTTGGAGCAGGTGGATGTGGCCTGGAGGAGGCTGTGGCCCATGGAGAGCCCCCGCAGGAGCAGGCCCCGGGCTGGAGCTGCAACCCGTGAAGAGGAGCCCACACAGGAGGAGGGAACCTGGGGGGAGCTGCTGCCTGTGGGGGACCCGTGCTGGAGAAGTTTGCTGCTGGTAGATGGACCCCATGGTAAGGAGCCATGTGGGAGCAGTTTTTGAAGAGCTGCTGCCTGTGGGCAGCCCCCGCAGGGTCAGTTTGGGAAGAACGGCATCCCGTGGGAGGGACCCCACTGGGAGCAGGAGGAGAGAGTGACTGAGAAGATGCCGTAGAGGAGAAGCAATAGAGACTGACCTCAACCCCTATTCCCCCATTCCCCTGTGCCACTCAGGGAGAGAAGGTGGAAAAGGGTGGATGGGGGAAGGTGGTTTTAGTTTGTATTCTTTGTTTCTCACTGTTCTAGCTTGTTAGTGATAGGCAATAAGTTATATTAATCTCCTTACCTTGAATCTGTTTTGCCTGTGTTGTTAATTGGTGGGTGATCTCCCCATCCTTATTTCAACCCTTGAGCCCTTTTGATTGTACTTTCTCCCCCA
>CM021729.1:55776468-55806674 GCA_011074415.1 Stictonetta naevosa
TAAAATAAATACCTGAACTTAATTTCTCTCTATTTATTTTTCTTGTTATTTGAGAGCTATTAGTCTTAATCCATCCTGAAAAACAAAGGGGAAATGATTCTTCTACCAAAATTCTTCTTATTATTTTCCCTGGTTCACTGTGAATATTCAATGGTACATAAAATATAAAATACTTTTCCTGGACTGAAGGCAATGATGAGTCTCTCAAACTAAATTTTTCACAAAGCAAACTGAAAGAAACAAGGAATATGCCATGAGACCTGCATGTATGAACAAGGAGTTCCTGGCCAAACTCAAACAGAAAAAGGAGTCCTACAGAGAGTGAAAGTGAAGATGAATTGCTGGGGATAAATACAGAGACATTGTCCAAACAACCAGGGTTCAGCTTAGGAAAGCCAAAACCCTGTTAGAATTAAATTTCTCCAAGGACATCAAGGGCAACAAGAAAGGCTTCTATAGGTATGTCGGTTGTAAAAGTAAGACTAGGAAAAATGGGAACCCTTTCTGGAGGTCAGTGGGAGACCTGTTTACCTGGGATATGGAGAAGGCTGAGGTACTCAATTACTTCTTTGCCTCAGTCTTCACCGACAAGAGCTCCAGCCACTTATCCCCGGCCCCTAAAGGTAAAGTCAGTCACCGGAAGAATGATGAATTGCCCACTGCAGGAGAAGATCAGGTTCAAGACCATCTAAGGAACCTGATGGTGCAAAAGTCCACGGTACCCCATAAGATAGCTGTATGCAAGGGTCCTGGGTGAACTGGCAGATGAAGTCGCTAAGCCACTATCCATCATATTTGTGAAGTCGTGGTAGTCTAGTGAAGTTCCCAGTGACTGGAAGAGGCGAAATATAACCCCCATTTTTAAAAATGGGAAAAAGGAAGATCTGGCTCTCCTCTCACCTCTGTGTCCAGCAAGATCATGGAGAAGAACTTCTGGAACCTATGCTAAGGAACATGGATAATAAAGAGATGACAGCCAACTTGAGTTTCGTAAGGGCAGATCATGCCTTCTATGACAGGGTTATAACATTGGTGAATGGGGGAAGAGCAACTGAATTCATCTGCCTGGACATGTACAAAACATTTTACACTGTCCCCCATGGTATCCTTGTCTCTACATTGAGGAACCATGGATTTCATGGTTGGACTACTCAGCAGGTAAAGAATTGGGTAGATGATCACACTCAAAATGTTGCAGTCAATAGCTCAAGGTCCAGGTAGAGATCAGTAAGAAGTGGTGTTACCTCAGGGGAGTGTATTAGGACTGGCATTGTTTAATACTTTTGTTGGTGACACAGACCATGAGATTCGAGTTCACCCTCAGCAAGCTGTGAATGACACCAAGCTGAGTAGTGTGGTCAACATGCTGGAGGGAAGGGAAGCCATCCAGAGGGAAAGGCTTAAGAGGTGGGCCTGTGAGAACCCCATAAAGTTCAAAAAGGCCAACTACAAGGTCCTGTATGTGGGCCAAGGCAATTCTAAGCACACAAAGGCAGGGGGGTGGATGGATTGAGAGCAACTCTGAAGAACCTGGGGGTGTTGGTTGATGAAAAGCTCAACATGAGCCAACAGCATATGCTTGCAGCCCAGAAAGTCAACCGCATCCTGGGGTAATGTATTGAGTTTACATAGCAAAGGTTTGGTAGTGGGGGAGATAATCTGAGATAACTTGAGATAACTCTTTTTGGAGGAGGTGGCTCTTCCACTTTGTTTTGTTTATTATAAGCGCTCTCTGTATTAGAAAGTGAAAAAAAAAAAAAAAAACTTCTCCCTCCCAACCCCAGCGAATTTTCTGCAAATGTGAATAATTTCTTCCTCTGGTCTGTCTTGTGGTGATAAATACTGCACTCAAAGATAAAATAATTGCCAAAGAAAAAAGCACACAAACAGGCCTTAGAAATATCATTTGTGTTATTGCCAAAAAATGAAACAAATTTAGTGCTGCATATAATGTAGTGTTTTCTCTAGCTGGTATATTTACTCAGTATTTCAGGAAAAAAATAAAAAAATAGCTAATGAGATCAAAACCTCGTACATTCAAGATGGTTCATCTAAACCTTTCCAAGATCAATGCAGACTTAAACTTATATTGCAAGGCTGAAACAATAGTTCTTTGATGACCTCGGTGAAATATGGTTGTTTCTTTTTAAGCAGCACATTTCCCCACACTAAAAGTGTCCATCAGAGGTGTGATCTTGGCATGTGACATGAAGACCCACACTCTTTGGGTTCTGGAAACTGGAGCTGGATTTGACTGGGGCATCCAAATATATTACACAGTGCTGTGCAGAATCTGGGGTAGATGCTACTCACCTATTCTATGAATATTTTGTTTGTCAGATGATGTAACTGTACTTGCCTGTAAGATCAATGAGACATCTGCTATAAATGTTATCTTCAGTTAAATAATCAGGCTACATAGGAATAGGTTTAATGGCTGGGCACTATGTGAGGTTAGGTTGGGGAATACAGAATTGGCTTAGTGACACTATTGATCAGACAGTTTTAGCACAGACAGCAAAACATTTAGATGGAAGCAGTAGGGAACCACAGAAGATGGGCAAAGAAGCTCTGTCACAGTGGAATAATACCTTCAAAATATTTAGTGTGGTGTTATGCGCACAAAAATAGGAAACTGATTTCATCTGTGACCCTAGTCATAGCTCCAGCTAGGCTGTCCCTGCCCTTTCAGGGTATAAGCACCACAGGCTATATTCATCAGTCCCTATATTTTAGAACGTAAGACAAAGTTCAACACTGAACAGAAAGTTATCTGGGCAAGCTTTATTTCCAGCTCTGCACTGAAATGAATTTTAACTTATCGACATTTAGTTTGAATCCATGTTCAGGGTAAGTGTCCCAAAGAGGTAGTAAGTGTAAACCCTCTACACCTCCTTTTATCACTTACAGAATGCTTCTTATAATTTGAATTTTGTCTAAGATTTTAAAAAATAAAATAAAAAAATCAACCTATGTGGCCAGAGAATTTCAAGATGATTCAGAAAAACAGTCTGATCTTAGCTAGAAGATGAACATTTTAGTCTTATTGGTAGCCTCATTTATTCTTACCCTTAATGTGTACATTTTAAAATGTGTACATTTTAAAATAGACTGTGCACATGAAAGAGATGCTAGTGTTTTATTATTATTATTATTATATTTTATTATATTTTATTATTATTTATTATTATTATTTTATGTGCCAGAGTGGAATGTTGGGTTTTGTGATTTTTTTTTTTTTCCTGTTGTTTTTAAAGCTTTCTGTCTTATCTATTTACTTACTGGCATATTTATCTCTCTGTGTGAAGTTTCTCAGAGCTCAGTCTTTTATTTTGAGAGTCAATTTTTATCTTTTTAGCCCTGGGACTGTTAATGAATGCAGATGACATAAACTATTCTGAAAACCCTCTCCTTCTTCCTTCCAGACTGCAGAATAGAAAAATATTTTCTATTTTAATAAATGTGCTTATTAGACTTCTTGGTGGAAGGCAACCTGAAGCTTGTTTTTCCTATGACTGCCATATTGAGTGATGGTCTGGTTCTGGGATAACCGTCAAAATTTTTAAGCTCATATCCAATTTTTTTCAGGGGAGTCAACACAAACTGCTTGCTGCTCTATACTAGCTACACCACACAAGCACACACACACACTCATATATATATTTCCCATTACCAAAGAAAAAATATGATTTAAAGCTCTTTAATAAACACTTATTTCACTCCACTCTCTCATTCTTGTTGCCTCTGCCATCATTTATACTGGAATTCATTATACTTTCTGGAAAACTCTCAGATATTCCATTAGGATTGTGGAGTTAATAAATGCCTTTGTGATTAGATTATATTGTTTACAAAACTATCCATGAGGATGTCTTCATGAGTTATTCATCTACATGCCATTTGTGTAAGTACATGACTAGGTACTGTAGGTGTGATTTTATCCAGTCTTCTCTGAAATTTGGGGGGAGTGATTCTGGTTTTATTATTATTTTCATTATCTTTATTATTATTATTATTATTATTATTTGTTTAGATTTTGCTTTTTAAATTTGTTTTGGGGTGGTTGGTTGTTTCATGTAGTCCTTGCTTATAAATAACATAAATAAATAAATAAATAAATAAATAAATAAATAAATAAATAAATAAATAAATAGTTCAGTACTACAATTTTGTCCAAAGGAAAATAAAATAAAATAAAATAAAATCTGTTTCCCTTATTTGGAAAGATCATTCATTTTTTCCAAAGAGTAGAAAAGTAGTTCAATAAGATTACACTGGAAATCCAGCAAAGCTCGCATGAGAAAGGGACTACAACTCAGGCCATTGATACAAAATGGGAAGAAGGGAAGAACTTCATAAATCTGCAAAGAGAAGACTATTGTAATTTGTGATACTTAAGGTCCGTTGTGGGATTAGCATCATGTCTTCCTTATGAAAAGCAGTAGACCATTTAAAAAAAAATAAAAATAAAAAAAATAAAAATATAACCTGTGTAAATAAAAGGGAATAGGAGGGGCAGAGTCATCCCAGCCATTACAGACTGTGTTTTGCAGAGCAAAAGCAGTTTGCGTTCACTTCCTTGAAAGATTTGGATATGAGCTTTGACAAATTTGACATCTAGCCCAGAGCAGAATGCTCTGAGACCTGTTTTTAAACCCCTTACTGTCAGCTAATCATCAAACCTATCTCCACTGCACCCTTTTCTATTGAAATATAGCTTCAGGGTACTCGCTGGCCAACTTCCCATTTACCTCTGAGGTCTATCTGAAATTCAACCCAATGGAAACAGGAGGCTAGCTAGGAAAGATATTAGTTCTTTATATTTTAAGCTGTTTGTCATATTATTAACCAAAAGTTTTGTAAAACAGAGAAGTAGTCCAAAGAAGAGAAATGCACAGACAGGTCATGATTATATCTAACCTTTTCAAATTTAACAATGTTCTAATCTATGATTTTGATTTGGATCCAGCTGAAATTAACATATACTTAATAATAATGAAAAAGACTAACTAAACATGTTTGTGCTAATAACTACAGTCCTTTTACTAGACCTGTTCAAGACATCAAAATTCATAAATTACTAGACACAAAATAGTGTGATTTGTTATATTTTATGGAGTTACATCATTCATTATTTATAAAGCCTTTACCAACAATCAAATATCTATGCATTTTCCAGCTCCCATGCCCAGGCTGGAATTAAGTAGTTACTGTTTGATCAAAATTCAAAACAAAAATGTTATGCTCTTTTTTAGAATACATGACGTTTGAGAGAAGTACTAGCATGTGTGACTTAGTGATGTTCAGACCATGATGAGAAGTTCTTTTCTCAAAAAAAAAAAAAAAAAAAAATCTGAATATTTTCAATGGAATGCAACTATAAGATCATAATGTTTGGCAAAGATGTGAGTCACCACCTGAAAACTGAGCATTTTATTTAAAAAATATTATTTCTTCTAAAGGTGTTAATGCTTTGCTTTTCTACAGGATTATGTTGCAACCATTCAGACTGAATTGTTTTACAGTTTTGATTATTTTTCTTTTCAAACATGACTCAGTGAATTGTTGGAGAAATGGTAGAAATTAAAGTTAACCTGTTTGTAAAGCAAGTTTTTAAATTAAAGAGAAAGCTATCAGTACAATAACTAGACATATGGCATCTTGGAAGCTCACCATCAGAATAAAAGGAAGCTGTTTTGCAAAATATGAAGCAAAGATGATTCTTTTGTTCTTACTGTACAAGAGTTGAACAAGCATTATGTTGAGAGATTCATCTTTATTTCTTGTGCATTTGTATCTCTCATTTAAACACCTCTCCAATATTTGTTCTCATGGTCCCTAATTACCATGTTTTTGATACTGAATAACTTTCTCAGACATGTGGTATTATTGTTTTAATGTGTAGTTCCTATGTAATCCTGTTGGGCTGTCGTTTTGTGTTTTTTAAAGTGTCGTCCCTGAAAATGGTGTTCCAGTGTCTGGCAATAATTTTGGCATTATGGATTCCTTTACAAAATATTTAGTTTGCCTGGCCTAATAACTGTTGAAATTGCTTCCTTTTTTTAACTGATCAATGAATATTACCACATCTTGCACCAGAGAAGTATACTATTTTGACTGTGAACTTTTATAACCACAGAGATATGAACATAATGTTGTCACCTTTTTCCACAGTACTTTCCAAAACCTTGATAAGTTTATATTTGTGGGTAAGATTATATAAGAAATAATATTTCCATGCCTATTAGTCCCTGTTTTTCATGAATCCAGTATCTGCAAAATACAGCCTGATGTTGTGTAGGTTGGTGCCACACACCAGAAATATTTCCTAGCTTGTTACCTAGATGACCTTATGAAAAGCTCATTGACAAATACAGATGTTTTAAGAAATGTCATTGAATAAATGGCTATCTTCTTTAGTCACATAGCAGAGCTAGTGACTTTTCTAAACCAGACAATAGAAAATATTTCTTTTGCAATAGTGTATGAAAGTAAAATTTTGAGAAGAATTTTAGTGTTCTCCGTGTTTGAAGTGTATTGATTGTATAATACACAATTTTGGTTAAACAGTACACCCAGTTTTATCTCACTTCAGGTGATGTGTCTCATCTCGGCTATCCTCATCTTACTGGAGTTAATGCGAGCCCCATTCCTGGGGGCCAACCATCTCTCTGATTTACTGCCAGCATTACACTTATTGAGGAACATGGCTGTAGAGGAAGAGAGAAATTTAATTCCATTTTAATATCTGTAAGAATATATTTGTCTATGCTTCTTTTTCCCACTTGTTATGCCCCGCATCTGGGCTTTTGCAAGTTAATCAGTATGTTAAGAAAATTTAAATCCAAAGAAGATGATAAAAAGGACAAGGCATTGAAAAGCAAGTCCCACAATAACAAAAGACAAAATCGAGTAATGGCATTTAGATACTATGTATCTTTCAAGCGAAGAGGAAGGCAATTACTACAGGTTCCAACCTCTGTGGAGATGACGGTCATAATAAATATTCTGATTTATCAGGACCCTTCAGAGATTCATTGGAAAAAATATGCTGGAATGTTGGGGGCAAGTTGCCTTCAAGCTCAGATCATGTGTCTCAGGAGTTTAATTCTGTGAAAGGACTACTGAGGATGTTTTACCCAGGATGGAAGTATGTGATATATGTCACCTGTCTGGAGAAATCAGCTGTTGAAGAACACCAACAATATTCTAGCTAAGGATGTTATTCCAGGAGAGGGGTACAGGTTGGATCTAATTTAGTTACAGAGTTCCCAATAAACAGCTGAAATACACTGCTTCCTATTTTTTAACATATGTGTTCAACATGAATATTTAACTTTGTTCTAATATTTACTTTTAGCAATCCAATTATCAACTTCATTAAGGCACATAAAATAATGCAATAATTACATGGTAAATGCTCATAGAGACTACAAAAGCTGATTAGATCTAAAAGGCAGAAGAACAAAAAATGTAAAATATAAAGAAGTGAGTATAAAGGTGTAAAGGTGCTTTATGTATACAAAGAACATCTTCATTTTAAGTGTCAGAATGTTGTACTGGTAATAGTCTAAAGATAGAAGTAAAAATATTTATATGACAAGGTAATAGCTTTTATTAACATACACTAAAAAAATCTAGGTGACTGAAAAAGAACTACGTTCCATGTGTGTTTTTCCTATAGCTTGAGATAAAGAATAATAATGCTTTGCTTTATTCTTCAATTGAGTTATACTCAAATGTTTTATGTTGATTCTAACCATATGGACCCTTTGGAATTTAAATGTAGACATACATTTTTTCTTAGACAAGGATTGAATTAGAAAATAGTAAGTGCAAAATTGACTAGTTAAAATCAAGCAACTACTAGTAAAGAAGGAAAATAAGATAAAAATGGAAAGGTTGTAGGCTATGTGGAAGCGTCCTGGACAGAAGTGATGTAGAGTGTTTGGTTATATGAAGGGTAAAGAATGTATGAATTTCAGGAAGATGAAAGTCATGTAGCTTCAAGGAAATGTAACATGATTGAAAAGATCATCCACATTTTATTGGAGTAAAATATTTTCATGTGTATAGAGTTCCTGACTACCTAGGCATTTCTTGCATGTATATTTGAATTATTAAGTTTATACCTTGATTCTCAGTGCCTAAAGCAGCTGATGGAGGAAGAAAACATCTTTTTGTTATATTGGCAGTTAAAAATTGTGAATGATCCAGAAGCAAATATGCTTTCTTTTTTTTCAGCTAGTTAAAATAGTTGATGGTTCACCTACAATACAACTCCCACCCTTTGATAAATCACAGTTTCTGAAGTAACCTGTTAACAGTTGGAACTTAGATTGAGGGAAAAAAAGATGGTCATGCAGATTTTTGTTCTGTCTCTGTCTTCATGTCTGTCCAGCTGAAATAGAAAAATCATTCTCATATAATCTATGTGCTGTTATTATTTGGTTAATCACCATTTTAATATACATGAATTGGAAACCCACCTAGAAATTACAGTTGTCTGTGGATTAAAAGTAAAGTTACAAAAATAATATTTTGTAACTATTTTCTAAGATCAGTTTGGAATGGAGTACCTGAACATAATTTGCTAGAGAGAGCATTGGAATATGGATAAAATGACACAGTGAGACCTGGAGTCTCAAAAATTCTGATTCCAATCAAAAGAGAGTATTTTTAATTTTAAAAGCGTTGTTGTTTGTTTGTTTGTTTTAATAGAAAGATTTGAGAATTGATTTACATCAAACACATTCGAATACCATATATCCTGGTAAGAAGACAGGAATGCTGCCCAGATATCTAAGGATGAGATCAGGAAAACTAATGCACAGTTGGAAATGAATTTGTCAAGGAATGAGCAGAATAATAAAAAAGGCTTCATCAGGTACCTTGGTGAGAAAATGAAGATTAAAGAAAATGTACCTCCCCTGATAAATAAGACAGGAAAACTATTGATAACAAACATGAAGAGGGCTGAGGTACTCAACATTTTTTTGCCTCATTTTTCACTGGTGATCACTCTTACCTCATCTCTCAGATCCTTGAAACTAAAGGCAAGAATGGAGAAATTAATTCCATCCTATCAGAAAAGAATGTCAACTCTAGATCACCTGAGGAATATGAACATACTCTAGTCCATGGAACCTGACAAGATACATCCGACAGTCATAGAATAATAGAATGTCGTGGGTTGTAAGGAACTTTAAAAATCATCTGGTTCCAATCACCCTATCATAGGCAGGGATACTACACAGTAGACCAGTTTGCCCAGGGCCTCGTCCAGCCTGGTCATGAACACCTACAGGGATGGAACATCCACAACTTCTCTTGGAAACCTGTTCCAGGGCCTCATCACCCTCTGAGTGAAAAATTTCCTCCTAACATCTAAACTAAATCTCTCTCCTCTTTTACTTTAAAACTATTACTTCTTGTCCTATCATTATCTGTCTGAATAAAAAGTTGTTCTCCATCTTTTTTAAAGCCCATTTAAGTATTAAAAATCTGCAATGAAGTCTCCCTGGAGTCTTCTCTTCTCCAGGCTGAACATCCCCAGATACCTCAGTCTTTCTTCATAGGAGAGGTGTTCCAGCCCTCTCATCATTCTTTTGGACATCCTTTGGATCCACTCTAACAGGTCCTCACCCTTCCTGTGCTGGTGGACTCAGAGCTGGTTGAAGCACTTGCAGTGCAGCCCTGTGAAGGCAGATCACAGAGGGACAATCCCCTCCCTCAACCTGCTGGCCACTCCTGTGTTCATGCAGCCCAGAATATAGTTGACCTGCAAGCACACACAGGTCCTTAGGGATGATGTATTTGCTAAGCCACTATCAATAATGTTTTGAAAGCCATGGCTGTCAGGCAAAGTCCCCAGTGACTGCAGAAAGGAACATATCACACCCACTTTTTGAAAATTAATAAGGATCCTTGGAACTATCAGCCTCAACTCAGTACCCAGTATGATCATGGAACAGATTCTCCTAAAAGTTATCTCAAAATGTACAGAAGATAGGGAGGTGATTAAAGACAACCATCATGGCTTCACCAATGGCAAATCATGCCTGACTAATCTGGTGTCTTTTTATGATAAAGTGAATGCATTAATCAGCAAGGTAAGACCAACCAATGACATCTACCTAGACTTCTTTAAGGCCTTTGATATCGTCAACCACATACTCTTATTTCTAAACTGGAGAGATACAGAT
This sequence comes from Stictonetta naevosa, assembly GCA_011074415.1. Classification (NCBI taxonomy): domain Eukaryota; kingdom Metazoa; phylum Chordata; class Aves; order Anseriformes; family Anatidae; genus Stictonetta; species Stictonetta naevosa. The sequence goes on from CM021729.1 coordinate 55,786,674, forward strand.
TTGCTAGATGGATAAGGAATTGGTTGGGTTGGTACATCTAAAGATTTATAGTTACCAGCTCAATCTCCAAATGGAAATCAGTAACGAGTGGTGTCCCTCAAGGGTCTGTACAGGGATCAGTACTGTTTAGTACCTTCACTAGTGACAGAAATGGTGGGATTGAGTACAATCATCTCAGTATGTTTGCAGATGGTACCAAGTGCTGTTGCACTAGTGTGAAGGAATGCCATCCAGAGGGACCTTCTTGACAGTCTTAAGAGGTGAGCCTATGTCAGCTTCATGAAATTCAACAAGACCTAGTACAAGGTTCTGCATCTTGGGAAATCCACAATATTAGTACACATTGGATGATCAGCTGATTGACAATAGCTTTGTAGAGAAAGATTTGGGGATACTGTGTATGAAAAATTAGATATGAACAAGCAATATGTGCTTGCAGCCTGGAAATCCAGCCATGTCCTGGGCTGCATCAAAATACGAAAGACTACTGCACAGAGGGAGGCGATTCTTCCCCTCTGCTCCACTCTCATAAGACCTCACCTGCATCAAGCTCTGGGGACCTCATCACAAAAGAGACATGGACCTGTTAGAGCAATTTCTGAGGACAGCTGTAGAAATGATGGAAAGATTGGAACACCTCTCCTATGAAGAGAGACTGAGAAAGTTGGAATTGTTTAGCCTGAAGAAAAGAAGGCTCCAAAGCAATCTTATTGCAGCCTTTGAAAATATAAAATGGGCTTATAAAAAAGATGAAGACATTATAATAGGATTTGTATCTACAGAACAAGTGGTAACAGTTTTAAACTGAAAGGGTAGCTTTAGATTTGGTGCAAGGAAGATTTTATTGTTATATTATTATTATGAAGGTGGTGAGACACTGAAACAGTTGAGAAGTTGTGGATACCCCATCATTGGAATTATTCAGTCAGGTTGATCATGGCTTTGTGGAATTTAATCTAGTGAAACCACCAGGGTTTGAACACACCCATGCGCTTAGACTAGATGATCTGATGATCTTTGAAGGTCCCTTACAACATATTTTTTTTCTATGATTCTATGATTTGATGATTCAATAATTCAATGATTCTACATGCATATCCCACAACATCAATGTTGTATCTTTTTTAATTCTTTCTTTCTTTTTTTTTTTTCCTTTTTTTTTTTTTTAATTCGAGAACAACAAACTTCGTAAGACTGCAGGGATATCACAGTTTAGCTGCAATGAGAAGACTGGGGAAAATATAATGAAATCTTTAGAATAATCAGTATATACCTTGTTGGGCTGTTTTGTTCAAATGTCAGTTATGTTAGCTATATATTTCTCTTAGTCTCTTCAATGTCAACTGCAGTGTCTCAAATAGACAAAACCTTAAATTAACTGACATACTGGAGATTGGTGACTCTGAACTTGTCTGTGATTTGGTGATCCAGCTGAATGCACGTAAGTCTATGGAGTCCAATGGGATTTATACCAGAGTACTCGGAGAGCTAACTGATGTCATCATGAGACCTCTCTTAATTATTTTTCATTGGTCTTGGGAATCTGGAGGCATCCAGTCAAACAAAAGCTGGCAAATGTCCCAGTTTTCAAGACAGATAAGGAAGACCCTAGCAATTACAGGCCTGTCGGTGTCACTCACTTCAATGCCCAGTAAAATTATGAATAAGATTGTGTTAAGGGTTACTGAAAAATACTTGAAAGACAATGCAGTCATTGTTCATAGCCAACATGCATTCATGAGTGGTATGTTCTGTTTAACAAACTTAATTTCCTTTTATGGCAAGTTACCCATCTAGTGACCAAGGGGAATCAGTACACTAGTAGATGTGATTTTTTTGTAGTTGTAGTTTGTTTGTTTGTTTGTTTTTTTACAAAGTTTCAAAAACTTTAGTAAAATTTTTGATACTGTTTCTCATAGTATCCTTCTGGACAAAACATCCACCATACAGCTGGACAAATACCTAATACTGTGAATGATCAGGTAGCAGATGGGTCAGTTTCAAAGGGCTGTAGTAAATGAGGTTATATCAGGTTGGTAACCAGTCAGTTGTGGGATTTCCCAGGGTTCTGTTTAAGGTAAAGTTCTCTTTAATGTTTTTATAAATGATCTGGTTGCAAGACTCAAATGCATACTAAATTAGTTTGCAGATGATACTAAATTAGAAGCTGTTGACTACCTCAAAGGTAGAGAGGCAATGATTGGATAATCACCAATCATATGAAATTTAACAAAAGCAAGTGATGTTTTTTGCATCTGGGGTAGAGCAACCCTGAATACAGACTGGGAAACAAGAGGCTGAAGAACAAAGCTGCAGAAAGGAACCTGTGAGTTTTGGTCAAATGCAAGTTGAATAAGAATTAACACCATGTCCCGGCAGCAAAGAGGGCCAAATGTACTGTAGGGTGCATCAGGCACAGCATTGCTCACTGGTCAAGGGAAGTGATTGCCCTGCTCTAGGCTGTGCTGGTAGTGTGGCTTCACCTCCAGCACTGTGTCCAGTTTTGGATGTCACAGTATAAGAAGGACATAAAACTAAAGATGGTGAAGGATCTAGAGAGGAAGACGTATGAGGAGTGTCTGGAGTCACTTGGTTTGTTCAGCCTAGACAAGAGAAGGCTGAGGGGCAATATCATGCCAGCCCATAGCTTCTTAAGGGGGAGAAGAGCTGCAGGTGCTGATTTCTCTCTGGTGACCAGTGATAGGACTCACAGCATGAAGCTGCATCAGGAAGGTTCAGGTTGGATATTAATAAAACATTCTTCACTGAGAGGGTGGTTGCGCACTGGAACAGAGTGCAGGGAATGGTGTCAAGCTTGGTGAAGTTCAAGAAGTATTTGGAGAATGCTCCTAGACATATTGTTTAATTTTAATGTAGTGCTTTGTGGAGCCGTAAGTTGGACTTGAGGATCCTTTTGGGTCCCTTCCAACTCAGGATATTCTATGTCTCTATACCAGAAAGTATTTCTGCCTGCTTTTATTTGAAATATGTTCTCTTAGTTAAATCTACTTTCACTGAAGTTGTGTTACTCTTATCAAAATCAAATTTGATTAATTCAACATTTCCAGAAAAATTTGGTCTTGAAATTGAACTCACATTACTTTATCGGTTATAAAATATCCGGCAAAATGTCAGAATTTGGTAAAACATTGTCCCCAGTTAATTTTCAAATTGCACTTTGATCTTTGTCGAGTGAGGTCAAAACATTAACTGCCAATTTCAGTGAACAGCAGTAGATGGCCACAAATGATTGTCTCCTGCTCAGTCTAAAACTGAATGAAGTGATGTTGGCTAGCAAATGGATGAAATGGATGAAATTGCATGGATACTGACTCTCCATTTGCTTGAGGGGTTATTTGTTTCCATGTGAAGTGGGAGAGTAATTCCAAAGCATTCTGAATTTCTTTTGACACATTTGGTCTTTATCTTCAGGTGATTCTAAGACGATTCCTTCTCCAGATCTAACTAGCGAGGATGGTGTTTTAATCTCTTCCAGAGTAGACAGTTACAAAACACTTAACTTATTTCTGCTGTAGAGTTGCCTAGAAACTCTTAAGACTTCAAAGCCAGGGTAGATCAAAGAGTTATATATATATATATATATTTTCTGTGCCCGACTCTCCATTTGTTGCTATATCAGTTTGGGAATTAGTTCAAGTCGCTGATCCATATCCCTACAGCTCATTCTGATAATACCTCTCTCTTTCCAGTCAAAATTGGATTTGGCTTTCATTTTGGTGTGCAGAATTAGAAGGGACAAGATGCATTCTGTTGAGAGAGTCCTGGAATGTGAGATTCACAGCAACTGGAGATGCATCCAAGCCAGTTCAGCTCCTGTAGGGTAGGATAAAAGGCTCATCTCTTTGTTCCACCTTTTACCAGCTTGAATTGCAGATTTCTCCTAGCAGCACTGCTCTGGACACTGCCTTGTTTGATCCATTTTTAAAGCAACCTGCCATACTATAAAGGCAACTACTGAACTTTACTTTTGCATATAATATGAAATTCTGGTGACAGTCATCATAGAAAAGAATTGGGAGAGAAAAAATACTTTGCACAACTTCTCTTTATTTATGCTTAATTTGGAGGCTTATTAATAACGTTGATAAAGATCTGATTCATTTATATAGCAGCAATCAGTTAGCATTTGTCACATGGTTTATGAACAGAGGATTTGAGAACAGATTAAATTTTTCAGGTGTTAATAAAAATCAGTGCCATATTTTTGACAAGTGTCCTATTGATTGCAGTTGTTAAATATGTGTTTGTTACACCATCTAGTACAAAGATTTCAATAAGATTCAGATAATCTTTGAAGTATTATTATGGTAATATTTTCTAGTCTATCTGCATATTAGATAATGATGAAGGTTAGAGTAGAAGAGTGGTGGAAAGAGAATGATGTGGAAAGGAGAGGATGGAAGAATCAGTCAAGGAGATGATATAATCAAGAGGAAAATTTAGAAGAAAGGCTAGGAACTGTTAGAGAAAACCATAGATGGAATGTTGGGAAAATAAAATATCACTAGATGAAGAAGGGAGATGACATAGATTATGCAAAAAGCCCTAGCTTTTTCATGTGTTCATGGGCCCAAAATTCTCTTCCCAGCTTTGAATGTCATCAATAAAACTGCTTCCTCACAATTACCATATGTATTTGGAACCTAGCCACACTCCTTGTTTAACCACAGTACATGCTTTGGAAATTTCATTTAAATGTCAGAACTGTCTATTTGACTTGAATTGGGTTCTATTTAACTGTTTGATTTTATCTAAGTCAACTTGCAGCACCAAAATAGCTGCTGATTTTTCTAACTTTTAACCTCTTCTTCTCCATTTCTTACTTTCTGCAGTGTCAAAATAAATTTTGTTTTTGTTATGTGACTGTCTCACACACATACACTAATAAAAAAGGGGGAAAGGGAGTTTGGAATTTTGCAGAATACTTCAGATATGCCTGAACTCTGTATTTAATGTCTACTAATGCTATAACATTGAACTATCACATGTAGCAGGACAGTAATCGATAAAATAGTCTCACCAGGGTCCCTCTCCTCCCCTCCCCCCCCCCCCCCCCCCCCGCCCCCTTCAATCTGTTAATTCAGTTATTTGTGATTACCAAGATCCTACAATAAAAAATTACAGCTACCTCTCTCAGGCCTCTGACTTTTACCTTTTTAGGTATTATTAAAGGCTCATAGTATGTAGACACAAGTAGGTTGTTTACATTTTTACAGATCTAACAACAATATCTGTCAAATTTACTAGAATCATAGAATGGCTTGAGTTGGAAGGGACCTTAAAGATCATCTAACTCCAACCTTGCTGCCATAGGCATGGATGCCACTCACTAGATCAAGCTGGCCAAAGCCCCATCCAGCCTGTCCTTGAACACCTCCAGGGATGGGGCATCCACAGCTTCTCTGGGCAACCTATTCCACTGCCTCACCACCTTCAGCATAAAGAATCTAATCTAAATCTCCTGTATTTTAACTTAAAACCACTGCCTCTTTTCCTAACATTAGCTGCCTGTGTAAAATGTCGCTTGCCTTCTTTTTTCTAAGTATCCTTAAAATACTGAAAGGTCACAAAGAGGTCTCCCTGAAGCCATCTCTTTCTTCTCCAGGCTGAACATCCCCAGATACCTCAGTCTTTCTTCATAGGAGAGGTGCTCCAGCCGTCTCATCATTCTTGTGGACATCCTTTGGACCCACTCTAACAGGTCCTCACCCTTCCTGTGCTGGTGGACCCGGAGCTGGTTGCAGCACTCAGAGTGGGGCCCTACGAAGGCAGAGCATAGGGGGACAATCCCCTCCCTCGACATGCTGGCCACTCCTCTGTTGATGCAGTGCAGGATACAGCTGGCCTTCTGGTCTGCAAGCATGTTGGCTCATGTCAAGCTTTTTATCTACTAGAACCCCCAAGTCCTCTGCAGGGCTACTCTCAATGAGTTCTTCTCCCAGTCCCTACTTATGTTTAGGGAGGTTGTAGCCCCTCTGTTTGGGTTTCATTCTCCACCTGGCAGTGGCAGATGGTGGACAACATTTTTATTTCAGTAGAAGACTGCTTCTTGTTACTCACAGAAGAAAGCATATCTTTTCATACTCATCCAAATATTTAAGAACTACGTCAAATTTTGAATGAGTTTGTCAGCCATTCTTCAGCAGCCATTAAATCATCTATATGCATCTTACTGGAAGACTTTTCAGATCCTTATCTATTAATAACTGAATAAACAGCTGGTTCCAAAGCTACCCCATATGGCAGTTCTTCATAGTTACACAAGTACTTATGGTGATATAGTGAATGAAAAATTTAAAGATTAATTGATGATATATAGCATAGCAGAGAGAATTTAAGTGATTGCCATTTACAGATTACACAAAGATGTGTATATTCTTCCCTAGCACTGAATAGCCACATTCATGCTTGTCATTTTGGTTGACCATAGTTAGGAGTAGCACCAATAGAGCAAACAGCTCTGAGTACCTTCTCGTCTCCAGAATAACCTGCATTTCACTGCTCCTGTTTGTTTTTGTGTACTGCATGATTTTGAATAATTTAGGACTGCAGAGTAATGTAACATACATCTTGTATTTTGCTTCTTCCGTTTTTACCATTTACTTGGTGAAAATTACTTGTTTCAAGCTACCTCTTGCTTGTTCTAGTGTCTAACTCTCTTTTCTGCTGGTACCATTATCCTTCTGTCGTGGTTTAACCTGGCCGACAGCTAAACACCACGCAGCTGTTTGCTCACCCTCCCTCCTCCCTCTCTGGGATGGGGGAGAGAAAGTGGAAAGTGAAGCCTGAGGGTTGAGATAAAGACAGTTTATTAAGATAGGAAATAATAATAATAACAATAACAACAACAATAATAATAATAATAGTGTGTACAAAACAAGTGATGCACAATGCAATTGCTCACTACCCACTGACCGATGCCCAGCCTATCCCCGAGAAGTCGGTCCCCAACCCCAGCTAGCCACCCCTATATATTGTTCAGCATGACATCAGATGGAATGGAATACTCCTTTGGCCAGTTTGGGTCAGCTGTCCTGGGTTTGTCCCCTCCCAGCTCTTGCTGCACCCCCAGCCTGCCCGCTGGCAGGACAGAGTGAGGAGCTGAAAAGTCCTTGGCTTGGTGTAAGCAATGCTCTGCAACAATTAAAACTTCAGCATGTTATCAGCACTCTTCTCATCCTAATCTAAAACATAGCACCCTACCAGCTACTAGGAGGAAAATTAACTCTGTCCTAACTGAAACCAGGACACTTTCATCAGCTATGCTTTTATTGTTTCCTCATTTCTTCTTTGGTATCCTCCTCAGTGTCTTGCTCTCTCCATTCAACTCACAGTATAAACTAAACTGCAAATGCTTCAACTTTAAGTACCTGTAAATTATCCAGAAATCAGAATCATAGAATTGTAGAATATCCTGAGTTGGAAGGGATCCACAAGGATCATCGAGTCCAACTTCTGGCTCCACACAGGTCTACCTAAAAATTCAGACCATATGACTGAGAGCACAGTCCAAATGCTTCATAAACTCTGACAGGCTTGGTGCCTTGACTTTGTCCCTGGGGAGCCAGAGCCTGTTCCAGTGTTTGACCACCTTCTTGGTGAATAACTTTTTCCTGATATCCAGGCTGAACCTCCTCTGTTGCAGTTTGTTACATAGAAGAAAACATCTGATTATTTTTTTTCCAATAACAGTTTTCTTAATTATTCTCTATAACACTATCTTTTGATGTACTGCCTGCACATCACTTGTTAACTGATATCTGTGCCAGTCATCTCTTCATTCTGAAACCATGCTATCATGTCACTCCACTTTATCTGTCTCATATTATTTAGATGAGATGTAACTGTGTATTCTCTTCTTTTCTTATAATCATCATCCTTTTTCTTCCATGTAAAATTTTGAACTTTCTGAGTTCAGGATTTTCCCCCATAATGTATGAGTATCAGTATTCCATTTATACAAATTTAACATTCAACTAATGGAGCTTTTTAAGACAGAAACAATCTCTGTGTGGTTGGTGGATAAGTCAACCTAACACCTCATTGCAATCATGACACAAGTCAAAAACATTTAGTATCAATTTCAGACACTGTTGGGCATATCAGCATCTTAGCTTTTAACCCACATCTTTTTTTGTTTGTCTGTTTTTCTTTTGTTTTGTTTTGCCTTTTAAACATCCTCTATAGAGATTTTTGGGTTTGTTTTCAGCCAAATGATCCTCATGTGTCTTAGTTCCATAACTATGAGCTGGTTCTTTTCTGCATCTTTAATAAAATTACTAGTGCTACCTGCTACCTGACAGTACTGCTTTTAAGATAGGAGCAGACAACCCATTGTTTTCTGCAGAATTATTTTTCTCAGCATTTTTTTTTTCATTTTTTTACTCACTTTAACCTTTTTGTTCATCTGTCTATTATCACATAGTCTTCTGTTTATAGACTTTGCCTTACTTACAGACGCAGACTTCAGTAAAAAATCGGTACCAGAAACTTATTCTTTCTTTCTAAAATAAACTGTCCCTAAAATTGTCAATGTAAGTGGCTTCTACATTTTCAAGTGTCAGAGATCTATTATATGCCTTAGTTTTCTAAAGCATACATTAAAAATACATCTACTGAAATCTATACCTCCATGATGTGGCAGAGTATTTAAATAATTTATATGAAATGTTCATGGACTAAAATCCAGATCTTTTTTTTTTTTTCCTCCACACCCCAGTCAGTCTTTCAGTGACTGTGCTTAAAGAGGCAGAGTTAACTTGATCTGACTAATTTTTTTCCACTGACATTACTTCTTCACCTTTTAGGTTTTCAACCCTTCTGAAATAGACAGCACCATAGTTACCACACCTGAGAGAGGTGAAAAGGTGGTGAGTTCTCTCAGCCACATGCAACAACTCCTGAAGATGGAGCAGTGTATCCTCATACCTTTCAATGTCCATCCAACGTGCCTGCACCTTTGACAGTTCCCTGTGAGGAAAAATGCTCAACAGTAGCTTCCTGCTGTTAAAAGTTATGAAGAAGACTTTAACCCACAAATATCACTATGAGAGTCCAAATTTTCTTCATATCCCAAAAGATGGTCTGAGACTAGCATGCTTATTATTTGTACTATCTACTCTTTTTGCCATATGTTTTCATGAGAGTACTTAGAACTTTATATTGTTGCTTTTTCTTCTTTTCTACGGTGTAGTGAAACACAGCTGGACTTCATATATATGTATTATTACAAGATACTGTCTGAATTCTCTTTGCATAATTGAAGATGGTTGCTCTACAGTTACTCTAAAATCTTGATGCAGAACTTTAATAAGACTTTACTAAGAACACATAAAGTAGCAAAGTTCCTGTTTCCTCAGCCTGTATTTGTATATGGTTTTGTATATTTATTTTGTCATAACAGTAACATCCTCCCTGTGTTAGTTTTTCCATTTATAAAGTTTTTACAATATGCAATGAGTGAGTGGGATAATGTTATACCAGAAATGAGGCTGCTTTACTTTGCCAGGGGCAATGCATTTCAAAAATGGAAAAAGCTCTTTGGAATTTTCTATTTCCAGTTGGTTACAGAGTCACTCAAATTCCTAAACAAAACAAGTGCCAATTTAGATGCCTTATGGTGTCTAAGATGTCACAGAACTACTGGGAGACCCCCATCCTTTTGGAGCAGAAGTACAAGTTCAAATGCACTACGCTAGCAGTTTTCAAATGGTACTGGAAACTACATGTACACAGCTGAATTGTTCTCTTAGGACATACACTATGTTAAACAGAAGAAGCTTCTGGCCTATATGCAGTGTTTTATATGCCTGATTTAAAGAACTGCACAGTTTAGCAATAGTAGATTTTTCAGGGCAAAAGTGAATGGAGATTGACTGGAAGCATTGTGTTTCCTGTAGATCAGGTTGAAGTTGCATACAGAGCATTAGGGAAGAATATTTGCCTTTCATGGGAGTCAGTAAACCTTTTGTAGGCCTGTTGCCTCTACTGTAAAATGTAAAAAATACTGATTCAAACTCAATTTTCTATTAATGCACTTCGCACTGCTTTGTCAACAAATCCGTAAATATATTTTCCAGAGTTTATATTCTACCATCGTGAATATGTACAGTCCACCAAATTTGGGAAGCTGGTAAAACAAAATTTTACATTTATTTATAGTTTGAGGCTGTGACACAAACCAAGTGTGACAAATCTGTATATACATGTGGAATGCAGAATTACAACAGTGTAAGTCACCATGCGTGTGTGTTTGTAAATTGGTATGAGATCATTGATGATCACTTAAAACAGATTCATCAAAATCACAGGTGAATTTACGTGTAGAATTTAATTGGAGAATGTTAATGGACTGTGTGATTTATCTCTGATGAAAGGAATACTTTGTTGGCTGGCCCCTTTTTATCAGACAAGTCTACTGTTGCTGAAAAGCATGCAAAAATGTTATCATTTCTAGAATATATTTACAAGAATATAAACTGCATTCCTATTTTGAGTTAGGAAGTATCTCATGTAGTCAAAAATAGTTGTGCACACTTCCTACTTTTTTTTTAGGACATTTTAGCACATGCCTGCATGACCAGTTGTTACTGAACTTTTATTTTTTATGTCCTTTCATTTCAGATGAAGCTTCTCCATTTGCACTAAAACTAGTTTTTGTTTGTTTGTTTGTTTAAAAAAAAAAAAAAATGTTGACTTTTCTGTCATCCATTTAGCTTCTTTACTGCAATTTCTTTTTTACAAAGTACTAACACTGTACTAAGGACAACAATCTTAATATATTTCTGTGTCAACATCTAACACAGTAGGAATCTCTTATTCCAATATGTTGTCAAAGTACAGCTTAGTGCTTTTCGGAATTTCATGCAGGTGTAAGTGCAGGATTACGCTGCTAATGCTAGAAGTAAACATAAACAGAATTAATTCAGAGGTTAAGCAAGGTCAAACAAATAAATCTTCAAACAAGATTAGATGGCTTGAAAGTTCTTCTGTGGTAATTATGTATTAGATCTCTCCAACCTTATACATCAACCTCTCTCCTTTCCCTCCTCCACTTTCTTCCCAATTGCAAGTGACATAATGCTTTTTCTTCTGATAAGGAACTAGAACAGTCTTGCGAGTAAGATAAATATAGGAAGATATTTGATCTCCTGTGTTGGAAAACACCAGTCCATGTTTTCTTAAGACTTTTAAGTCAGTCCCAGCTCTTAGGATAAATACTTTATCGAAAGACAGTATCAGTTACTTTATCACCTTAGCATAGACTCCAATTTTCTTCTAGTTACATAGATTTGAGAAAAATATAATTTTAACATAGTCTGTAGTGTTCTTGTGGTATGACAGAACTGTAAGTAGAAAAAGTTCTGGGCAGTTTTGTTGTAGTATGACTCAGAAGGCAGATAAACACCACACAGCCATTTGGTCTCTCTCTGTCTTTCTCTCTCACACACACAGACACCCCAACCCCCACTCCATCCCCCAGTGGGATCAGGGAGAGAATCAGAAGGGAAAAAAAAAATCATGGGTTAAGGTAAAGACAGTTTAATAGGACAGAGAAGTATTGATGATGATGATGATAAAATGTAGAAAACAAGTGATGCACAATACAGTTGCTCACCACAAACTGACTGACACCCATCCCAAAGCAATGGTCTCCCCCCAGCCCTGGCCAGGAACCCCATATTAATCATTCAACATGATGTCATATAGTATGAAATATCCTTTTGGTCAGTCTGGGTCAGCTGTCCTGGTTGTGTCTCCTCACAGCTCCTTGTACACCTCCAGCCTCCTTGCTGGCAGGCAGCACAAAGAGCTGAAAAGTCTTTAAGTCTCTGTAAGCACTGTTCTTCAACAAGTAAAATATCAGAGTGTTATCAACATTATTCTCATCCTAAATACAAAACACAACACTATACCAGCTACTAAGAGGAAAACTAACTCTATCCTAGTCAAAACCAGGACACCTGTATACATTAGTGTCACATACAGAGAATTGAAATTTCATGTGCAAGAATGTTTGTTTGATCTTTGTTCAGGGAGTGGGTAATTCAAGTTAGCAGAATGATTATTAGGAAAGCTAATTATTAATTTTAGTGAGGTATGTCACATCAAAATCTAGGGTCCTTGAAAGGTACTTTGATTTATTGAAAAATAATTGTAGTATCCTTGCAAAGTGGTAATGTGAGAAGCCAGGAAGAGTGAAATCCAGTTCTGTAAGTACACATTGTAAAAACTGAAAGTCCTATTGTACATAGATTAAAGGGAATTAAAGTATTTACAGTCATATAGCCTATATAAGTGGCTTACTATCATAGAAAAATATATGGTATAAGGATAATACAGCTCTGGTCAAGCCCTCCCCCTCAGCTGTTGGGTGTCTAACAAGCTGCCATATTGAACTTCTAAATCTTTCTGCTTCCTGTAGTCCAAACACCCAATGCATTGTCCATGCCCCTGACTTTCCAGGATTCCTTGTTACTTGGATTTCTCCTTTCAGCACTTAAAGAACTGAGAATAGTTCTGAGTTCTTGTAGTTGGCAGCAGTTTTTTGTATACTGTTTGTTTTGTTACCGAAGCATACCCTTTTCCAGAACTCCAGATTTGAAAGCATTTAGTTCACATTTCCCCTCTTTAAAAAATATGAGAGTTAATGCACATGAACCCAAGCTCTATGGAGCTCATGTATATGCAAACTTATGATCCAGATTTTTAATTCACTTTCAGTTTTCAGCTGAGCTTAATTTGTGCTATTATTCTACAGTTTATCATGACAGTTGCTTTTTGATTATTCCAAATGTAGCAATAATGTTGAGGCATTCAGGTTAACTTGTAATGTGTTATGAGTACTAAGCCTGAAATATCACTTCTACTACCATGCGGAAATACATAAAAACATATCCAGTGGTCTTTCACTCCATCAATATTACTAACCATTTCAAGCAGTTCATCTGTAAAATTTGAAAAAAATTAATCTTTTCCTTTTAGTTCTACTATTTTTTATCATGTATTTTCAGAGTGTGATGGGGACACGCAGGTATTGAAGAACATCTGTTTGCTTCCATCTGTGGGTGCAGTGCACCTGCCATTTTTACAGTCCCATTCATTAGACATGTGTGTTGGAGCAGCCAGCTGCTCTTCATTGCCTGAGTTATGGCTGTTCTTTTTTGGTAAAGTTTGAAAGGAGATGAAGTCTGAATTTTTTGCTCCCCCCATCTGGATATGTGACAGAAGAAGTCTTGAGCAACGGTGAAAATAAAAGACAGATAAAAGGAAAAGCTTGAAAAAGGAGATGAAGAAAATCTGAAAGTGAAATTGGAAATTTTATGTAGGCAAGATGTGCTTGAGAAACAAAAAACAAGGAAAAGAGAAAAAAATGAATAATTTTGAAGACAAGTTGTTTTCTAGGGAGCACAGTGATCAGAATGAGGGAGGGAATCAGAATCGTAGGATATCTCAGTTTGGAAGGGACCCACAAGGAGCATCAAGTCAACTCCTGGCACCACACAGGTATACCTAAAAAGAAGGGGCAGAAAATCATTATTTGATGATGTTTTTTCAAAAGACAGAAGCTACAAAGAATTGACATCTAGATTTCTGTGAGAGAGCAAAAGTACTTTGGACAGCTTTGTGGGAGTTTTGGTAAGTTAAAGAGATGGCTGAAAATGTCATTTAGACATGTTAAAAATGAATACACTTTCAGAATAATTTTATCTGTTGTCTAGCCATTTCTGCATAGGCCATATAGCTTGAAAACAACAAATTTGAAGATGCTTTATGTTTTGTTTTGTTTTGTTTTGTTTTTCTTTTGAAAACATTACTACCTGAGTGGGGTTTAGTCTCAGCTGGAGCAATTGGCGAGTAGCAGCAAGATGTTTTTTAGCACAAATATGCATTTAATAAAAGGTGATATAAGAAATGTCTTTATTGTACAGTATAATCTACATGTCATTTACTTTTGTTAGATTATTCCCACAGTTCAATCAACAATCCCTGTGAAATCATTGTAAGCACTTTCATATATATGTCAGCAAAATAAGCATACTATAACTTTCTTGGGACAGAGATATCTTACAGTCCAAATCCTGAGAACCAAATGTACAACAAAGACCCTAAATAAGGGACATAGAAGAATCTATGTCACTAAATAAAGGACACAGAAAAATACATATACAAAAACATAAAATGCTTTGTAATTCTTTGCATTGATATGCCCCATACAGTACTCCATATACAGGCTACATATATCAAGACTTCCTTCCTTGTGAGCGTCAGTAGAGGAGGGAGAAGAAAAACTGGTATGAGCTAGAGTTTCTGTGCCAACACTCAAGTCAGAACACAGTTGAAATACAAGGTTGGAAGCAATAGCTGGAAAGCACTTTCAATTCATTGCATCTCATAACTTGGCAGATGCAAAGATTAAGAACTGTATGATACCTATTAATTTGCAATGATATTTTTAAAATAATAATGTTTTAACCATTTTTCTTTAAATTATTTTCCAAAAACAGCTGGTTATCTTGCAGCCAAATAAAAAATGTACATTAGCTGTCTCAGTTTAAGGTCCTAAGAGAGACAAGGCATGAGTAATATTTTACTTTTTTCTACCTGTCACCATTGTGTAAGCATGTGAGGTTAATATTACAACCTGCCATTCCCTAACTCTGTTGTGGACAAAAATACAGAATTGTATTTCCTTTAGGATTTAACAGAAAGCTAGTTAATGCATTCAAATATCTCAATGGGAAAAAAACAAACAAACAAACAAACAAACAAAAAAAAAACTGACAGTGAAGGCATAGCCTAAGTCTACACAGTAAGACAGATGGGGCTAGTTGTGCAAGCGAACAGGATTTGGTTCCGTATGGCTCTCAGTCAGAGAAGCCATAAGCAGAATGGAGCAAAATAGCAGGAGGCAGCAGAAAAATATTAGAAGGACATTTGGAATAGAAAGAATGAATATCAGTAAAAGAACAGGTTTATAAGATAATGTTAATTTTGGAAAAAATTGTGCCAGCAGATGCATCTCACTAAAGGACTCTTTTCTATATTGCAATAACAGATGTATGTAATTGTACCCTGAGAAAATGGCATTGGCTAACATCAATCCCATATGCATTTTGTTATAAGGTAAAAAAAAAAAAAAAAAAAAAAAAAAAGATTTATGCTCCAACCACTCTGCCAATGTTAGTTCATTTACAATACTGAGCTGTTTCTTTTTAATCTAAAAGTTATAAACTAAAATGTTACCTGATTTAAATTTTAAATTCACAGGTCACTATAAACTTTTATCATGTTGAACAGATGTTGATGTGAGCTTTACTTAACTGTAGAGCACCTTAAAAAATAAATAAATAAGTAACATTGTGGAATGTTAGAATTAAATCTCTATAGGAAATGCCAGGGGGATTTCAAAATATTCTAAAAATATTGAAGTTTGCTATTAGTTTTGCCGTAACCTCTTTATTCTTTGTCAGCCTTGCTTTATATGAACCACAGGCTACTGCTGATTGCTTTAGAAATTTGTATTCACTCAGAAGGATAGGTTCAAGTCTCAGAGGTAAAGTAGAATTGCAACTCGTGTAGCTATACTTATGCTATGTGTTTCTGCACATCTGTATAGGGACTATCTTAAATGTAGACACTGGTATCTGTTAAGATGTCACTGCTACCATATTTTTACCTAATTAAATGTCTTCTGAGGAGACATTTAATTTTCAGGAGATTAATGTCTCCAGACATTGCTGTCTCCTGACAGTAATGATCACAAATAAATCAATGAACAAAAATAGATAAATAAATAAATAGTAAATTGTCAGTATCTCACTTTTTAGGGACAAATGCAGATGTTTCTTAGTTTTTCAAATAAAAAGGGAAAATAGAAAACTATGTAAAAAATTAACCTGAAAGTTAGTTACAACTCTGTAATTTAAAAACAAAACAATTAGCTAAAAGTAGTTGTGTCCAACTTCTCCCTTCAAGATTGGTGTACTCCTAAGTAACTTCATAAATGTCTGTCAAGAGACTTAGGGTTTCTACCAGTGAGCAGCAGATCAGAATCAAGTCCTCAGGGTTTGGTTCATTCAGTTGGCTACAGGTATTGCTGGTCTCAAAGCTATGCGTAATCTCACAACTTGAGCTGGAGTATCACAGATTACTTTTATCTCTCACTGAAATATGCAGGCTCAAAATTATGCTTTGTTTCAAAGTCCTTGTATACATAATGGTTTATAAAACCAGTCTGATCAATACTTTCATATGTTGAGAATGACTCAGGGCCTCAACATTCCTCACTTAAGGAGAAAAATCTGGCTTTGACACAGTCTTGAGTACAGATTCAGGACTCACTCCCTCACACCACAGCCCGCTTAGAGGAGAGCAGACTAGCGCTCAAGTCAGCAGCATCATCAGATCTTCTCTGTCCTTCTCTTTTCAGATTGAGCAGGAAAACATAACAAGGAATGTGCAAGGATTTGTGAAGGAATAACAGAAGGAATAGAGAGTGTTTTTCTTGGGCCCAGTGATGTGCATGCGCAGTGCAGGGCTGCCTGACTGTAGCATGCTCATTCCATCTGGAAGGTTTCCGAGAACAAGCTTGGATTTTGTTTGGAACGAGAATATTCCAGCATATGAAACATCTTCACAATGCACTTCTCCTAATGGATAAAATTCCTAATGGATAAAATTCAAGTATTTCTGAACTAACATTCCTTTTAAATTCTGTTCAGTCCAAATCAACATGTGTGTTTGGGTGAGCAGAGCCAGATGCAAGTCATTGGTCACAGAAGGTGAGCTCATGTTCCCACTTCAGTGAAAGCAGTGTTCAGGCTCTAAAGTAGCAGAACATACACTGCCAGCTCACAGTATCTTCTCTGGCTCAAGTTTGTTTCCTGTACACACTAGGTAAAATAAAATCTTCTTTCTTATCTCAGCGTATTTTTATGTGTTATTTTTAGGGTTGTAAACCCTCTTATTTTCAACTCCAGAAGTCTCCCTTTGTTAAATGTTAGTGTTGGAATACACGTAGCATTCTCCCATTCCTAATTCTGAGATGCTGCATCATCATCTTTCTAAATCATCTTGTACCATTGCATCTTGCTTCCTTGCATATTGATTATATCCTATAGAGTTTGCATGGGGATCACAGTCCAAATATAATTTGATTCTAGGTGTATTAAGCACAGGCACACTGCTGTTTAGATTCTGTTATGATGGGGGCATCGCTTCAATTATTCTACTGACATTTTTTCTGTGATCTGCATCTTCCCTTGGATTTTGTTTACTGACTGATCACTAAACATTTGTGCCATTGGGAGAAGAGGGTAGTATGGAGACAATAATGACTAGTGGAAAGGAAGCAGAGTTTCTTCTGTCAGTAACAGTGGTTGACAGTGTTACACCATGAAACTGGAACACTTTTCATACTGTGATAATTGTTAATTAGAATAATATTGCATAGTAGCATCATAGGCAAATGAATTAGCAAAGGCCTGTTGACACGATACAAAGAGGTATAGCAACATATGTAGCACTGCTGCCCACTGAAGATTTTATTCTGGAGTTTTAGGCCTTTTTCCCATTTTGAAATTGTTTTTTCTCTACAAGGACTCAAGGAGAAAAACAGAACTGTCCCATTCACGTATGTATATCCAGCTGTCTGGCTTCTCACTGTTATTAAACATCACGTCATCATTCTGTGCATATAGCTCCTTTAACTCCTTCAGTTTCTGACCATTTAACTTTTCTCCTTTTTCCTCAAGTTTCCCTTGTCCATCACTATTTCATTTTACTTTATTTTATCAAAATAAGTAATGCACAAAAGCACTGTATGGTATGCACACTAGAGCTTAACATTTAGGATTGTTTGGTATTTAAGTACACAATTTTACTTTTAAGCTGACATTTGCAACTTTTCATCTGAACAAGTCCTGACTCTCCTTTTTAATATCCGGTGACAAGTAGAGCAAATGAGGCCAATAAAAGAGGTGTTTCTTTGGAAATGGTTGGCCTTGAACTCTGTCACCTCATCCCCTCTTTATTTCTGCCTACAGAAAATATTGTAGAGAAGATCACACTTCCAATCAGTTGCTCAGAGTGGTTCTTGACTTTAGGTTGGAGGTTAGAAATAGCCTCTCATTTACAAGAAATGTCTTTCATTATTCTAATAGACATCAGTTTTGGTGTCACTGAATATTGGGACGCTGAAACTCCAGTGTGCCTATATGTAGTATGTTATGGTTGGCATTTTTCATTAGGGTTGTAAATTGCTCTGATGGGAAAGGCTGCCATAGGTCTGCATATACAACCAGCATCAGCACTATATTAACTAGTGAACTGTTAGTGAACTGTTAATGAACTGTTAATGAGCACTATATTAACTAGTGAACTGTTAACTCTTCATGAGCTTCTTAAAAGTGACTACTCTGTCTCTTCTGCTCCAGACACTAGTATCAGATGACTGGTAGCATCAGCACCCTTGAGCATTACAGCATACCTTCTTGTTAACCAACCTTCTTGAGGGAGAAGAATTTTAGTATGTAACATTTGTTACCCTGTTTCCTCTTCTCTGTGTTTCTTCCTGAAAAGGTAGTGCTACCATTTCTCACTAAGATGAACCACTGTGGAGAAAGTGCTCAGCTGTATTTTCTAGCTGTAGAATTAGTTTATTTATTAGTTTATTTAATGATATCACCCAGACCAGGGTGTGTGTGTTTTTCAGGGTACCTGCTCAGGGGGTTAAACTGTGCTGGAGCCGTCACCTGCACAACAAACAGCTGGTAGCCTGAGGATAGAAGATGAGCAAAGATGCTCATGCCACTTCCCTTTCTCTAATGCCACAGAGCTCATGGCATAAACAAAAAGAGCTGAGGGACCAGTCTCGGTTACAGTATTCTGCTAAGTGCATCCTTTTTCATGGCTGTGTTGGAGGTTGTTCAGACAGATCAAGTCAAACCACATGTTGAAATCACAGCTGACTCCTAGTCTGCTAGCTACAGCTTGCCTCCAGAAAGTCTTGTTCTGGTTATGTTTGTGTTTCTGGGGCCACAGTTTCCACTCTTGGATTAACAAGACACTCCTCCCAGACAAAACATGAGGCCCACTTCAGCCTGGACACAGATATTCCTACCTTGCTTTCATGCTGGACCTCACATGTCCTGCTATACCTGGCTCAGCTCTGCCTGGTCTCTCCACACCATGAGTGTGTGACAAGGTCACTCTGGTGTTGCTTCAAACAAAGGGATCTTTAGGTAATGGTTTTGCAGCAACTTTGCGTGGTCTCTATTGGAGGGTCTTCTTAATTAGCAGAGTTTGCAGGTTTTTACATAGCATTAAAGCATTCATCCTACTAAAAGACATTGAGCAGAGCAAATATGCCCTTCTTTTTCTCTACGTTTCTTTTAGAACTGCAGAGGAACTAATAAGGTTTAATGTGTTAGAAGGAGGCTGGAACCAAATTCTCTACTCATAAAAGGCCTTAATCATCATGTCAGACATGTCAGGAGTTGAGTCTGTGTAGACTTCTTTCTACAGTCCTTCCCCATGTAGGAAGCAGTGTTTTCTCATGCAAATAACCTCCAAAGCCTATTTGGTTTCCTGAATGAAGTAATACCATTCAGGACTGGCCATGATTCCTCTCACAGAAATCATGACTCATATAGCGAGATAAACTTTTACCACTTCAACGAATAAGAAACACAAGTTTCAAATAACTTATGCCAGGCTCATATGCTGAGATAAACTTTTACCTCTTTAATGAATAAAAGGCACAATTTTCAAAATACCCTATTCCAGTTCTACAAACGTTTGAGCCATAAGGCTAGAAAAATAATCTAATTTAACTGAAGCACATGGGAGTGATTATAAATCAGACATAAATTGTGAAAAAGAATTTGTGAATGTATGGAAAGGTAAATTCTGGCCAATTGCTGTGCAATAGAATGGACTGTTAGCCAGATAATGGAATCATAAAACACTGACTCTATT
>CM021729.1:55824172-55849020 GCA_011074415.1 Stictonetta naevosa
TTTTTTTTTTTTTTTTTTTTTTTTTTTTATGCTGAACTGGCTGTACTTTCAGCCATTGTGGAATAGAAATATTATTCAGCAGAAGAACTGTATTAAAAATAATAGAGAAAAGTTAATTAAAATTCCGCAGTGAATGCTGAGTTCAAAAAAACTGATTCTTTACTTCATAGTTTTATGTGTAAACAAAATATAATAAAAAGTTAGGTTAATCTGCTGGTTTTTTAATCAGGAAAAAGAAAAAAAAAATCTGAAAATGAATTATGTACTTCTTTAATACTTCATCCTAATACTTCATCCATAAATTTATGCAGAAAGATGGTATTAATAATATGACTTTGGAATATGGAAGTGATTGGGTCTGTGCACACCCATCAAGGGGCTAATATTTAAGAGTTTGTTATTAAAGTTCACATCTGAATATGAATTATCCATAAGATGTCAGACAATGCTTATGGCATATAAAAGGATATATGCATCCATGTATATCTTGACTTGTTCATGCAAGTTCTCTGAGACCAAAGCATTTTTCCTCTGAGTAGTGTTGTTGAAGGGTCTTTTGGGTGGTGGTGGTTGTGTTTTTTCACATGTGGATGACATTCAATTTGATTTAATAAGTTTTCTCTTGAAGATAGAATGATTATGCTTTTTGTCAACTGTGTATTAACATGTGTCTGGTCCCAAGCCTCCTTGTCATTGACCTATATCCTATTGCTATTCAGTATATATGTCTGGAATCTGCATTACTTACCTCAACTATTCTGTTCTGTAGATGTGAGTTTCCTGGCAGAGGTAATTGAAGTCACATAGTGGTTCAGGATGAATTTATGATAAAAAAAAAAAAAAAAAAAAAAAAAAAAGTTATGGGCATTCTTAATATGCAGAAATAGATAATGGAGTATGACTTTTTAACAGGTGTCTGTGATGTTCCTCCCAATAATAATAAATAAGTAAGTAAATAAATAAGATTAGAAAATCTTACTAAATGTAATCAACCTGGGAACAAAGATTTTGTAGATGGCCACAGCAATGCTGATTAGAGCTACAAAGTCATGCCCCTTAGTTAGCAAACCGACCAGATCCTCCATCAAGTATCATCTTGCCTACATAGAATTCATAAAACTATTTAATTGAGATCAATCATACCTGTGATCAGGCAGATATGTGTTAAAGTTCAGAGTATGCTGGAGAATATTAATCTCAAGTAACTGCTGCATTTAATTGTCATGTGTTTAACCAATGAATTTGATTTTCACAGAAAGATCACCTAGATTCACATTGCATGTATAGTTTAACATTTCACCTTGTGCAAAATGGGGACCAATCCATGAATAAATGTTCCCTGTCTCACTCTGCTAGCAAAGGATATCACTCTCGCTATGTAAGTTTCTTCCAGATATTATAGGAGAACTTCTAGTCATCCAAGTTTATTGACTGCTTTAATGAGCAAGCTTAATTTTATTTATTAATTTACCTATTTATTTTGGGGGAGTGGATGTGTGTGTGTGTATGTATGATAGTGCTCTGCAACAAGTAAAAAAAAAAAAAAAAAAAAAAAAAAAAACAAAAAAAAATAGGAAAAACAAGAAAAGAGCCAAAATAGTGTTGCTGTGCTTTGCACTACTGCAGAGATAGCTAAGCATGAGTATTGATGCTTCTCAGTTACATATACCATGAAGAACGTATGTCATTGTGGACAGGTCTTGAAACACTAAGAAAGGAGCCAGAGAACAGATATTCATGTGGTTTCGGGATTTTAATAGCCCATATCACTGCAACAGCTCCATTGTAGCATCTGGGCTATTCTCACTGTCCCTCTCTAAGAGGTGGATTTTATCTGCCCCTATCTTCACCCTTCACTCATTTGAAATCTAGATATTTTGACAGTACACTGATGAAATAAGTTTCAGGCAGGCTAAAAAAGCCACTGCTTGTAGCTAGAATAGTGATCTTATTTTGACATACACTTTGGTATATCATTGTTGCTGCTGGCAATGCTAGGACAAGTCAGCAACAGAATTCCTCCGCTCTCTGCATCTCTCCTGAAGAGCACTCAGTGATGGTGGGTGGAGGAGCATAGACAGACATTTAGTGGATTTTAAGTGTATAAACAAGTCTATTCTTGACACACAGCAGTGTCACCATTATAGGTCAGAGAGGGGACTTCTATCCCATCAGAAGAGCTCCATTTCAATATTTCTTTAATGACAACACTCAGAGAATAGAGATGTAAAGCTATATATACAACCTTTGCTTCCTATAAGTAGGAGTGTACTGTAAAAAATAAATAAATAAATAAATAAATAATAATAATAATAAAAAGTAGTGGGTTGTTCTTGTGAATAAATTTTGACAGTCCCGGGACTGCAAAAAACAGCCTGTCATCAGGTAGGCCAGTTATAGTTACTGTCTCCATTTTCTGCTATTAGTCTTCTTCTGCACCTTCATCTCTCAACAAAATGGTCTTGGAGTATTTGTGGGAGTTTACAGCTTTTAAAGGAAAACATATCAAGGGAGAAAAATGTTGTGACTTTCAATTTATTAAAGAGTGTGCTTCTGGTACTAAATCTTAGCTTATGAGCTACCTTATGATCATATACTTTTTAAGGAGGAAAAAAATATATAAAAATAAAAATAAATAAAAATAAAAATAAAAAATAAAATAAAGGCACATGATCAAGGGCAGAAGGAGTAGTTAGAATTGTCCAAAAGTCACATGCTGTAAAATGCTGCCTTGAGCTTTTCAAGAAATGTCTGTGCAATAAAGCAGCAATTTACAGATTCCTTCTACCATTGGGAGAAAATGAGAGAGAAAGCACCTTAGTAAGCATGCATCTGAATGGTGCTTATTGAGATGCCCTAAATATATGTGCAAGTTTTCCCCATGTTTTTTAACACAGCCAAAATAAGTAAGAAAAACAACAGGGGAAAATAAGAATCAGTGTGCAGAAACCTCCCAGTTATCTGTAATCTTGAAGTAAATTATACATTTTTATGCAGAAGGTCAGTCACTTCTCTAACAGAGACAAGCTAAATATCTGGCTAGTCAAGCATAACAATTTTACCCTGAACACTTGGCAATATATGGAATTCAGCATTAGATAAAACAGTTTGCTCTAATTCGCTCAGTAGGAAGAATAGCCAATGGTTAAGTGAGTCTATATCTCACAAGAGTATAATCTATGGAAATGCATGTAGCATCCCATGAATACTAAACAAATTCATTATGATCAGCATTCCAATGAATCTGTAATGATGAAACCTTTAAATTAAATTGTCTCTCTTGATTTTTCAGTATAATCATGTTCATCAGCCCATTCCTATTTTTCCCCTTTTTTAAGGCATCAAACCTATGAGCTCGTCCACATGTGAAAGCATATTTGAGCTGCTCAGCATAAGAACAAAACAGAGGGAAAAAGACAAAGGAGTCATTCTTCACATCATGGAACACCAAATTCTTTGTTGTAAAAAGTACCATAAAATAATAATAATAATAATAATAATAATAATAATAATAGAGATGGATTAAGAAATACAGAACAAAATACACTGGCTAGAGAAACTGCAAGAGCTCAATTTCCTAATCTCTATTCTATAAAGATATTTTAAGGCCTAAGAGGGACAAGATACCCGCTGACATTTGGATCAGTAAGGAGGATTTTTGAAAGACAGTTGTTACAGAGCTTAAACAACTTCTGACTAATGTGACAAACCCCCAAAACACATTTGTTTCTACCTGCATCTCACATTCTTACCATCTCAGTGGTGCCATCAGTAGACTGTCTGTGCCAGCAACATATAGCAAAGTGTTACTTTTGGTTGGTTGGCTGGTTTTGTTTGTTTGTTTTACTCTGGGTGAACTACCTGTTAGGATAACAGGTTTCCAAATGGGAACCAACTCTTTTCATTTCTTCAGCATCAGCATTTGAGAAACAACCGCTGATCATTTTACTGACTCTTCTATTGTAACAAATCTTGGATTCTTCCATTTACTAGTGACAGTCTATTAGTGAAACCATCTTCTGAACCATGCAGATCTCCAGCTGCATTATTTGCTCCTCTAGTGCTCAAAATATGTGTACAGTCACTAAAATGCAAATGTCTAACAGTTCTGGGTTTATATCCTCATATTTCTGTGTTGATCGCAGCAGAATACTAGAACAAATCACTATCAAGACTATTACTTTTAACCGATACAGGGAATACTTATAGGAAAACCTCAAACTTTTGTGTCTTATATATTCTTTAAACAATATAGCCAGCTGGACTGTACATTTTCAACCCAAATGCTCTTCTGTACCTAGTAAAATTGTTGAAAAAGAGCCTTTACTAGAAGTAAATGGCAGTGCGTATCAATTTAATTTCCCCAGTAAATCCATATAATTTTAATATTCACTTCAATTAATACCATCTCAGCATTTTTATTTCTTTGTCAGGAATTAGTTTAGGAGACCTTTAAAAAACGAGGAAGAAGAAGGACCCAGGTAACTACAGGCTCATCAACCTCACCTCCAGCCCTAGAAAGGTGATGGAGCAGCTCATCCTGGAAATCATTTCCAAGCGTGTGGAGGATAAGAAGGGATCAGGAACAGTCAGCAAGGATTCACCAAGGGGAAATCATGCTTAACCAATCTGGCAGTCTTCTTCAATGAGATGACTAGCTGGATAGATGAGAAGAGAGCAGTGGATGTGGTCTACCTTGACTTCATAAAGGCTTTTGACACTGTCTCTTGTAACACCCCCATAGGAAAGATCAGGAAGCTTGGCCTAGATGAGTGAACAGTGAGGTGGATTGATAATTGGCTGGATGTCAGAGCTTAGAGGGTTGTGCTTAGTGGTGAGGAGTCTAGTTGGAGGCCTGTAGCTAGCTGTATCCTCCAGGGGTTAGTACTGGGTCCAGTCTGGTTCAACTTACTCATCAAAGACCTGGACAATGGAACAAAGTGCATCCTCAGCAAGTTTGCTGATAAAGCTTAGAGGAGTGGCTGATACCCCAGAGGGCTGTGCCATTCAGAGGAACCTCAACAGGCTGGAGTGTTGGGCCAAGAAGAACCTCATGAAGTTGAACAAAGGCAAGTGCAGGGTCCTGCATCTAGGAAGAAATAACCCCAAGCACCAGTGCAGGCTGGGGGCTAACCTGCTGGAGACCAGCTCTGCAGAGAGACCTTGGAATCCTGGTGGACAGCAGGGTGACCATGAGCCAGCAAGGTGCCCTTGTAGGCACATTGGCCTTGTAGGTCAATGGTATCCTGGGGTACATTCAGAAGAATGTTGCCAGTAGGTTGAGGGAGGTGATCCTCCCCTTCTATTCAGCCCTGGTGAGGCCACACCTGAAGAACTGTGTCCCTTTCTGGACTTCCCATTACAAGAATGACCTGGAACTACTGGAGTGAGTCCAAAGGAGAGCTACTAAGATGATTAGAGGACTGGAGCACCTGTCGTACAAAGGACAGGCTGAGAGAACTGGGCTTCTTTAGCCTGGAGAAGAGAAGCCTGAGGGGAGACCTCATTAATATGTATAAATGTCTGAGGGGAGGGTGTCAAGAGGATAGAGCTGGTCTGTTTTCAGCTGTGCCCACAGACAGGATGAGAGGCAATGGGTACAAACTGAAACACAGGAAGTTCTGGTTGAATTTGAGGGAGCATTTCTTTACTGTGAGGGTGACAGAGCACTGGAACAGGTTGCCCAGATAGGTTGTGGAGTCTTCTTCTCTGGAGATATTCAAAACCTGCCAGGATGCCATCCTGTGCAATGTTCTCTAGGTGATCCGCTTGGCAGGGGGGTTGGACTAGATGACCTTCAGAGGTCCCTTCCAACCTTGGCCATTCTGTGATTCTGTGATAAAAAGTATCTCTCTATCCAGTGCATAGATATATCATCTTGCTATAACATACTTGAATTAGAATTAACTAAATAGTTCATATAATCAGAGAAACTCAATGCTGCTGTTGATGACAAGTGGTCTTGATCATTTTTAACTGGTCCATATAAATTGCATCATTCTTACTGGTTGACTAGGTTAAAGCTCATTTACTTTTCTGTGTAAGCATTTGAAAAAAAAAATGTGAGCTGTCTCCCACCACTGGATTTTTCATCTGTGAAAATACAGAGGTGATATATATATATATATATATATATATTCAGTGAAGGTATTTAAATTTCTCATCAGCTGTCTCTGTTATGTATGTAAAACACACAAAACTATCAACATGGTTGAATCAAATTCCTTTAAAAATGAAAACGGATCTTTCAAGAATCCTTTTATTTTGCAACATCTATTTATGCTTCTCAGAGACTTGAAGTAACTTCCTATTTTTTTTCATGTATCTAATTTCCTGTTCAGTACAGATTCACATAAGGACAATATCAAGTCAGGTCCATCAAACAGTGCATTTCTCCTTTCGTTGGTCTTCAAAGTTGCATGCTGCAGAGAAATTTTCAGGCCAAAGCAGAACACAATTTCCTTTCATTTCTGCTAGTAGAGACTGACTAAAACTTGAAGACCAAAGATAATATCCTTTCAAAATTTTGTAGCCACTTTAAAGTTCAGTGACTGACTCTACTATTCAAATAATTCTTTCCTTCAAAGTAATCCAGTACAAATTCCTGAAAAACACTCCATATTTCATGCTACAAGGAGATGTCAAGTTAATTGTGCAAACAAAAGGTTTCTAATGTGCCTGCCATATCACTGTAACCAACACCTGCTCTCTCCTAAGTTCACTGAACACCCTTCAAACACTCATGCTTGTACATCTCTGATTTGTTTTAGTCTGTTGCATCTCCATAGCAGAACTAATAGGATAAAAAGTGTTGTGTGCATTGTGTGACCTTTCTCTTTAGCTGTAGAGTGACTTCAGTAAACACATATTTACAGAAAGTAGGTAATGCAACAACCGAGCAGAAATATGTTACTGGAAATAAAGCAGCTTCATAAAATTACTTCTCACTTTCCATTGCCCTGTAAAACACTGTTTCAACACAGTTAGATTGCTCATCAGCATTGCACTGATGTAGGTGTATCTTTATTTTTACAATCGTCCTCAGTTTGGGCAGATGTATGTTTCTGCCAACACTATATTCATCCATTGAATAAACATGTGGCAGCTTTGCAGTATCTAGGCTGCGTGTGCTTAATTCTACACATAATCCTGGATTTATATTGCTTGCAGAGGAATCCTCCTTTTGATCATATAAGGAAAGCAAAGCAAATCTTAAGAGAATTAGCAGTTTCTATTAGCATTTATTGAAGGTTTCTTTCAAAATCCATACAAGTCAACAACAATTTTTCTTTTCTTGGATATCAATAAGCATTTGGGTTAGTCCCCAACACAGCTGTTCATCTCTTCTCAAAATCGTTAATTAATATATCAGATAATTGAAAGTACTTAGTAATGTTGTTTATAGTGCTACACTATTAATATCTATAGAAGTGCCATGGCGTACTTGATATGGTCCAAACATAATGGATAATACAGAATGTGTTCAGCAAGACTCAGATTAAGCCATGTTACACAATAAATTTTCATAGTAATTAAAAATAAATAAATAAATAATGACTGAATTAACCTTGCTCAAGGCTTCTTAGCCTTTTCTATACAGATACATTCAAACAGTCTTATTGTCATGATTATTTGTTGCAGATGCAAAGGAGATGAATCTTTTTAAAAAGATTATATAGTTATCACTCAGAGTAAGGAAAGTATTCAGGATGTTCTACTTGATGGAAGATGAAAAAACTACTTTGACTAGTGGCAACTAATCAACACTTTAAAAACAGTGAGCATCAAATGTCTGTTCAGATAACGATGGGGCAACAAAATATGATATGAACAAAAATAGAAAAACTAACTGAAAGACCTTTATACCAATTCTTTAGAAAATTTTGTGTGTGAGGTTTTGCTTGGCTCAGACTCCTTGAAAGTATTTGCCACCAGAGTATAGAAACTTTCCACAGGCACTTCTTTCAATTTAGAAGCATCATGTGGTTTTTGTTTTGTTTTGTTTTGTTTTTGTTTGTTTAAAACAAACAAACAAACAAAACCAATTTATACCTAAGGAAGATGTGTCCAGGAAAAAAAAAAGAAAGAAAATGAGAGAGAGAGACAGAGAGAGAGAGAGAGAGAGATTAGCTTTAAGAAACTCTCAAAGTCAATGAAGTGTTTCCAGGATGAACCCATGACAATCTGTAATTCCTTTGAAGGGATCCACAAAAGCTAGATAGGAAGGCAACTATCCACAAGTGAGGTATCTTCTAATCATAGAAATTGTCCCCTGAGACTTGACTTTTTTATACCCTTCTGAATGCCAGAACTCCTGCATGTGTAACGAAATTCTAGCAACACCAAATATTTATGTACACACAACTGTCTTCCAAAAGATCAAAGTGTTTTCTGAACATTTCTGGAGACTAAATGCTTGTCTACTGTTGTAGTTGTACTGTTTTGTTGTTGTTGTTTGTTTCCCTGACTGTCTAGTTATCTTGAAAATTAACCATGTTTGCCAGATATTTTTGCCTCTGATATTTTCATCTCGTTCAATAACCACAGTTTATTAACTCACAGGCAAGGTGAGAACATGCCTATTCCAAAAATGAGGGCTTCACCAAAAAGCTTTTGGGTTTGTTAAGTAAGGGAAAATATCTTTGACGTACATAGAACATGTGACAATTTCTTAGCTGAAAGCAAGTTGATAATTGATTATATAAAAAGCAAAATAGAAGAACATTTTTAGTGCCTGAATGTCAGTTTCTCTAGTGCTTCCCTAAAACGAGTAAGAACAATGACTGGATGTAAAATCTATTTACAGAACATGTCAGCTCTCTTGCCAGTGTAACATCTAAGGTAGCACCACAGCAGATTAGCCAGTGATAACAGTCTGATGTTTGAACAGAACTCAGAATTTCTTTACCAATTCTGATAAAAAAAAAAAAAAAAAGGATTTTGGTGACAAACCTACTACCAAGATCACCTTGATGCTTCTTCTCCTGTTCACATCCTTATACAAATATTGCAGCCTTAGCAGTAATAAAGGTCTAAATTCAACATAAGCTATATGGGTAACCAGTACTGGTATTGAAACAGTGAAATAACCATAGTTAACCATGTTAACCATTAATCCATCTCATCTGAGTAAAGCTCACTGCAAAACTAAATAAATAAATAAATAAATGAAATAAAATAAAATGAAATAAAATTATGCGTAATGCCTTGAGTTGCATTTTGCACATGCTTTTTAACTTTTTTTATTGTCAACACACCTAAAAGTGCTACACTGCCATCCAGAAATACAAAATTTCAAACAGGGTTTGAATGCCTCTTTTGAAAGCATCAACCATTCTTCAAAGTCTGCCCAATGCATCCAGTTATACTCAATATCATCAAATCACAAATACCCAGCTATTTTACACAGGAAGACCGAAAGACTGAAAGTGGCTGAACTGTTTTTTCTTTGAGTGAACACAACTGTATGAACAGCATAAGACAAGAACAGGATTCTGTAATACTGCGTTCTAAAGAATTTTCAATCAAGCAAACACTTAAACAAAGTCTTAGTTGTTAGGACCCCAGCACCCTACAACTGCAGGAAACAAGAGAACCATCTAGTGTTTCTTTGCAGCTGGTCATGCTTTGAGGACGAATTGGTCCTCCAGAGGCACTTCCCAACCCAAGTTAGTATATGATACTTCATCTCTGCTGCTGCAAACAACGGACCTTGGCTATCAAACCAGCCTTCCCATTTCTAAACTCTTGAATAGTCACTGTTGTTTGGTAGAGAGATACATTAGCTGTGCAGATTACAACTGGAAGAGCCAATGACTATGTATCAAAGCTCTATCAAAGGTACTAGGAGTCTGATAAACTTTAATATGACTACCTTGGCTCTACCTCTTTTAGAATGCTGCAGAATTTTCAGGAGACATCAAATGCAAAAGAATCCTCCAAATGACAGTCTACTGGAAGTTAACTTGGCAAGCAGGCCACTAAAGTGAAACAGCTTCCCCAGATTAAGTCATTTATGAACACAGAGATTTAACGTGAATCTCCCCAAATTTCCCTAAATTTCCCTAAACTTCCAAGTATGTGAATAACATCATTTATTACAATAAGAGAATTATGACTGTTACAGATTAAGCAAATGAATAAATCTTTATAGAATTAAAACATTGACAAAATGATAGATATATAGATAGATAGAAATACAAATGATACAGCACTTTTTAACTGTTAACTTCCAATATCTGGAAAAGAAAATCTGTTGAAATGGAGATTCTCCTCAGTTTGTTTGTTTGTTTGTTTTTGTTTTAATAAAAGAAAAATAAGAAGAATGAATGAGAAGACAGGAGGAATTTAATTCTATTTGCATGGTTTAAGATGCAAAATGGAAATATTGTTTATAACCTGTCCTATACAAGAATAGCACACCACTTCTCTGTTTTTGCAGCACACACTTTTAATGTGGATTGTAACAACTATAATGTAACTTAAAAATACATAATGATAATAATAATAATAATAATAATAATAACACTAATACAACATGTTATTAAATAATGGTTGCAAACTGACTTAATCTGGCCTTCACAGACACTCAGTGCTGTAAAACCTTCTTCCCCATTTCTCTCTGGCTGCTGTACTGCTGTAGCTTTTTTTTTTTTTTTTTTTTTTTTTTTTCAAATTATGCTATGATAGCCAGCTCTTCTGTATAATTTGGTATATCATGTTAACCTTCAAAATGCTGGTTTTGCAACATTTGTTTTGAACAATAATACTCTAAAGAAAGACAGCTAATGTCTCCCTCCAGACATACTTTCACTGCAATGTTATAGTTTGTTTTAGCTGCAGTTAATGTAAATATCCATGAACTTGAGCTTTTAGCTAATTTCTCATTAAATTAAAATGGTCTCAGTCAATTTCCAATACATACATCAAATGCTATAGCATTTCTAAGCATCTTATATTTATTGTTCTGTGCTACCATCCCCTGGGTAAAATTCATCTTTGTCACAAAGTCTCATGGCTGCTAAGGAAAATGGCAAGAGGAAAATAGCCACAGCTAACACTAGCTTGGGGATGTTGCTTAGGGTAGAAGAGATGTAGGAGACGTAGGAAAGTAGCTTGTCAGGAGCAAGCCCCCCTAATTTGCAGAAGAAGGCTTCTACAGGTCCTGCATTCTGCACATCACCAGGGCTAACTGCTCCCAGAGGAGGAAAGCTGGGCACTGGTGAAGGGGCTTTCCTTTGTCCTGGCAAGACACAGTTGACAGTGGGCAATCAAGGGTGAAACATGTAGGAGGAGAACACAATGAGACATGGCCCAGGAAATATAATTTGTTCTTCCTCCGGAGCAGCAAAATGTACCTTTTTCCCATGCTGCTGAGAAGGTTTTAGCCAGCAATTTCTGTACTTCATGCTGGTACAGGTATTCCCTGTACTGGTTTGAGCAGTGTCAGGTAACTAGCCAAAATGAAAATTGTGCTCCAGAAAAGTTTTTGAGGAGAGATTTGCACTCGCCATTCTTAATATACACTCAGAATGCACAAAAGGAAAATCTTTAATGTAAATCTCTCTTAAGAGAATGGATCTGGGTAGCTGCAGTTAACATTTGGTAATACTCTGTGTTTCTGCACTGGGAACGTGTGTGGTGCAACTACCCAAATGCTACTTGTCTCTGCAGTCATGATTACTGCTCATACTCTCAGAACTGAGGGTGGTCTAATATTTCACGTTGCAGGAAACAGTAGCAAGAGGTTTCTCAGACTCTCGGGGAGTGCTGCTCCTCTTTTGAACTCTTTTAAGTTCAAAGATATGATTTAAGTTAAATTCTGCAGACCTTGCTATTTTAGGTAACATCAAGCTGGCTTACAAAGAGCAGCTTGTATTTCTTGTTTTTCAGATGCTGTGTTCATATGGCATGGATAACTTTTGTGCTGGTGTTTTATTATTATTGTATATATATATATATATATAATGAGTACAATAAAAGAGTGATGGAGAAGCCAGTGTGTACTGTGGAAGACCAAGTAATTTTAACACAGGGGACTTGATTTCATGAGGCAATATTCTCTCAGGTCTCTATTCATCCTTTGCAGGACTAAAGGTAAAATTTCTTATCCTGGCTGTTTATCAGTAAAACACTATGATGTTAAGACCTGTAACACTTTATAATATGTCAGAGTATTCCATCCAATAGAACAAGATTTATTTCATCCAGGAAAAAAAAAAAAAAAAAAAAAGTGCATAGTATCTTATACAGGAAAATGCTAATAAAATTTAAATTTTACTTCTGTAGGGACAATTTTAAGTCTGATTTCCTTTTTCATTTTTTAATTATTATTATTATTATTCCTTCTCATATTGTTATTATACACACCCTCTTTTATTCCAAAAACTCTGATTGTCTTCAGCCGTTTGTTATCATTTGATTTTCTGTACCAACTTTAATATTTCTTTAGGACTTTTCTACTTTCCCCTCTCCCTTCAAGACAGATTTGATTTTCCTCACTACATTTTCATTTCTGTTAAGTTCATTATATGTTGCACTCATCATACACTTGTTTTTACTAACACAGAAGAAAGGGAAAAGGGTCAAACACAGTGGCCACATCTTCCAGAGCTGGTCTGATAGATGTCTGTGATAGATTCAGGAGTTATTCCTGCCACACAAGCTGACCCCCAGCTATTTACCACATGCCACCTAGGTAAAGCACCTTTTCTCCATACGCCACTGTGGTGTCTCCACAGTGCATCTCCTCAGAAAGTCCTTCCACAGAGGCATTTTAGCCATGCATGTCTTGGAACTGCAACTACTTGATTCAAGGATAATTGGAGTAACGTGATATAAGCATCTTCTTTTCATAATATATATATATATAAACTGTGCAATCCACAAACTTAAATAGATAGTATAAAAATCAGCTACAGCCCAAATGCTGAAATTCCTGTTTTCAATCAGACTCTTCCTGTTACTCATTTAAAATCCCCTGCAGAGGGGATTTAGGGTGGGGAGGGAACAAGGAAGGGTGCTGTGTGACTGCTGTTCCATCCAACAGGAGCTCAGTAGTTAACAAATGTGGGCTTTAGCAAAACAACTAGTTGTGCTACTTTAACCAATTTTCTTTTCCCTATCAGCAACTAACACGTATGCCAAACATTAGGTCCCAGTGTTGTATTTCTCCCATCATTTTTATGCATTTCATTCAGCCCTTTTCGCAGATTGTTGCTAGAATGAAGTCAGAGCTTCTAGAGATCAAACTTCCTATTGTTCTTTGAATAAGAGATTGTATTTGAGTACAGAGATTTGCATAAGAATTAGTCCCCTTCCTTGTATTGTCAGCTATTTTCAGCTCAGTGTAGCAATCTTCGATTTCTTAGTTGTAACTATGGCAATAAGATTAGATGGCATTCAGTAAAATTCATTTTACAAATTAGCATGGGGGGTGCCCATGACTAATAGCAGGAGCAACGTAAAAACATTGAGGAATGAAATTAAAATTAATTCAGAATATTATTCAAAATAATGATTCTAAAATTCATCCAGCACCATCTGGTACTTTGTGAATGATTTACAGTTAGCCACAATAAACACGATGGGATCAATGGGCATGATGGGGGCTATAGTTCTTACTCTATGCTATTCTGAGAAAAACATTTTAACCCCATTTTGGGTAGACATTGATTTCTTTGATCTATAACTTTTGTAACGGCAGCAGTCAAATCAATTCAAACACTTTCATTACAGTACAAATCTACAAAACTTGTTACTGTCTGGGAAAAAAAAAAAAAAAAAAAAAAATCTTGCTCCAGGCCTCAGGCCATGTTATAATGAGGGTAAGAATGAATAGTGGTCGGTACTATCTGGAGTTTCTGCTGCATGGTACAATCCTGTCAGTTCATCAGAACAGCAGACCTTAATTTGCACACACTAAATATGGCTTCCTGAAGTTTTGCATCATTTCCAATAAATCTCGAGTCTAATCATATTTCATTACTAATGAGTCTCCTGTCCATACCTAAACTTTGTTGTTCTAAATGATATGTGCAAACAGGGTTAGAAGGAAGGCAGTTTTAGATGCATATTTTTCAGATGTTTAACAAACGTATTTTTATATATTTACACATATATTTACAACATATATATAAATATATACCTATATCTTTGTATTTTCCCAAGGAAACAATTATCTTAATAAAAAATGTACTGCGAAAAATAACTTATTATCAAAAAGTATTTGATTTGATTTGATATATTGTATAATATGATATGACATTTAATGGATACTGATATGGTTCTTTCATTGTATATTAGGAAAATACTAAATTTCAAAAACAAGTGAAGTCTTATTTCTCTTCTTCTCCAAAACACAGTCTTTCACAACTTTCAGCCCTGCAGCCTTGCACAAGAAGACAACAGAATTATGTGAAATTTCATCTCCCACCACAGTTCAAGTTCAAATTATGTATTTCAGTATTACACAAGACCTGTATCTCTGCCCAAAACTGAATTGTCCTTGTGGAACAAACGTATGTTTGAACTGCATAAAATGGAATTTTACCTTTATAAATAATGTCCAACAGCCCCTATTCACAGTTTGACCAGATCATCTTACGGAACTGCATGCACAGACAAGTCTTACAAGGAGTGGCTGAGGGAGCTGGGGTTGTTCAGCCTGGAGAAGAAGAGGCTCAGGGGTGACCTTATCGCATTCTACAGGTGCCTTAAAGGAGGCTGTAGCGAGGTGGGGGTTGGTCTGTTCTTTCATGTGCCTGGTGACAGGATGAGGGGGAATGGGCTAAAGTTGTGCCAGGGGAGGTTTATGTTGGATATTAGGAAAACTTCTTTACCAAAAGGGTTGTTAAGCATTGGAATGGGCTGGCTAGGGAAGTGGTTGAGTCACCATCCCTGGAGGTCTTTAAAAGACGTTTAGATGTAGAGCTTAGGGATATCGTTTAGTGGTTTAGTGGAGGACTTGTCAGTGTTAGGTCAGAGGTTGGACTAGGTGATCTTGGAGGTCTCTTCCAACCTAGATGATTTTGTGATTCTGTGATTCCAAGATCACAAGTAGCCAAACCTGGCTCTTCAGGAGGAAGGGGGAGTAATAGATTATGTAGACCCATTCAGGACTACTATTTCTCTTTGGAAGGGTCATCTGAAGGTACCTTTTCAGAGCTCAGTTCTGAAGTAGAGATGTTAGCACAAACACTCAGAGACTTTCAGAATGAAACCTTTATTTCCCACTTGACCATTGTGGGCATTCACAGAGTAAATGAACATGCAGCTTCATTGGATATTTTTTCTCTCTAATACCTTCCTGTGAAGTTATTTAATTGCAAATCCTCTTTGAGAGCCAGGAAAAGGGACATCACTTCAGAAGACACATAATGCATTATCAAAATTGCTTTGTGTCTCTTCTCAGGTAGAAAGAAAGGCTAGTGGGGTTGAATTTACTTGCTCTCACTATTGGTTATCTATATATAACTGTTTGTTGCTCTAAATGAAAAAAAAAAAAATGGATATTTGCACATAAATAATCATAACCTATTTTCTTGCCAGCAAAACATATTTCAGTTGGTAGTATATAAAATATCAGACACACAAAGGCTCAGGAATTCCTGTTTTTGTTTGTTTGTTTTTGTTTGTTTTTTTGTTTTGTTTGTTTAATGGCTTATTCTGTAGGATAAAACAAAGTGCAATGTGACAGCTGAATGACAATGGTGCAGATACCAGATTACTAAAATCTGTGTAATATGTAATTCTCAGTACTGAAAGTTTAAATTAAACAAAACAGTAGGAAACCTGAAATCAAATACTGTAATTTAGGAAGCAACAGAGCATCCATCCTTATTTCAAAAGGAATAAATAAATAAATAAATAAATAAACAAAAATGAAAGGATCAACTAGGTCTGTGAAGGCTGTTTCATTTCCCAGGTAGGAAAACCATCAGCTAAGGACACAGCTTGCAGGTGGTGAGCTAGGTGAGGAATGGAACCACACCATCTAAAGCATGTGAAAGTGTAATTCAAACTCGGCATTTACTAGCAAATAAAAGACAGTTCTCATAGTTTTAACTCATGCCATTTTTTTTTTTTTAAAAAAAAAAAAAAAAAAAACAAAACCACAGGATAGGTAGGAATCTTATAAGGATGACACATTTTCAAGAATCCCCGCAAGGGATATCTACTCCTTCGTTCTTATGCAATGGAGAGATTTTCCTTGGTCTAACTCCCTTGGATTTCAGCCCTAAATCTCATCTCCTGTTCAGGTGCCAGAAGTTCTGCTTTTAAGAATTTCTGAGTTTCTGTTTTATGGGAAGTACAGCTCAATAAGCAACTTGACTGATAGCAACTGCCCAATAAAACTCTTATCTTGACTTTTCCAAGCATCAAAGTAAACAGGAGTAACAGACCCTTCACACACACACACCCCCTCCCCCAGGTGTCCCGGTTCCCAGGAAGAAAAGACATGGCCTGTGTTATTTCATTTTCTGAGTTGAAGGTGTGTGAGATGGGATGTGTGTGTGCACTAACAGTGGAATATAACTGACATATCCGTCGAGAGCAGGTGAGGCATGGGTTAACAAAAGGTAGGTGAAAACATCTATTCTGCCTGTCTTGGGAAAAGTTGCAGATTATGTTTATAAGTAAAGGGAAAATAAGCTACCTTAAAACAAAAAATAATTTTCACGTATTAAACTGACCTGCAAACCTGCTTATTTCGTCTCTATTTTCTTGGCCAATCAAGGCCGTACAGCCTTGAAATGCTACAGACAATCAGTTAGGTGTATCAACAGTCTTTGTAATAGATGACTGTGTTTCTGCTTTTAATTTGTGAATGCACTAACTGTGTTTTATAATGCCTACCTCTGACTGAAGGAAATGTCTGAGTGTAATGGGAGCCTGTGGATAAGGTTTGCTCTCCTGTTGTCCTTCACATACTGAGAACAATGCAGAAAATGAGTCATTACTTAGCTGACAATGTAGCAGATCAGAAGTAGCTGATATTTATCTCTGATTAGGAAGGCATCACTATAGTTCTTTTTACCTGAGCAACTTAAAACCTTTTCTTTAATCTGAGAGAAAGGAAGCTCTGCTGTTGTACTGAGTGAAGGATATTTTTAGAGTTACTGAATACTGTAGGATCAGAATTTCCACCTGTCTGAAATGTGTTGGAGCTTTCCCATTCTTGTGGAGTAGATTTCTTTGTCTCATTATAGCCTGTCCATCCTACCCTTTATACAGTTCTCATGAGATATAAGAAATACATGGGGGGGGGCATACTTGTATATGTGGCACAAACAAGACCTAATTCTTTGCATGGAACTAGACAACTGTCAGCTCCTTCAGGCTGAAATTTGGAGGGCTATAAGGCCCTGTATGCTTTTTCCTTTAGTGTAGTTATGAGTGAAATGAAATAACAAAACAATCACCTGTTGAAAAATTCTATATAACTTTACTTTTAGGACTTTTGAGGAACTGAGCTATCAGAGGTGGAAAGCACAGTAAAAAAAAAAAAAAAAAAAAAAAAAAAAAGTCTATATGAAAAAGAAAAAAACAAAGTAATTCTGCAAAGTGCTTTGGGCTATATGAGGTATAGAAATATTTTTAGCAGTTTTAATCAAGCTACAAGGAAAATTACACAGCATATTCATTCTTGTAGTGTATAAAAAGTCAGTATGCATCATCAGTATGTATTTTGGAGTGTTAAATGGAACATTCAGCTGAAACAGTGCGATCCGCTATGTTTATTGATACAGCTGATATGAGGGAGATTGGTTACCTTAACCACAAAAATACATGCTAATTTTTATTATTTTTTTTCTGCAAAGTCATGTGCAAGTTCACCATGCTTATAAGGAAATCAGAATTTAGCTTAGTTTAGTTTTTCTCTATTGCTTTCAAATATTAAGGCAGTGGTGTTCAATTCATGAGCAGGAAGAGTATATCTTTATGGTCTGCATCAAAGCAAGAGCAGGAGGCTCTGCTTAGAGGCTACATGGCTTCTTCCTTAAATATCAGAACAAACCCTCCACTGTGGATGGAAAAAAAAGAAAAGGGGGCGGGGAAGGAGGCAGGGAGAGAATGGGGTACCGGGAGAGGAGGGGGGGGGGGGGAGGGGGCGGAATTTTCTGACAAAAGTCTATGATCTGTGAGAACCCATAAGGAAGCATTTATGGGCATCATCACCAGCATACATTTCAACTCTTTACTGATGGCAGTGCTGTTGGTTTTGTGACTCAATCACACCTTCTCGCTCTCTTGTGGTTGTTGCACATATGTGGACAGTGGCTGGCAGCAGCCTAACACTGGAAATCTTTGCCCTAGCTGCTATGTGAGAGCAGCCTGTAGGTCAGCGTACTCAGAGCGGGACAGAAAGTAGGATCATCTGATCAATGTTTAGAAAAAGCTATAGTGCAGGAGGCAAATTGACAGGGACAGGCTCTTAGTGGTGTGCAGAGATAGGACAAGAGGCAATGGCCAAAAATTGGAACACAGGAAATTCCACATAAACATGCATAAGAACTTCTTTACAGTGAAGGTCACAGAGCACTGGAACAAACTTCCCAGAGACGTTGTAAAGCCTTCTGCTCTGAAGATATTCAAGACCCACCTGGAAATTTTCCTGCTGAACATACTACAGGGAACCTGCTTTTAGCAGCGGTGTTGTACTTGATGATCTCCAGTGGTCCCTTCCAACCCCTACAATTCTGTGATTTTGTGTGATCCATCCGGAGTCCAATACCCTAAGACACTGCTGTCACAGATCACTACTGTTATTACAGCAGATCCTGTAGTAGTGCCCCAAATCCCCACACAATAACAAGAACCTGATGTCTGAATACATATCACAGTGCAGCCAACTCCTGTAGGAAATGCAGTAGTTTAATGTGAAAATTTCCTGATTCAATCTTTGCTTGTTCGTTCTGAACCACTGGAGCCACTCTTTGCTACAGAGTGGTCCTACTGTGCCATTTCCTGGTGTAAATCACGTTACACCCAGCTACGATTCTCCTGCCTGTTTGTTTGCCAAATCAACAGGAAGGCTCACACTTAATTTTCAGGTATCTGCATTTGCTTGCTTCTCCTTGCTTCCATGTTGACTGGCTGCTTTATTAATTGAGAGTACAAGAGAAAGAGAAGGAGGCAGAAAGCAATGAGCAAGGAGTTTCTCACAGACTGAGAAAATCTACTCACTGATTTTCTTGAAGCTTGTAGTAAGTTGGTGTCTCTGAAATTGCTTGCTATTTGATAGGAAATACAGTCCATTGCTGGTCACTACATCTGTGTGCTACCTGTATCCCACATTATGATGTTTGAGGAGTATGTGGAACTCAGGAGGGATAGATTTTTATTATTTATGCCCCCTGCACAAGAGAACATTTCATTCTAGCTGGGCAACACTTGGTAACGTGTTGAATGTATAGAACATCCCTCACATGTCACTAGAAGCAGAAACAAATTGCAGAAATGGAAAACAGTTTTCACAGAGCTTGATGTGTTGGGATGCCTGTTACTGCTCTGGTCCATTTCTAATTGCCACAGAAAGGATGAAGTTGTCCAAGCAATGTGTCTTACCAGAGTGTGCTACATCTACCTGGCTACAGTCATTAGCCAGCTGGAGAAAGAGATCATTTTCTCAAAGAGGCAGTCAACTCAAAATTGACAACAATCTAGAAAATTAAATCTTGCAACATCTTTATGTTAGCTGATATGTGAAGATCAATAATGTATTTTATTATAGGAGTTCTGATAAAGCAGCATTGTGTTGTTTTTAAATACTACAGCTTAGATATCATCCAAATAAAATGTATTTTTATTTTGATGAATAAAATATAACATTAACTGTAGTGAAAAACAAAAGCCCAAGCCCTCTAACCTCGTTAAAAGCAAAAATATTTCTGATCCAAATGTTTCCATTTGGATACTTTTGTTATTCTGATTTATTGAATGACTTCTTTTATCCAAAATCTTTAGTGACATTAAAAATTCAGTGATGTATTCATAAATCAGTTGAATTTTGTATAAAATACTTATCTTTCATTGGTGTGGTTGGGGCACATTGTGACTGTATTTCTCCAGGCAGCTTCCCAGAGAAACAAAACCAAAATTCTTCAGAAAGCATCCCATTTTTACCAATGAAAGTCTTTACTAGAGCTTGTGGCACATTGTCCCTTACAACAATGAGCTATTTGAAGGAGATGCTCCAGATGGGCATTGTATTATTTTTCCCTCATGAAAATGCTGGCTAAACACCAGCCTCAAACACAACTAAGATGATAAAAGTGAGTTGTTTAAAGAGGATGTGGACATACAGAGGTAAATAACAGGACAGTTTAGGCACTCAGCACATATCGGTAGCTGACTGCATATTAAACTGTTTTAAGTTACAGCAAAAATAAAAACAAAAATAAAAAAGCTACAGAGTCAGTCAAAGTGTTTATTAACACAGATGCACTATCTGATTATGAACCAAGAAAAATATTTATTTTTTGCTGATGCCTTTTTTACTGCTTGCAAATATTCATTCATTTTTTCTGTTTTACTCAAGACTCCATATGCAAATATGATTAAATTGATATATAGACAACAGTTTGCTTGTTTTATTCACAAATAACAGAATAAGTGCCCCAGCAGTGTGTAATAACCATTGTAAAAGACACTCAAAACTCACCCGGACAATGCTCTGAGCAAACTTATAAAGTTTGACAGTGCTTTGAGTGAGCAGTTGGATTTCCAGAGGTCCCTTCTGGTCTATATTGTCATACAGTGGAGGTGTTATTTATTTGTGCCTTTCTCTCAGTCATGCCAAAACTTTCCTTCCATTGAGTTTTCCTCTAACTGGCCAAGTGTGAAAGCTTCAGCTTGAAACAAACATTTTAAGCTCTTTCATTTCCAAGACAGCTCAACTGGCATGTGGGTTTTATATGAAGGAGCAGAGTAATGGGAAAAAAAAAAAAAAAAAAAAAAAAAAAAAAAAGGCGCATGTCACTTTCTGGACATAGCTATGATGGGGCCATCCTGGTTAGTAAATATTTCAAAATCATGCAACCTTCTGCCAGGGATTTGTGCCATAGCCAGAGCAACTGACCAGGAAGACAAAGCCTCAGTGACAGGCACAAGCCCCTAAGTCAAGCAGGGGATTGAAGATAAGTGTCAGGAGTGGGAAGCATCAGGGAGAAATCACCAGTGCAGTCCTACCAGCACCACAGCCGGAGCACAGGCTGTCCGAACTGCAGGAGCCTGGACAATTCCCTCCTGCAGGGGCCCGGGCCTTTCTTCCTTCTCACCCTGGGTCAGCAGTTTAGGGTGGGCATCCCCTCTTAAAATGACTCAAATTTTTGCACTTTTGTAGATTTTTCTCTGCACGGTAGAAATTACATATGTTCACATGACATTTGGCTACTTGAAGTAAAGCTTTCATAGCAAGAGCTGGGTTAGCTCTTGCCTCATTTTTTTGTTTGGGCCTTTTTAAGGCACATGTAAGGTGCTTCCACTAGCATGAGCAGAGGTCTTGTGTATTTTGTGTTCTGCACAGACTTGGGCATACTTACACAGGTATAAAAGATTATGCAACGTAAAGAAGACACCAATTCCCTGCATAGTTACTCACAGAAAAGACTCTTTCCTACTAGTTTCTCTTGAGAAAATGATTGATGCATGTAGTTGTAAGAAATTGCCTCTGAGCTAAGCCTTTTTTACCCCTCCTCACTTAGTTCTCTGAAGGATTTGTGATCCAGTCCACGACAGACTTTTTATCATAGGAAAGGCTTGGTGGTTTTTGTGTTGTTGTTTTTGTTTTGTGTCTCTGTGTTTGTTGTTGTTTTGTGTGTGTGTGTGTGTATGGCGGGTTTTTTTGTTTGTTTGGTTGGTTTGGTTGCTTTTTTTTTTGGTTGGTTGGTTGGCTGGTTGTTTTGTGTTTGTGTTTTTGTTTTTTTTTTTTAATTTCTTATACCTTGCATTGTCATCATCACTTATGTGAAACATGTTTTTCTTCTAAAGGTATTGTAACAGAAACCATATTTGCAATGCATTTCCATGTAATATGTGTGCACTGTTTAGCAACTGCATTCATTTTTCTCTTTCTGATTTCATACAGTCATTGCAGGTATCACACTGTGACATCATTGCCAGTAGTAACAATACTTCCTTTTTCTGTTTTATTTTAATATTTTGAGCCAAACTCCTGTGCAACTATTTCCTGTCAGATCCAGCTAATTTAACTGAACACAGATGAAAAACAACTAATGAACTTCCTGTACCACTGGTTGTAAAGAGCATCCAGGAACAACCCTTAACATCCACTTGCAAATTTTCTTCCTCTTCCATGACATGAAAGATTTCTTTGGAAATGCCTTTGCCTTATCTCAGACTTGAAGCTATTTATCATTGAGAACTATGGCTTCTTTAATCAGCCAACCCTAACAGACATTGGCTCTGTTACAAGCATTAGGTATATACCTTCCATCTTAAAGTGCTTGTCTTAACATTCTCTAATTAGGCAGAAAGAAAATTTCTGTACAGAAAGGGGGACTATATGAAATATTTTGAACTGACAAACTGACAAATAATAATAATAATAATAATATAATTTATCCAGCAGAAGAAGAGAATATTCTTGACATTTAATATTTTTGAGACTTGCTTCCATACTGTTATCTGAATAGACCTGAAAGAATATATTGATAAAACCTAGTATTTTTATTTATGTTAAGATGTTTGTGGCCAAGATCAGAGGCTCTTTGTGCTGGATACTCTAGAAATATATGTAAGAGAATGCCTAGCAGAGATTATTACCTGAATAGGCAACACAGGGAAAATGTGGGAAGACTGGCACTTACTATTGCTCTTGTTTGTTTTTTTGTTTGTGATTGTTGCTTATGTTTTACAGACAAGGAACAGAAACACAAGGAGGACTGTGCTGATCTTTTGCAGTGTCATAATCCCACTGGAAACCAAGTAATCTGTCAGAAAAGTGGTCTGGTGCCCAACTTCTATAGCTAGTGCCCATTCCCCTGTAGGACAACACCAGAAAGATGAAAATTCACTTTTGAAATAAGGATGCTTGCTCATCAGAAAACACCACAGGCAGAGCTGTAGCTTCTTGCTTTTCTGGGAGATAATGGCAATTTTGCAATCTGGAAGCTAATGTAAAATCTTTGAATAGAAGCTGGTGAGCTCACTCCCAAAATACTTCACTGAGGAGCTTGTCAGCTCCCAGGCATAGCTGCAGATACAGCAGGTGTCATCATCCCAAGTGTGCATGGCTGTGCCTACCTGTGCCAGTCCCTGGCAGTAGTCTGGTGTGACTGGATTCTCTTAATTCAACCAGGATATAGCTGTAAACAGGTATTGATAGAAAATAAAAGAGGACTAGCAAAGAAATGCCCTCACCCTTTGTGTGATGCTGTGTACCTATTCATGTTAGCTTGACCACTTCCTATCTCCAGCTCTTCCCTGAATGTTTACACCTCAAGAGAGTGATAACTTCCATCTGTAAATGGAAGTCCTGCTGCACAGGTTGTATCCAACATACAGTTCGTTCTGTTAGGTTTGCCTTCATTACTTAATGTCCAGTTGATCTTAAATAAATTATTGTTCTTGAATGAAGAGAGATTTGGGCCTGAGGAAGCACAGCTTAATCATTGTTCTTGCAAATTTAAGACAATATATTTCTGGACTAAACTGTAAGGAACTATCATGTTCTCTCTCACTGTGCAATGTTCCTATTTTTGTTGAGCAGGAATTTCCTTACCCACTGAACTTGTTTCCATATTAGCCACTGCAACTGCTTTCTTTTTTTCAGTTTTTATTTTTTGTTGCTGTTGTTGTTGTTGTTGTTTAATTATTATTATTATTTATTTATTTATTTTCCATGTCATTTTTCCCAATATTTTCTATCTTAATGAGATTTTTTTCACATTCAGAGGGGTTGTGTCCATAATTCTGAATCACTTAGTATTATAAGAATCAAAGTATGAAATCTGGCTGTAAAATGGGGTTGGTTACACATAGTTTGTAGTTATGTGTGTGTGCGTATGTGTGCTTATCCAATGAAGATATGAAGAAAATATACTCAGTTGCCAGCTCAGTCAACAAAGAACACTTTTATATTTAATCACGTATTGTCATTACAGCATATTATTATTTCTGAAACATATTTGACCTTTATTATTCAAATTTCTAGTTAATGTATTTTAACAATGCTGTGCTTTTAGTTCATGTAAAATAGTTTTTTTTCTAAAATTAGATTATTTAATAACAATAATGAATGTGAGCTTTAATCTGCATGCAGCCCTGTCCTCTTACTCCCTTAAGGTACTAAATTGGGATCTTTTCATGCATTGTAGTTTGGGAAGTTGTTCCTGAGCAATTGCACACACAGTTAAGCTAATCTTTCTTCCTCAGGATGGGAGATTCCTTCCTGATGCAAAGCTAGGGACTATGATTTCCTTTTCCAGGATACTTGACTTTGACTGATAGCAGTTAACCTGTTTCTTAAAATGTCCCCTGAAGCTGATGCTGCCAAGCTCAGAGCTGTGTGACCTGCCCTCCTGA
Source organism: Stictonetta naevosa (assembly GCA_011074415.1). Taxonomy (NCBI): domain Eukaryota; kingdom Metazoa; phylum Chordata; class Aves; order Anseriformes; family Anatidae; genus Stictonetta; species Stictonetta naevosa. Next base: position 55,848,722 of record CM021729.1, read on the forward strand.
GGCAGAGCATCCTGTGCGTAAAGCCATTGTATCCCAGGGCGTGTGTGCGTGGCAGTCTCTGTGGGTGCATGTATGGGTGTATATGGAGAGGGAAAACCTCCTTTGTCAAGTTTTCTTCAAAATTCCAGCTGGAACAGCAAGTCAAATCCAAACACAGAACTAAAGTCAAGGCAAGATACCAGGAAAAAAAAAAAAAATAATAATTAAAAAAAAAAAAAATGAGGGCAAAATATAGGAAAAATGAAAGGAAAAGAGAAGAAAAGAGAAGAAAGAAAAGAGAAGAAGAGAGAAGAAGAGAG
>CM021729.1:55849420-55895949 GCA_011074415.1 Stictonetta naevosa
GATACTAGCAAGAAAAACAAAATGATATAATCCACTTGAATGGGAAATTACATGTTCTTCCAATCTATCTTTCTGGGTCAGTTCCTCAGTTCCTTAGTTATAAACTGGTAAGTTACAAGCTGTTATATTGTCATTTACACCTGTGCAGAGTAAAAGTCTAGCAATTTTCTTCCTTTTGCCCCCATCTTAATGCTTTCCCTTTAGTTTCTGCTCTTTCTGCAGCAGGAAAGGTGGAGAGCCAGCCTTCCCAGAGGTACATACCAGATCCCTTCAAAGAAGGACCTGTCCTCCATTCTTTAATACAGGGTAACAAGCTTGTATTAACACCATCCCAGTGGATTTAAGGAGGAATTAACATAAGCCTGTCTCCCACCCCATGCCACTGCCAGTCCTTCTGCCAGACTCCTAGTCCCTGGCCATCTGATCCCTGTCTCCCGTCAGTACCCTTTTTGTCTCAGGTCTGCCCAGAGATCCTTGTCCAGTATTTTCCACCCTGATTTCAGTGCTCTGCTATCTCACAGTCCTCTAATTTCTGGCTCCATCTTCTTCTTTCCAACTGATTCCAGTCTCTAAGTCAAGAGAGTCTCTGTCCTGCCCCAGGCTGCTCCAGCTCCACACCAGCTGATGTGTTATTTTTCTTTTCTCAGTGTAAGCAGTGCATGGCAGGGCATCCCAGGGAGACCACAGGAGGTATATTCCTCTACCTCCAAAGCAAAGCCCTGGCAACGTCCTCAGAGGCAGACACAGGTAGTGTGCAGAAAATTCAACAACTTCAGGCTGTAGCCAGGGGCTGTGCTATGCTCAGCATGAAGAAGCACCTAAGAGAAACAACTATCCTGCCCTAGCAAGTCTGCAGAGCATGTGTGAGCTGTCGTCTCCTGAGGGTTTGTAACTTACACTCACCATGTGATTTAAATGACCAGCTACTGCAGTCTGCTTCTGAATAGAAAATGCTTGCCATGCAGCATGCCAGGGCCAGCCTCAGAGTTGCTCACTGGATTAATATATTTGAGCGTGGAATAAATCACAGCAAGTAGAAAACAGTCATCTGACTTGTCACAAATATGACAGGAAGGGAGGATGGAGCCAAAATTAATAAATTATCTTGTGGCAAATTATTTACTTAGTTCTAGCAAAGACAGGGGGCAGATCCTCAGGTGATGTAAATCACCCTAAACCTATTAAGGTCAAAGAAAATATTTTAAGTCTAAATGAGACTTCTGCATCATGTAATTTGACCTCTGTTGTGACATAAGACAGGAAATTTCAGTCATTCACCTCTTTATTAAGTTTAACACTAAATATTTGTTAGGGGTAACATTAATGGGCATTGGGCTTGAAGTTTTTTTCACTGTTTCAAAACTATCTGGTAACACTGCTACTTCAGAACAAATACATATACTCATATAAATGCATGTATGCTTGTGTGGACATACATTCTCTGTGGGTGGGTGTGGGGGGGAGGGGCGAGCTGTTTTTAATGTTATGTGTATTTAATTAAGCTCCTAGCAGAGTCTTTCACCTTATCTTCAGTTGAGGGAAAATATCCGTATAATGAATGTCAACAGAACGACAATTGCATTTCCCACACTTTGTATTTATCACAGCCTTAATCATAGAACTATGGAATCAGAGAATTAGAAAATCAATCACAGAATCACAGTATCATAGAATGGTTTGGGTTGGAAGGGACCTTAAAGATTATCTAGTTCCACTTCGCCCCCGGGGGCGCCCCCCCCCCCCCCCCAATGCCACCCACTAGACCAAGTTGCTCAAAGTCCCATCTGACCTGGCCTTGAACACCTCCAGGGATGGGGCATCCACAGCTTCTCTGGACAACCTGTGCCAGTGCCTCACGACCCTCTAAGTGAAGAATTTCTTCCTAACATATAATCTAAATGCCCGCTCTTTTAGTTAAAAAACTTTCCTCCTTGTCTTATCGTTATCTACCCAAGTAAAAAGTTGTTCTCAGTCCTTTTTATAAGCCCACTTTACGTATTGGAATGTTGCAATGAGGTCTCCATGGAGCCTTCTCTTCTTCAGGCTGAACATCAGCCTGTTCTTCTCCTTCATCCCTAAGGACAGTGTTCCAGGGTATCGCATTCACTAGGTCTTTAAACAACTGAAAGTTCACTCTTCAGAAATTCAGGGTCCTCAGTTTGCTCTTTGCCATGCCCATATTACTTGAGATCATAAACTTAGCCAGGGTTTGGTCACTCCAGCAGAGACTGCCTGCAATCTCAAGCTCTTTAATAAGTTCATCTACATTGGCCAGCACCAGGCCCAGTAACACTTCTCCTCTGGCTGGTTTGTCTAATACCTAGACCAGGAAGTTATCCTCAATGCTCTCCAGGACTGCTTACAGCCTGCAGTATGGCTTTCCCAGCAGACATTGGGATGGATGTCATTTCCATAGAAAGTGGAGGTGTTATTATGTGCTACTAAGTTGTCAAATGCTTGTTCTTCTCTGTATGGGAGTCATGGTAGCTGCAAATATTGTAGATACAGGTAGGGACATAACATCTCACCTTGCTCAACCCTGAGAAACAACATCTGGGGGAAAGAGACCTGGCTAAGGCAAAAGGGGCAGAGAGCTGCTCATCTTGTAGACAGCAGGTTTGATAACTGAGAGAAAACAAGGCAGTAAGTGACTCCTGCTCAAGACATTTATGCCAAGGACAGAAACTGAGTATTTTCATATGCATGAATGACATACTGTGAATTCTCCTGGGTTTGCTATGCTGTCTCCATGTGTGTGTATCTGTGTGTGGTTGCTAATTAGTGTATATGACTGAACACAATATAATTAAAGTGTTTTATATTAAATCCCACCATTTAAAATTGCTGCAGCTGATAACCTGTTTTCTGAGTTTAGATTGATGGTGACATCTAATTGAGCTGTAACTGAGCTACAGCTGGCTATCTATGCATCACTATAGGATTGCCCAGTGTCATAGAGGAGACTGATAGAGATCAGCCTGCCCTGCCTGTCCTCAGTGTCATGTGTAACCTGGGACTATAAAATCAATCACATGCAATTAGGCATAAATGTCATTATTGGAAAGTTGCTGTAAAGCAAAAATGTCCCTTTTAGCTCTTGGTAAACAAGTGCATAGTAAGCACAAATATGGCAGATCACTTTCATTAAGCAAATGTTTTCTTGGTGTGAACATCCTGTTAAACATATTGAAAAATTTCGAAGGATAGTTGTTTTAAAAAATAAGTAAATCTCAGTAAGTATGCTGTGATTATTCATTCATGCACCCTAACAATTGTCCATTACAAGTATACAATTTTCATCTACCACTTTGACTAAATATTCTCTCACTGTTGCTTTTATATCATTCAAATACGTCTTCTAAGTTGATGTTTGTTTGTTGCAATGCTTGTAAAGGTGCCATTTTGCCAACACTGTTTTTTGCTCTACGACACTAGCTTCTTTAGTGACTTTACACTTAGTGACTGTAATCTTGGCTTTGTTTTCATTTGCATTCTGCTACTGCTCCAAGTTTCTTCCCGTTACGTATGGATGGAGGAGATGGAGTAAAAAAGGATTTTTGTTCTTTTGTTTTGTACTCTTTGGTTCCTGTCTTGGTTCAGATTGGTCCTATCCCCACTATCCCCAGTGACATTCTTTTGCAGCCATACTAACTGATACTGGGCAGATTTTAGATTGTAGTCCCTATGGAAGAAAGGCCCTGTCTTCACTGTATTGCAAAGAACCTAGTACATGAATGAGTAGAGTCACCAATCATAACAGTAAACTCCACAGAGAAATGTTGCAGATCTGATAACTGTTGAAGTTCTCAGTGTATTTTTTCAAGTTGATTTTACAAATATTTTTTTTTCATATAATTTAAGTCAGCTTATTGTCTTGGTTACTAGTCTAACCTCCAAGCTTGTATAAAGCCTAAAATAGCTTTGGACAAGATCTGTGAGAACAGGCACCTCTCCTTAATGCAAAAGTCAGGGTTTTTAATCCACAGCATTCAAGTGGTTTCACAAGGGTATCACTCATTTAGTTCTTTGGATTCCTGAAACAAACCATGCCTGACAGCATAAGATAAGTTTGGATTTTGATCAAGGGCTTTTAGTGACAATACAAGCCACAAGAACAAAACTGGTATAGTTTCAACGTGCCACTAAAATCTGCAGCTAAATAGAAAAGGCATGCATGCTTTCTAATGATGTGCTGAAGCTGTAGTCTATTTATATGGCTCAAGAAAAATAAGAAGGAAAAACAAAATCATCAGATACAAACATTTATGTTTGGAAAATATTGTGGAAGTTGTATCAGAAGAATCCTTCCTTTGTGGTATCATGCAGTTGAAACCCCCCAGCAATGCTTTGAACATATAAATATAATTGCAAATCTGAGTAGCTTTTCTCGAGATTTTGTTTAAAACTTGATAGTTCCTATCAGAACCATGCAGACTGGGTATTTATAGCATTTTAGCTCCTGCTGCACGCTTCTTTTCATACTTGAAAGCTTCACATCATCATGTTTAGCAGTCATAGAATAAATAGCTTAGAAGATCATAACATTTAATTTTTCTGGAAAAGCTTTTTGCATTTCATTACTTTTTGCCAGCCTTTATATGTGCTATTAATAGAATTGCTACATTTCAATTAAAAATTACTAGTTAACAGTAGCAATATCACTTCTGCAATCCACTTCTTTTTAGTCATTTAGTTTGCTTATTTAATTGTGTGTTAGAAAATCATGGATTTCTTTGCAATTAACATTGCCAATAACACAGTTGCAATGCCCTTCAAATAACTGAAAAAACTGGGTCTGTGTTTGCTCATGAGATATGTGTTAGCTAAGACATAGAAGTAGAAACACTACCTTAAAATTAGGTTTTCATTCTCAGTAATGTCTGCCACAGCTCTCAGGATTTCTGTTGCAGACCACCTTCTGACCATTATTTCAGGTGAAAAGAAAAGACTATAGAAGGGCATATACATTGTTTAGCTTCACAGATTGCTCTGGGCTTCAATTCCCTTGGTAAATGGGACTATTGTACTTCCCTGATAAGTCTATTTTTATTTCCCGTATTAGTAATTCACTGCTACCTAACAAAAATGTCATGAGAGTGAATGGAAGACAGATAGCAAGAGGAGAGTGTCTCAAAATACAGGTGTTTTGTCTTGAATTCAGGACAGATTACCATTCTGTCTTTACTCCCCATTCTGTCTCTGTCCCTTTCTTCAGGATGTGCAGCCATAGTTAAGATCTTAAGTAAGGTTCTAGCCTTATAATGCTATGTTCACTTGAATCTCCGCAGACACATAGCAGCAGCAAGTACTAGCTTAATGGCTTAATTTTATGTTGAAATAATCAGGCAGTTTCAGAGGAGTATCTAAGAGACACTGAAGCCAGGACTAACTGGCCACAGAAAACAGATAAGGAAGTCATTGGTTCTTCATCCTCCTTCAGTCAGGTCAGAAAGAGAAAAAGTAGCTGGTATCTTGTTTTGGAAATGAAACAGTAGCAGCATGAGTCTTTGCTCACACCAGGAGCTGCAAACATAGTCTATTATGATCTGGGATAAGTATAAGACCGTATGATGGATGTATAAAGGCCAGTGAAGCTCAGTGTAAGATGCAAGAGAATGGCTCAGTGGGATATGCTAAATTTTGGGTTTCTTTGAATGGTCATGCAGGTGAGGCACAGTGGATATCCCAAAGAGGAAGTACAACCTCCCTCCCCCATCTGGAAAACCAGATAAAACCATATGCAGTCTCACTTCCAAATTTCCTTAGGATTATTGTGATACTAAGTTAATGTTCTCCAAGTCAAAGCAACCTGTGTGTGTTTTCTTCTATTCCCATGTATTTGATTTTTTTCTTTCTGTTCCTCATGTTAGAGCAGCCAATTCAAGCATTCCTCAGGATATTTTGCTGCAGTTCAGCCGTCAAAGCTGCTGTCCATCCACTTGTGATCTAGGCATAAGCAAACTGGATAGACAGTGTACACTCTTTGTTTTACCACAGTCTCTCTTATGCCATGTGGTAATGCTTTTCCTCTTTTAAATGACATGAGATGCTGCACACTTCTCTTTAAACATTTGTCTACTCAGTAACAGTATTTTTACGGGATCTTAGAAGGTATAAAACAAAGATAAATGTCTGAGAGCTTGTTTCGAGGAGTAAGCTTTGTCAGCTGCCTGTGAAATGAACTGCATTCCCTGCCCCCTCTCCAGCTGATGTACAGCAGCTCAGATGGTGGTCTGACAGTGTAAACAGGGACAGAAATTTCTCATTCACTGTCACATAGTTAGATAGTAATTTCTCCTCTGCCTGCACCACGGTGTGCTATGGAAATGCAGAGCTACTACAAGGGATGATGGACAGTCCTGCTGTGCGTAACTAACAGGTGCCACACAGATAGATTTCACTGGCCGGGCTGGATGTGCCTCTGCAGAGGGTCTCCTCACAACCTGTCATGCAGCCTCTCCTCCTTCCATTAGGGCTTTATAAATCCACAGGCACACTAGTAGGTTGTGGGTAGAAAAAGAAAGGTGACTTAAAACAATCTTCCATTTAAGCAACTTCTGTCTCAAGTAGGTTCTCACAACTCATTTTCTGATGTCATTTATAGCAGTGAAAAGCTGGAGTTCCGCTCTTTACCTCTCTGGAGTTATAACTGGATTCACACAGGTGTGACTAAAAGCCAGGTTTGCTTTCTATAGAAAACTGCATATTTATCTTTCTTGATAAAGTGCTGAAAATCATGGTCACAAAGCTGGCAATGTGCCTTAGCTGCAAATGCTGAAGGAGAGAAAAGAATGGTGACAAGTTTGGAAATTATTATTTTCCCTACACTTGAGAGTCAAATGGATTCCTACTTCTTGAATTATAAAGCCATTAAGAAAAAAAATAAAAAAATAAAAAAAAAAATAAGACTCAGCATTTCCTTAGGTTTATAGCACACAGGGATGAGGGAAGAAAAAAGGAAACAGTTTTATTTATTTTCTGTTTTACAGTCAGTCTGAATCCTGTCTGTGAAAAATGCTCCACTTTTTCTGACCTTTCCCACCATGAATTTAAAAAATGTCACCTCTTTGTTCAGTTTCAGATTTATAGCAGAACGTCTAATGCCCGGGTTGTGCATACACAATTAAAATAAATAAATAAATAAGAATAAGAATTGCTGTTAGTAATCCGTGTAATACCATGTGGGTGAATTTGGGTGAGCATGAAAGCTCCAGTGAACTGTTCACCTCCACAGTAAATGTAGCAAACAATCCCCACTAAGTTCACAAACTGAATGCTGTTTCCCATAAAGAAAAACTTTTTATCATGCAGCCTGAATGTGCCCATTAGGATGGCAAAGGAGTGTGGGTCTGAAGAGAAAACTTTTTGCTGACAGCTGTGGGAGGGGGATCCTGCAGTCCCGGCAGAAAAGGGTCCTCCCAGCCCTGAGGTCTGAATCCTCAGCTCTCCTGAAGACTGTGCACTTTTAGCCAGCTAGCACTCAGTTACCTGGCTTCAAAACCAAATAATTGTGAATTTTAAAGCCTGTTGAGTTGCTTCAATTTGTATCATTATGCTCAAGATCAGAACTTGGCCTATTGTGGACAGTCTGTCTGAAAGACTCATTACTTTTCCCTCTCAGCTTCTAGGCAGCATCTGGACTATTGATAAAAATCTTGGAGCCAGAAGCTGTGAAATGCATCATGAACACCAAGCTGAGAGTGCCTGAGTGAAACACAGCAGCAGAGTCATTAAGGACTAGTTTTGAAACCAGGGCCTCAGCTCTCAGCCACCCCACTTATTTGCCTACATAAACACACACCGTCAGGTGGATGGAGGCTAGAAGCCAGCTTTAACATGCCCAAAAGGATGAAGAGTTACCCCTTACTTACAATTTTAACCTATTTAATGTAGCTGTGGAACGTCTAATTATCTACATAAATGTCTAATCACTTTTTGAAACCTGCTAAGCCGCTGACCTCAGTAAGACTGGTGGCAATGAATCACAAAGTTTACAAGCCACAATTAGATAGCAGTAGGGGACAGTCTGGACAAGAGTGCCTCCCAGCACCAAGCACCTCTGCTAGTCAGCCAGTATGGAATTTAGTATTTTACTATCAAAGATGATAAAGGTCTTGCTTCATAATCCTTCCAGGTGTTTTACTCATGCAGCCTTACCTACCACAAATATCTGTGTATAATGAGCATTGTCAAGTTGTTCTGTTTTTGAAAGGCTTTCCATTGCTAGGGTTTATTGAGTGAGAAATGGCATGGGTTTGGTTTTCTATTTGAATGGAGTAGGAGTGAGAAAGGAAAAATGCCCCTGGATTTCTTGGTCAGAGGCATCTCAGCTGTCTCCTGATGGGAAAAGTGTGGTGTCCAGATGTAAAGAGCAGATGAGTGTGATGCTTGCAAAATTAAGAAGAAACCTAATCTAAAGCACTGAAGATGGAAGAAATCTCTGCTTGACTTATGCCACCTTTCATAGCTAACACTTCTAACAGGGTGTAGAAGCTACCCCGATGTATAACAGGGCTCCCACAGTCACAGCATTGGAGGACTCCCAGGCTGCTAAAAGCCAGCATTTCTGCTGCTACCTGACTCATGCAAGGTGGTACAGGTTTGTCTGGTGCAGGCTGCACAAGGCTGGGTCAATGGCATTTTGTGCCATTCAACAAGGTGGAGCAGTGCACACGGGGGGCTGTTGCAAGCGCTGCCTCTTGCACCAACACATCCAGCTCAGCAGGGAGGAAAAAAAATGTGTTTTTAGAGACACTGTTATCATACAGTTGGTGACTGTCCACTAAAGAAAGGCCAGACACAGAGAAGTTGATATAATGGAATAGTCTCAGGTCATCTGTGGTTTGGGCTTATTACAGCTGTCTGCCTTTTAGTTTTGAGATGCTGGAACTAACCAGATGGGTATTTCACCAAGCAGGCAGCAATGCAGCTGCCTTCTTAGGAATGATTCTTGTTATACTTCTCTCTACCATCAGTCTGTTGATGAAAATGACATTCATAGCATGGCACGGCATGGCACAGAGCAGCATGGCACGGAAAGCTTCACATAGGAAAAAACAAATCATGCTTGAATGCCTGTGTCTGGAGATGCCTTGTTGCTTCCTTGCTGTGCTCTCCCATGAGCCAGAATTTCAAGAAAATATTACATAAAATGCAGTATTTCCCTTGCTTTCCAACGAAATGAATAACAATAGTAGGTGAGGAAACACTCCAGAGACAAGCATTAGCACTGTGTACAGATATTTCTGTGGAATATATTTATCATCTTCTAACTGACTATCCTTTCTGAGCACTTGAACAGGCATTTCTCTCAATTCTGTTACAGAAGAGCTTGGCTCTGGGGGCAGCTTGCTTTAGCTGCTGTTTGCCATTGTTTCTAAGCCTCCTGCTGTTTTTCTAAGCCTTAGTGCAGGCCAATAGTACATTTGTTTCACTTCAAATTCTTGCACAACAAACACGAAAAAAGAAGCCCAGTTCTTGCACTTAAGGGAATGAAGAGCTGGGTATAAAAGGTCACAGGCTGAAGGCTGCTACTCTGTAGATAAATGCTCAGATTCATTTTGTCTCTGTATTTGACATCTCTACAAAAACATCTCACACTTGGAGCCCGCTACCTGAACCAGTAAATAGTTCCTTTCACACAGAAGATGGCTACACAGCCAGGTCTGCACAGCCGTATTGCGTGCGTGTTGCAGGGCTGTGGCATACACTGCCCTGCTGGAGGCTGCATGCAGCTGGAAGCCATCTTCTGCTGGGCATTATACCAGTGAGGAGGCTGTATGAGAGCAAGAGAATCACGTAACTCAAATATGAAGAGGATTCCTGAGGGCTGGCGAGAGGAGAGTGAGGTGTGGCTGCGTACTCCGTCTGCTTCATCTCCTAGAAGTTTACTGCTAAACTGAACTCAGCCTCCTCCATGCCTGCATGCACTGACCTGCAGCCCTGGACCTCATGTAGACTTTCCTTGGGGTGAGAAACTCCTTTTCCTTCCCCTCCATTCTGACAAATAGCAGGTGGATTCACTCCATCCTCACACAGACACAGCTTTGCCTTCCAAACACAAAAAGTTTTAGAGAATGTGAGAATCTGACTGGGATGCTGGTGCTTTTCACAGCAAGGAGAGCTCAGGAGGTCAGCACGAAAGCAGCAGGAGACCGCAGTCTCAAGCTTACCTCTTTAATTCATCTTTCATCATTTTAGTTTAGTAACTGGCACAATAAGCACTGTGACTTTGTTCCCGTGACATTTCATCATGAGAATGACTGCAGTCTTGGACAAGATGAGTGGAAAATCACTTTAGGAATCAGTGATGAGTAAACTTATTTAAAATCTTCTCTTGTTCAGGACTCTGAAACATTCTCCCTGCAAATCTGTTTCAGAATCTAGATAAAGTGCAAAGACTCAGATGATAATTAGGCCTCTGACAATTGTGGTGAGTTGAAGAACAGACCTGTTGTATTAGTCTTGAATGCCGTTCTAACAGCCTATTATTTTGCTCTGGTTTTTAATCATCTTGCCTGAATGTTTGTGTCAGTTCTACCTTGTTACTTATCCCTCTGTCTCTTGACCTGCTAAAATGAAACAGAGACCACTAGTAATGCATTAAAAAATGAAATGGTGAAACATTACACATTGCTGAAAATTTAATGGGAAAAGTTTCATAAAATGTCATTCAACGCATTCAAAACGATATCAAACACTTTCAGTTGTACAGAGTCAAACAACTACAAACTTCAGTATTCTTTATGAAAAATCAACCTCATGCTTCTCTCTTCCAAAACTGGGAGGATAACAAGATTTGGTGGCAAAACGCTGAAAACTATGTCAGCATTGAACTGTTGCAAACTCAGTTCTGTGAAGCTTCAATTTACTTCTTAGGAGTAGCCCAGATTAAAGTACTTAATGGTACCCTAGCTTTGATATTTAACAATTAAGTAAGCCTTGTTTGACTGAGAAACATCTTCTGAGCAAATTACAGATGAACAAATGATATGTTTATACCTGTCATATGTCTGAGTGAGCAAACTGAAATGAAACTGTTACTGAGAGACAGTATTTGACAAAACTTAACACTTAGCCTAGTTTGCTCTTGGGTGTTTCTTGTCAGTTTTGTTTCTTTTCACCTAGAATGAGCTTCCTTTTACACCTTTTATCCCCAGCCCAGCCTTCTTTTAGTATCTGGGAATGCAAAATCATAATATCACTTAGACATCTAGAAGATCCTCCGATCCAAACAAAAACAAACTGAACATTATGACATGCATTGTCTGTTTGATATATTCAACCATGTGTAAGGACATGTACTCATTTATTATTAGAAAATTATGTAACATCCATGTTTTCTGGCTAAGAAATTCTGAGGACATACCACCTCACCACCATGCTGCATTTGTTTAATGGATAACCTTAAGGAAACAAGATGTTGTTTCCTCATTAGCCTGACATTATTGTTTCATATTGCTCACCCAACAAGAAGTTGTGCAGGTTCCTTTAATTCCCATACTGGTATTATCTCTAAAGAAGAACATCTTGTGGGGAAATGTTGTACTTTGTTCTGCCTGATATAAATAACTGTATTAGGTTAATATGATTAAGGCTAATGAGACTCTGAACCTCATCCAAAAATTTGTCATTAAAGCACATTTACCACTGATGAATTAATTAGAAAAATACAGATCACCTTTTCTGTGGCATATGTGCCAGGGCTAGTCCAAAAAATGTCAACAACCAAGCATTTTCACAGTGGCAGCTTCAGCTTATAAATCCAAAAAGGGAATAGATGGACAAGGATCCTCTTAATGTACACTCTGGCACTGATCCTCAAAACCCAGAGGACAAAATTTAGCACAGAGGGAAGAGGGAAAAGGGCAGGGTGGGTATTTACCAGAATCTTTTGCTCAGTGACTGTCTCTTGCAGAGGTTTCCACCTATTTCCACCTTTTCCCACCACCTTATTAGTCATATTTAAGAGCAAAGAGAAACAGAATCTTTGGAAAGATTTTTTGAATAGCAGAATGTACTTCCAGATTTATTTAAGGATCTATAGATCTCATGACAGATTTTGTTCTGAGATACATGTGCACGGTTCACAAGCAACTTACAAGCAAAACTTAAGATTTGTAATTAGGGCTCTGCAAAGGGGGCTTGTTTCACTTCTCTGATATTTTTAAAAGTTCTGGTTCATTTCTAATTTACCTAACTTCAAGTGAAACTGAGAGATAGATCAAATTCAAAGTGGCAATACGCAAAATGATTACCTGGACAGACTTTTCCTGGCACCACTGCCTCTCTATGATACAAACAGTTTTACAGCTTCCAGTAATTTTCTACCCAGTCTGTAGTTCCTTTACGAGCTAAGTCATCCTTCTTTGACTCCACTACACCTCTGCAAATTGTTGCAATAACTGACAGCACTATTTATTGCCGCTTATCCCTATTATTTGTCTTCTATTAATTCAGCCCAAATCACCCTGAGTTTGTGTCTCACTGCAATAATACTGACCTCACTTTAGCAGGGAGAGAGGTGTCTATGCATGGTAGGTACTAACTCCCATCAGAGCTGCAAAAATTGAGCTGTTACTCTATCACCACTTTTGTAATAAACTAACTTGATGACTACTGTTGCCTTTTTATAGTATTTTATGATGTCTTTTAAAACTCCCCTCTATCTGATTGGCCTGAGAAGCAAGCTTGTCATGGGATGAGGTTCTGCTAAGGACTACCGTTCTGATTTTTCAGGAAACATGTGAAGGTGCATGGGGCTTGCTCAGAGACTGAGTTAATAATCTTTTGATTGTCCCTAGAGAAATCTGGTTTCTTGAGAAAGCTGGGATGCAGACAAGTTTCAATGTTAACAACATGTTCATGTTTACATAAAAGAAATGATCTAGTGTAGCTGGTAGTGGTCCAACTCAAGAAAATTTCCACAAATAGCTTTAGAAGCTCACTGATAAAAAAGTATCAGTTCCCATTTTTTAGTCAGGCTACTATGCTGACATGTAAAACCATTGATCTGTTAGTACCAACACAAGTAGTAGTCTTTTGATGGCTATGTGTATGTTCCTCTTATATTAAATACATACAGTGTTATGGTAAAAGGGTGAAAAGAGAAAGGTTTGATATTACTTACTGCAGTGCTTTCCACACTTCTGCATTAAGGAGAGCTGTTTCTGTTCTTGCTTTGCTCAGCATAAAACAGCAGACATGCCCGTGATGCACTCACACATGACATGTACACTCTTGGCACAGGGCAGAAGGTCAGGTCTGGGTGTGCAAACGCATGCAGTGCAATCACACTGGGGAACTGAGCACTTTCTGTGTACACTATAATTGTGTCTGTAATATTTGAAGGCATTAGAAATTGCCTTTATTGAGGGAAGGGCTGTTGACCAAGACTCTGGTGCTGTCACTAGTCCATTTAGAAAGAGTACGTGGTTTGTTCTTTGGTACCTGAGCACCTGTGAGAGCTACGCAGACAGGATCATAGAATGTGCACCCAATTTACAGTCTAACAGAGATGGGAAGGTACATTATGAATCAGAAAGCACTGACAGGGATAGCATGTCTTTGCAACACCTTATATTTAACTTACAGTGTAGGACAGACCATGTACCAGTTACTGTCTCAAGGTGAATGTGGTTCCTGAAATGAACTCTTTGATTTGATGGAGACTTTGCTGGGGGATTCACAGTCTGCCTCAGCTCATGAACAATAATGTTGTTTAATAACAAACCTTTTGTTTGTTTTTAACTTAGACACATAATGCAAAGACCAAAACTTGCTGAATGTTTGACCTCTGCATAGTTACCACTATTAAATTTTCACACTAAGAATTACATGGTAAAGAATCCCTTTAAAATACATTTGCAGGTATGAACCATGTAATTACATATGTAAGTGGTGATATGTATATGCAAATTCAGTAATTACATATGCAAAGAAACACAGAGCTGTGATCAGCACTGCAAGTCGTGTGGAATGTGTCTGACACTAAACCACCAGGCTGGGGAATTTTGTACTCAATCGGTCTTATGACCCTTTCAATTATGTGTATCATCATAATGATGAATCTTACATACAGGGTGTGTTTACCTGTGATCTCTGGCTCCTATTTCATTTCCTGATGGAAAGCTAGTGTTCTTTGCATCATTACTTATTTCCATATTTATTTCCAATTCACCTCTCCTTTTTACATTTTCTTCTTTCTTTTTTTTAAGTTCTCTCTCTTTTTTTCTTCTATTTTATTTTTCTTTTTCAAAACCATTTTACTGAGGAAAACTAAGTCCAGAGTTTCTGGACCTGAAGGCCTATATTTAGACTTCTGTAATCAGATTTATGGTACATAAACAAATAGCTCAATCATCAAAGTTGTTGAGAACCCATAATTATCATCAGCTTCAGTATGTATCTAGTTTCCACAAATCAAGAGCTGCAAAGGCTGGTTTTGAAAATATGCAGACCAGTGAACCTCTGTGTTTGAAACCATGATCTTTTGTGGCTTCTCTGTGAAATCAGTGGCAATCTTAGAACAGAAGAATTCCTAGCTTCCAGGCCTATGGTTGACCCATCTGCTGCTATAGACCCTTATGAAGGCACAGGTAATTCCTTCAGTAAAGATCTGTCTTGTTTCAACAGGAAATTCATTCATATGCTAGACCATAAGGTATCTGTATGGCCAGCCCATGGAACAAATATTTTTATAGGGGGAAAAAAAAAAAAAAAAAAAAAAAAAACACCTTACCAACCAGTCTTAAAGATTAGTTCCCTGTTATATGAAACTTTTTGTTTCATATAACAAACCATTTGTTAATTTCTAGGAATCTGTTTTTATAAATCACAGCTAAATAAAACTGAGAGATTGAAAAGTATTAACAGTGACAGTTACAAACCACCTTCCCATTGTGTAAACTTTCAACTGAATGTGACTGCTTTTTAATATTCTCTCATAAATAGCAGTTTTTTTGCTTGAGAGTGACACTGAATGGTCACAGTAGATCAGTCTAATGGCATTATTCTTTCTTCAGGTATGCTGCAGTCTGCCTTTTGCTTTCCTGTTTTTCTTTGGGTACTGTGAAGCTCAGAAAGGTTTGCTCATTATTCAGTTTTTAGTATAAAAATTTCATTGTGCTAGTCCCATCCTCATCTCCTCCCCAGAATCATCTGCATTCTGCCATTTGGTAAAGCTGTGGTCGATAAATTCTTTGTGTGGAGACCTTTCATGTTTTCTTTTATTCAAAGGTTTGCAGAGTGAGGCAGGGGAGCAAATTCAGAAAAGTTAATGCTTGCTAACTTCCATCGCTGCAAGACATGGCAAGCTGAAAGCTTGCAGGAAACAGTCTGAGATAATTATGTGAAAAAAAAAGATATTCATTTGACACTATAAAAAACTTTGAAAAGAGTCATTTCCTGAAGGTGTAAATTGAGGGGATAGTACCCATTAACAATAAGTCTCTTGCTAATGAAAAAGATTATGTATCTAGAATTCAAGGTTTATTTTGTCACTGTTTTGACAGTCTGTGATGTCTGTAAGTGCTTTTCCAATATTCCCATGTATTGAATGAATCTGGCGTTCATTAACTAGCTTTTGGCTTCTGCATTTTCTCTCAGCTTAATTAATGTATTTAGGCAGTTGGGAGCTACATTTACATGAAACTGAGAGTATATCCAGTGGAACTTACACTGATCATTCCTTAGATATAAATAGAGACATATTTAGGAATGGACAAGGCTAGTAAGGATATATATATATATATATATATATAATCCAAGCAAAAAGATTCTGTGTTTAAGGTAAAAAATAATAATAAAAATGAAAATATGAAACATTGAACAAATTAGTGAAATAAATATGATGATGTTAAAAGAGAGGGTTTTCTTAATTTAATTTTGGTTAGCCATTTCACTACTGCAATGGTTTTCAAACTTGTAGTTAATTAGCTGTGGTTGGTCAGAAAATACAAGAAAAATGCCTTGTACAATGCCACTCTATCATCAGGCCTAGTGTAGAGCCAAACTTGCCAAAAAGTGCTGGGAATTATGCATCAGATATGGTGCAGAATGACAAAATGAAATTGCTATACAGGGTGCACAGTGCAGCAATATGGGAAAGGAACTAGAGCCTATACATGATGATGACACACTGGTTTATGAGAATGTTTATCACTAAAAGGGTTGTCAGAGCCTCTCACCAACAGGAGGAGAGAAATAAAGCAGAGAGACCACACACAGACCAAGCTGGCAATAATGACTATGGTCATTTTTAAAGCCTTTACTCACATCCACTTCAGATTATTCATATTTCTATTTAATCTGTTGTTTGCTACCCTGTATTAGTGAACAATTTGCTTTAATAAAGAGCTATTCAACATCTAAAAATAAGGGATGTTAAGCAACCCTACACTAAGGGACATTCCTAGAGGAGCATCTTCTGGAAAACGGCTATTCTGTGAAGTAAGGATGTTTTTTTTTTTAATGAACGGATCTCAAAATTAGGAGCCACAGATTAATAATCCTAATATGTAATCAAGTTTTATATCAAAATATGTACCTTGAAAGGCAAGAAAGCTTAATGCATGCCTAGGTGTCTGGTGTATGTGTGAAGTGCATCTCTTTATATAAATTTAGAGAAGACATAATAAAGGATTAATAAAACTGCAGAAAAAAATGGTTTTGCTGAGATTAAATAAAATGATCATGAAAATTTTATTCTCATTCTTAAAAAAAGATTTGGACCAAACTGATCCTATTAAGTGAGATGAAAGGGAAAGACTTTATTGTCCTTAAAATAGAAAGAATTATTCACTGGCTGATTTATTTCCTTCCTCTCTGTCTCTCTCCTTTATTTACATTTTCTGGGGCTAAATGACACAGTGCTGAGTAGTGAAACCATAAGTTTTGGTCATGACATTTTTGCTGCCTCAGTTGACTCCACCAACCTTTGCAAAGTTACACAGGTGGCCACGAGGGTATTCCCTCCAGTCACCCAGCTCCTTAGGCTTTTGATGCAAGTGCAGAAGCAGCGTGGAGCACGCACAGTGTCCTCGTTGCTTGTTCTCTCAAAGTCTGCTCTTTTGCAAGCAAATTTTGGTGTCGTGACTCAACTACTGGGACAGCTGAAGAAGTTCACAGGGATGCAAACACATGAAAAAGACTAACTTGTGCATTGGGAATGGGGATTTTGGTCTCATTCTCTCTCCCCTAGCCACATTTCTTAAGACTCCTATCACAAAGATACTTCATTTCCAAAGGAAGGGTAGGTCTCAGTTATAGCAACCAAGATTTTTGGGGACTGTGTTCACTCCAGTGAGAGCACTCACTCATGGTACCATATTCAGTGTTTCCCAATGTTTTATGACTCCTCCCAGTGCTGTAATTTCAGTCATGATGTAAGGTAGTGAAAGTCATCTACACAAATTAAAGAGACAGTCAGCGAGCCTTTGTATGATCTCCTCCCAGCATCATTCATGTCTGTTCTAGGGAGACTTTCTGTGAACAAGAAAACATCTCGCTCTGGATTTTAGTTTCTGTATTGAGACAGTTGGGTGTTAAAGGTACATGAGTTTTTGCATTGTAGGCAATTTGGTCCTCTGGTCTGTCTTCACATGTCCAAAAAGTGTTAGTAGGAGCTATGAGAATGAAGATTTAGACTCATGATAAATGCTTATGCAATGACTTCCCAGTAAAGGAAATGTTTTTATTATTATTATTATTTTATTTTTAATATTATTATTATTATTTCTAGGTGTAAGGAAAGTTAACTTGTGTTTAGTCCTCCAAATATGTATCAATAGCAGTTGGCCCTTAAGTACCTTGGATCAGAGATACTATAACTGATATTAATAGGCAAGATTGTATGATAATCTTATGTGAGGAAAATGTACTATGGCATAATGGGAAATATAATTTTATGGGAATAAATCTGTCAGCTTTATTTTCTCACAGCCTGTTAAATCTTTTGAAAATGTTGCACAAATACCTCAATAAATATTCAGAAATTAGTTTTTCAAGTGAAATCTCTTCATCCTCTTTAACTTTTATAAAATCTTATGAAGATGAAGCTAAACAAATGCAATTTCATAATCACATGCATGTATATGTGATACATGTGATTGATGTGATGTGGTGATAAGTCATGAGAACTGGAAATCAATCATTCAGCTTCTTCACTTGGCATGATTAATGCCTTGTTTTAGGGCAAGGAGAAGATATTTAACATCAGGTTTGACCCTTAGAAAAGGCCACAAGTCCAGAGACTGGGGCAGCGTTTCAGCTTAGAGAGTGATCTAGAAAACTTTTAATATAGAATTGTGGAATTGTGGGGGCTGTCCACAGAAAACAAAATAGATGCACATTTACTTGGCTTAATGAAAAGAAAAATGCAAACAAAAGCTCTTTCTGCTAGTTGGATAATAAAGTTTACATCTTTTTCTTTCTCCTGGATAAGGAAGTAATGCAACTATTCTAAAAATTTTGTTTCATTAAAATCTAATATCTTTATGGTGGATAAATGGCCAATGGTTTACAATTTCTTTAAGTTCTGTGTTTATCCTGTCCTGGGGGCTCCTGAAGATATCCTTTCCCTTCAAATTCCTGATGAGCTCATCAGATCTTTATCTTGTTAATAGCTTAGACCATCAAATTAGGGAACGCATCATGAACATATTTAGATTAATCAGGTCCTGAAGTGATCATGAATATCCCTTACACATAGTAAGCAGAGACCATCATTTGTCCTTAGGATAATGCATGCAGCCCACCAGACTCCCGTTTCGTAAAGGCTAGGAAATGGCAATACTTGCTTGCTGATAACTTATCTATGCTGAAGACTCACTGGGGCAGCATCCTCCTGGCTGATCCAACACCCCCAGACATGGCTCAGCACCTGTGTTGGCTTATTGGAGGCTGGGGGATATCCTGGCCCAGGCAGGTGTGCCAAGAGGTAGAGGGAACTGCCTTACTGCCTGAGCAACAGCTCGTATCATGAGTTGCAACACAGCAAGGAAGAAAGTTAGCTCTGGCTCTTTCTTCTTGCAGAGGATAGCAAGTACAGCAGGTTACTTCATGTACAGAGACATAAGCCCATACACATACATGGCAAATTATCCCATTTTCAAAAATGCTTACGTGCCTGCATCTAGGATTTGCAGCTGAGATGGACAAAAAGGATCAACCATGCTGACCAGGTGACTTCAGCATAAAATGTTGGTTTTGTAGAACTTGTCAACTACATTTTTGTGCCTTTGTTTTAGGAAATGTTTTTGCTTTATTTGAGTTTTTGGTTAACCTTACTAGATTCAGTATTTTTTTCCTGATGATGATGATGATTGTTGTTATCCAAATCCAAACACAATATCAATTTTATTTCCCATATGTTTGTCATTATGTTTTGGTCCCTTTAAAGAGAAAATTGTGGTAATTAATGCTAGAGCAAAAGCTGAGATTTGGAAACCTGAGCACTCCTATCAGCAAATACCTTCAAGCACTTTTTCAGCCATTGCCAGATTTCCTCACAGCAGTTATACATTGTTGTATGATTACAACAAACTTCTCTCCTGGAAAAAGAAGAAGAGAAAGTACTTTCTAAAAATCTACATTTTCACACTGAGAACCAAGAAAAGATATCTTCTGAACAAATGGAAGGATAGTTTGCATATCACATCAATGTTGATCATGTTTTCACCTCTCCTCTTTAGTTAGCAATATGAATTCATGATCATTAGCACACAGGTGCTCAGTGTTCCCAGCACTCAAATGACAAGGGACTTGTCTTTATTTCATTCCAAGATTTTTACTTTCTGATTTAATGTAGTAAGTTCAGTCATTTCTTGAGCACAAAGGACTCCTATGGCTGTTTCCTGAGAAACCACTTGGATGGGAATGGGGCAACATTTTCTGTTGTCTTTCTGCCAAGTCTCTAGCTTCAAAGAATTGGCTTTTAGGATTTCCCATTAAAAAGCTGAAGGAGCAGGAAAAATAAAGATTACCACAACAATTACAACACAAAATAATCCTCTTGCACCAACAACTATGGAACTTCCTGATTTTACTTTGCAATCTTGGCCCCAGTAGCTGGAGCTAGGAATTAACCCTTACACTCCTTGACTGTAGTTGCCATTTATTATCCACATTGCTGTTGTGCCTGGAGGCCCCAGACAGTGATTGAAACTCTTTTGTCCTAAACATTGCATATTTGTGAGCTAGGAAAACAGCCTCTGACCTCAACAACTTAACAGGTGCAGGGAGTTCAATAGTACACCCCTGTTTTCGCTTGTATTGAAATCCGCTTCTTATATCTGTGCTGTATCTAATAGTTAAATAATAATAATTAAATGAGAAACAACTGAGTTTCTATTGTGTCTGCTTTAACTCTGCACAAAAGCAGTTAATTCATATTTGCAGCTCTTCTGCACTCACACCATTACAGCCATGGTACTGTGTCATGCAATTACATATGAAAGAGCAAGAAGAGGGGGGGTTTCATGTGTTTCTCTAACACCTTTGTATTATAGGCAATGAGAGGATAAGAACTTTGCATCCAGAAGTCCCTTGTCCCTCTTTTGTTTTTGTGTGTGTCCATTTTGTGTTTGGGTTTGTGTGTGTGTGTGGCTTTGTTTTTTTCAGATATTTATGTTGTAGGAGCAAAGTCTGGTCTTTATTCTTCTTTCATTTGTGAGAAGAGCAAATGTTCTTAAAAGTGTCTTTCATATTACATATTGCAGCTTATCATGAATATTGCTGTTATCCTGTCATAGAATACACAGCAGGTTATATTCCAATAGAAGAGTATCAGAGCTAGACAGATTCTGATCTAAATTACATGGTAGAGGTACAAAGCGATTCTTCAGCCTACCTGATTTATTGTAGCATAACTGAGTTAAAGTAGGTCTTAGTATTTAATCTGCAGATTAGTATTTTATTCATATTTAGAAATATTGCCAAAATGGGCCAAGATATTAATAGAAAGAGACCAATGCAACATAAAAGTAGGTTGTTTTCCAAATCTCCTTCACAGAAATCTGCTACGACTGACTGCAGATTATTGAAACAACATCGTGATAGCTTCAGATGCCTTAGACAAAGTCTACAGTACAAATGTATATTAAAGGATTTGGGTCATAAGTGTAACCAGAGCGTACAATAGTTTCCCAAGAAAAAGCCAATGCCTTCATGAATCTGTCTGAACCTGTTGCAGTCTTCACAGACAGGCCCAGTGGTATCTCTGCCTTGAAGTAGGAAGCACATGGAGAAACATTGCCAGTATGGACTTTGTTTTCTCCATTTCATTGAACACTACTTCTCCTTCACTTCTTTTCATGCGATAGGCAGTGGTCACTTATGTGATTTCTATGTATAGAAAAATATATCGAGTACAGTGAAGGAAGACTGTTTTTGCATTGCTGGAGAGTCTGCGATACAAAGTTTCAGAAGTAGCAGCTCTCAGTCTCTCACCTGTGTGGTCACCATTATGAATTTTTTAACTGGATGATCTTATAGTGCTTTCCATTTGGACTCTGTGTCATTCATGAATAGGTTCATATTCAGCCAATGAGCAAGATACTCCATATTCTCTCATTGCTCTGGGGCTGGCCCCAGGCCTTGTCAGGTGTTCCCAGTGTGAAAACCCTTCTCTGTTCTGAGGGATGTTTGCTTCTTCATGGATGTTGCTTGGGTGCTCATCAGAACCTGAGGCCAGAACCAAAGAAAAATGGGTTTTGTGTTTTGGACTCAAAAGATATTGTACATGCCCTGCCAAATATGAAGCTAGTTGGCTAGGTCCCCTGAATAATGTGGAGAGAGGTAGGCACTGCAAGATCAATCTATAAAGACAAATGCATAGAGATGCAGCATCAGCCCCATGAGCAAGGAGTTACCTAAGTTTAACCAACAGGGAAAAACCTGCTTCTCTTCAGGGCTTAAATGCCTTAGTCAATATGACCAGACAGTGCCTCCCTACACTCAGACTCTACAGCTTCCAGGACATGTGATACCTTGTTCTTGCTCCAGGGAAAGAAGCAGGCTTCACTCCTTTCTTTCAGATTAAGGACATTAAAAGAAGAGAAGAAAGGGATTCTCCTCCTAACACTTTATTAGAAGCATTGGGAGTATGAAGGCAACATGCACATTCAGTTTCTTCCCTGTTCAGGAGAGGTATTGTCCCAGAAGGCTTCCAGATTTTCTCAGATTTGACAGAGGGATATTCTTAACCCAGCTCACTGGAAATGAATTCAACATGTTGGAGCATGGTAGCCAAGGGGGAAAAAAATCATAATGGGGAATGTTGGGATTATTGCTAATAAGCCTTGAGAGCCCTTCTGCTTATACCACCTATAACTCTTTTCCTTCTCAGCACCCCACAGGGCCTTAATCTTTCTAGTCGTACACAAAAACAAGTAGTAATTTACTTCTTCATGTGCTAATGGTGCCAAAATGGTGACAGTTGGAAAGACAAAGTAAAGGTCTTTGCAGAAAAAATAAAAATAAAATAAAAATAAAATACTGAAAACAACAGATTATTTTGTGGGGTTAATTATTATTTTTACTATTTTGTCAATTTTTTTTTCATTTGAAAGGGCTTGTAAGCATGAGGCTAAATCACTGATGAGTCATTTGGGAACAAAGATGTTTTGCAGTGATGCTCTGAACATGCAATTATGTGCAAATATACACACTTCCCTGCAGATAATTAGTCTGAGGATCAAAGGCTGAGATGACAAATTTTCTCCAAGTTCTCGTCCAGCCTTTTACAACTAGTAATTCCAATATGCTTTGCCACACAAAACTATATTACAGGTTTCTTAGTCTCAAAACAGCCCAAGTAACAGCAACTTGTACTCTATATGTCTTGTAACAAAAGGGAAATGAAGTTGCTCCCAGAGGCACAGTGCCTTGTGCTGAGAAACCTTGCAGATAGGTTTACAAGCCTTAGAAAAAGATGAATGAAAAGACAAAAGCCATCACTGGTAGCAGTGGATGCTTTTCCAGGCCAGGGACTTGTGGAATTAATTTCCTCTTTAGTCCTCACCCCCATCCTCCACTTTTTTTGTCACTGATGAATCTGCTACCATGTCACATTTCCAAACATGACATGAGATGGCACCATGAAAGGGGAAAATATTTTTTAGATGAAAATCAAACAGGAGCCACAATAAAAGACAGAATGGGTAAGACCTACCGCTGCAAGGTTAAAAGTCCATTTAAAAATTTCATTATCAGTTGTCCTTTACTGTCCTGCTCCCCTTCATTGTGTGAGCTGTTTGCAGCATGGCAGGCTTCCAAAGCTATTTTTCAGATGCTTTGCAGCAGATGTGATAATTACAAGATGCACCATCATAGGATTTTGGCATGTATCTGTTTTCCTTAATTTCATTTTTACTACCTTTCCTTTAAAGACAGCATGTACTGAGGCCATAAACTGTCAAATTCTGTATCTTATGAGGCGACCAGTGTCATGAAATGTGAGATGATTTAAATTTTCAATCAAATGGACAGAAATGAAAAATTCAGCACAATTCCAATAGAAGCATTTAAAGGCTCCCAAGTGGGATTTTTTTCTCCTCCTTCTAATCTTTGTAATTCCAGAACTAACACTAAATTAGAGTTTGCAGAAGATTTTCATGTACAAAATTAGATCAGGCTAATAAGAATAGGATTCTAAAATGATCCAAGGTTGTTTCTTTCCACTTTTCCTTGGTGATTTTAGGAGCTTCCTTCCCCCAAAGAATCAGGCTCTGTGGCACGATTAATTCTTGCTGTCAAGAAACAAGCATGCTATGACACTTGCTAATCAGCAGGGAAAAAAGGTGGGAAATAGTCACTCATCAGCTCTGAAGGAAGGATTTTTTATCTAAGGATCTAAATATTAATAAATCAGAACTGGAATAGGCAATTAGAGCAGGCACTCTGTGGACAAAGCAGCAGATGTGGCTATTCTTTTTAGCTAAAAAGGATGATCTGGAGAGAAAGCGGTGTGCTCCCCTCCACTCCCCACCTGCCCCATCACAACATGACATTGTGAACACACACATGTGCATGCGCACGCACACACAAACACACTCATCACTAAGGAAGCAAACTGATTGCTTAGCAGAGAAAGAGAATATAACCTGCAAGCAAAGGGAGAAGTGGGGAGAAGGACATATGGTGATGTTTTACTGTGCTTGATATTGTCTTGACATGAAAGACAACTCTGCAGGAGGATTTGCGATGCCCATCAACATGCAAAGGCAGCTTTCAGCTAAGCAGTTCTGATAACATTCAGTGGCTAACAGGCATGGAGAAGTGTAGGCCACCTGGAATCACAGGATAATTAAATGCAATGCTGGTTTTCTTTCCTTCACTCTGGGAAAAAAAAAAAAAAAAAAAAAAAAATCAAACAAAAAACCAATGAGCTCTGACTTTAGAAAAGCAAACAAATTTGCAGCATTTTGTCATGTAATATTTTACTACCAGTTAAGTTTTTATGAACAAACATGGGAGTTTTTGAGTTTTTACAGTAGTTTCACATCCCTGTGTAAGATGTCATAGCATAATAAAATACCCAGTGGTGAAAGTTAAGTACATGGAGAGGGGGATGAAAGGAAATCTAATTCCCACCTGAACTGTTGAAACCACTTACTCCAGTGGCTCTTCTCCAGTTTTTTTGCATCAAAGCTGCTTCAGGGCTGTAAAACTTTCATGTGCTAAAAATGCATCTGGTATTTTTGGGGCCAAAGGTGATGCTCATGCCATTCAGCACACTGGGACAACAAACAGCAAACCAGGTTTCTTCTCTTTCATGAGCACTGTGAAGGCTTCTTGGCACCATACTCTGCAACACTGAATAAGATTTTTTAATGAGCTGAACTCATGTAGAAGTTGAGATAGGTTTCGTTTTTTTTAACTGCAGTGCTGTTAGAGTGGGAAACAAACTTCACCACATGAAGGTAAGAGCACTTGGCTTTTCAGGCATTACCCTTAGTAATAGATTTATCTGATCCTTTATTCTTGCAGAAAAGTTTTAATTCTAGAAGAAAGGATTTTTATGCAGGTAGAGTGTTGCATATATAGCTACTGTTCATTCAAGTTGATTTCATCAACTTTTCTTTATTTATGCAGAGATTTCAGACTTATAAAAGCCTTGGATGATGGAAAGACTCCCTTTTAGTTTTTTAAAACTAGATAATAACAATAAAACTATAATAATAATAATCCTCAGTACTTACATAATATTGCCCCTTTTCATCCCGAAAACATCTTATAAATGCTTCCTGGGAGTTGGGAGTGTGTCTTATGATCACCATTTTACAGATTAAGAAGTAGAGGCAAGGCATTAAGATTTCAATGCTTTACCTCCAGTATAAAACCATAGCTACTAAAGATCTTTTTTTTATTATTATTTACTTTTTTTTTTTCCTGTTGTTTCCATTGATCCAGCTCCACCATGAGAATCTCTGTTGCTAGAGTTTTCAAATTAGCATACCCAAATTCCTATATCCTACCCAAGTTTTTGCTGCAGTTTTGCTTTTCAAACCCTATGTAAAATATCCCTCTGACATTTTTGGAATAAACAACTACATAGATAAGTAAAAGAACTTCCTACAACCAGCTCTCACAACAAATCCATTATCTTATTATTATTATTATTATTAATTTTATTTTTGATAACCTGAAATGTATCCACTGGTTTCCAGCAGCAAAAGAACCTTCACTTCTGCATCTTCTTTGGCCTAGAAAACATCTCTGACTATTACTGATGTTAGTTTGCTAATTATTGAGCCTGAGGGCCCACTCACAGTTTATATGCCATGCTCTGCACAAATGATTACCAAAGAGACAGATCTTGTTAGGAGGAAATGCAGTGTACAATTTAGCTACTGCTTACCAGGAATACCTCTCTTACTAGAGTTTAGGAGAAGTTTAATTTAGTGTAGCTTGAGGTTCTTAATGTTTCTCACTGGAACTCACAGCAGGAACACATGAGAAAACATGCCCTTTAAATACTTGCATTTTAAAGAGGTCTAAGTTCAAAACTTAGGTGAAAAAAAAAAAAAAAAAAAAAAAGCTTTTCATCTTGCTTAGTCTGTGTCTCTACATTTTTCTCTCCCTTTAATATTTCATCCTGAAAATGCAGTATTGGATTTTGAAAGTATTCAAGGGATTGAGTTAGTGTAACATCTATTTGACAATGTAAAACTATTTTCTGCTGTGAATTTTTGCCTTGAATCAAAATCCACAGTACTTGTTGGAAAGATTTCTAGTGATTTTGGGGGCTTTGCTTCAAACACTCTCTCAAACTCCAAAGTATTTTGCTGTGTGGATGAGGTCTGTCTTCATATTTACCAAGGTGTTCTAAAGCTCACTAATTCTGTATTGTTCAGGTTAATTTTACCTTATGGAATGAAAAAAAAAAAAAAAAAAAAATTATTTCCATTAGAAATAAGGTAATTAAAGGTAGATTGATTATGTACCAAGACACATAACAACATATTTAAAAAGTGGGTGTCATTTGCAGTATAAGCAACACAGGCATTTATTTCAGCATCACAGTAGCCCAGGGCATACATTTTTTTTCTTTCCCCAGTGTTCTTCATGTATTGCTGTGGTACAATACGTCATAAAATGACATGAGCATGAGGTAATACTCCATAAATTACTGGCATGCTATAGCAAATTAGACTGTGAAACCCTATGACATACTGTATTTTAACAGATAATGTGTTTTATAATCATTTGTTTATTTTGTTGTTCATGTGAGTATTTGCCACTGGCTCAGCAAGCAACTCTTTGGCCAGTTGCATCCTGTGGCAGTACCAGACAAAGACAGCCTTCTTGGCAAGCAGGCATATTCCACCACTCACAAACTGCAAACTGCCTGGCTTGCTGTGCACCTCGTGCAGTCCAGCCTCAAGTCCCTGCCGCAGATGGAACACACAGCTTCTCCAGCTGTGGAAACCCTTACAGATGCGCGGTGAGTTGCAACTATTGTTCAAGCTGCAGTGAAAGGGGTGGGGATTGAGCCATTAATTAGGAAACCTGGTTTTACATCTCTGCGACAGTGCTTCATGTCAAGTGCTACGCTGGCCATGAGGAGGGTGAAGTACTGTGTTAGGCTTTGTGTGGAGTGTTTTACTGACCCTTCTACTTTTCTAATTAAAGAAAATCACCACGATTTTTATTTCCTTTGCAGTTCTCTGGAAGTCATTTGGCCACTTTAACGAAGTAAATTAAGAGGATTATTTCATTTTCTATTGCTTTCTTTGCCTGCAGCACAGAACAACGCCTTTCACAATCAGGATGTCAGGGAGTGACAGTGAGTATGTTGTGTCTAACATCATTAATGCTTCTAGATTTGACATAAGCAAATAGCTCAAGGAGAAAGACTTTTTTTGTATTTTATATCAGCCTTCTTCAAGACAGAAATCTATGGATCATTCACTTTATGTTTTCTGAAACACCCAACAATTAATAAGAGTCCAAAGAGGTAAAAAGAGCAGAAAAACAAACAAACAAACAAACAAAAAACACAGCACCCATTAGCTAATTTAAGTCGTGACTTAAATATGTTTTTCCTTCTCCCTCTCTTCCTCTATTTACTCTGTGAGCTATGCACAGGTTTGTAACTACAGAAATAGATCAGTTTAGAATAAAATATTTTTATTTGGTTTTAAATTAGCTGAAAATTCAAATTGGTGTTTTTATACTTGTGTGGGAATCTCCCTCATCACATATGAGCCCTTCTCCTTCCCTAACTTCATATTCTAGAAATCTGTTGGCAGTAAAATTATATTGAAAAGGCTGCACAAAAGGTTCAAAAAGAGAAAAAAAGTTAGTCTGGAAAACAAGTCCAACAGCAAATCATTGAACTTCAGTGAAAATGTGATATGGCAGTATAGTGCCGTACACATACTCTTTAATTAGACAAGAGCTGTCATATCTGTAAGTCCTATGAAATTAATTGTCAATTTGCTTGGGATTAGTCTAATTCTATGTAAATTCCATGCAATCTGTAGTTTGCAGAAGGTGGGTATTACATCTGATAGAGGCCACAATTAACCATATAATCCCCCTAGGTACGATTCTTCTGACATACTGTGCTACAACAGCTGGGAGTAACTTACTATGTGACTCATCCTAATGAGATCCATGTAAAAAACTATTCATGAGAACTCAGTAACAATAGGCCTTCAGATTAAACAGAAGATGTTCTTTGGTTCAATTACACAAATAACTAAACAATAAGAAAGTGATAAAACCAACATGCATCACTTTTAGACTAGCACAACCACACACATAGAGCTAAAAACAGCATGAACAGTATGACCTCATTGTGTTACAAAGGTTACATTTTTGTTAACCAGAAGCAAAATTATCATGCTATCACCCACAAATTTTGAGACACGTCCTTACATTGTTACAGTTCCAGGAGCTCAGCTTCCCCAGTAAGGCCAGCATTCTCAGAAAAGTTAGACATCAAAATGAAAACTAATTTTTCCAAAAGCATTCAGTGCTTAACACTGCCCGGTATACATGGCCCTGTTTTAACTTTAGGAGAAAAGCATTTGTGAATGCTGAGCCATTTTGTAAATCCTGACCATGAAGTAATGTTTTCAAAAGTGCTTAAAACATTGTTTCAGAAGTGAAAACAAGAGCTCAGATACACAAACAGGTTACTGTGAATAAACAAATCAAGTCTTACTGGCACAATAAATTATCTGCATGTGCACAGCTAGCTCTTCTAGCGTGAGACAGCTTGAGATGCTATTACTCAATATTGACTGAGAAAGCATTCAGGATATCACAAGCACCTCAGTAATCTATTCATTGACGGACCCCTTAGGCATAAAAACTGCATATAAAAATCACATGGCATCTTCAAACAGACATAAACATACAGCCTCTAAGGAAAGTAGGAATGTAGATGCTTTTGAAAACAGAAACAGGCCCCTTATCTGCAGGCCCTTTGGAAGTTTAAAACAAATTTGAAAACGTAGTTCTAAAGCAAATTTGACCTCCAAGTGACATAGTACAAACCTTTTAAAATCTTCCACAAGCATGTGTTTGGTAGTCAATTATGAATAATTAGAAACTTTTAATTAATTAGCCAATATTACTTCTTTTGCATGCAGGTATTACCTACAAGAAGTCATGTTCTCAAAAGTGGGCAAAGGTATTTGTTGATGTGTTCCATTAACTATTTTTTAATCTACAGTCCATTCCACAACTGTTCACTGCAAATATTCAGAAACAAAGAAGAGCCATTTATCTAAATAAACTACATCTTTGTCTTTCTATTCCCTGAGTGGGTGACTTGGGTAACTTACCAGCAACAGTAAGATCCTCAAATTGCAATCTGATTATGAAATTTGTCATTCAGAATTACAGACATAATTAGAAACTCACTGCAAGCTATGTGTGTGCACGTATCCCCATGATGAGCCTGTGTACGCACACACACGTACCTTCAGGACCAGCTTTTTGGCTGCTGTAAATCAGAAGACCTCTGCTGAGAGCTGAGCATCTGGTCTGTGTGTTTAAATCCACTTTTCAGACTTGTGCAAATCAAGTCAGATTGTGTTTGCATCTTCCTCAAAGTGCCCTGAGGAGTATTGCAGGTTTTTTGTGGCTGGTGGGCAGCATGCAGCACAGCAAGTAGCTCCATGTGTATATCTGTGGCAGTCTTCCCAGTGAAGTATTTAACTGAAAAATAAAGTTACACCCAGATACGCCAGCTCTTAGCCCAGCTAGAGACATCTTCCAGGCCTGAGAAGACCACAGCTGCAGGGCACCCACAATCATTTTTCCATGGTAAGGCGACTGTGTGGGGCACCCACACCATGACGCAGCTCACTGCCTCTTGATCAACTTCCTAATTACCTAGAGGAGATTGGTGCAGCTGCACTCTCCACACCTCATTCTGAATTTGCTTATGGAGAAGCAGGAATGGCTAAGAATATATCAGACTTGCATAAGTTTAAAAGGAGTGTAAATGAAGATCAAAATCTTCTCTCTGGAAAGTTAATAGAGATCCAAATTGACATGCGCTTTGCCAGGGTAT
Source organism: Stictonetta naevosa (assembly GCA_011074415.1). Lineage (NCBI taxonomy): Eukaryota > Metazoa > Chordata > Aves > Anseriformes > Anatidae > Stictonetta > Stictonetta naevosa. The sequence goes on from CM021729.1 coordinate 55,879,452, forward strand.
TAGTCAGTGTGAAAATGATGATAATGCAGCTTTAGTCAGCAGCACTTTTTTGGTCTGCTTTTTTTTATTTTTTTTTTCTCTTTTTTTTTTTCCTCTTTTTTTTTTTTCCTCTTTTTTTTTTTTTCTTTTCCTCTTATAGAGGCAGCACACTACTGTAGGTCACAAAAGACAGTGTAAACTGAGTCACTGGTTCTCTTTCCATATTTTCCAGTCAACTGTGCTGCTATCTCAGGGACGTCACTTCACCTCTTAACATAGATTTATCTGCCTTGAAAAGTCTCTGATGACTTAGTCTTCTCAAATTCTCTGAAACCAATAAGAACCTGAAAGAAAGAATCCAGTGCTACTGCTGTTGGTTCCGTATGTTAAAGTTTAAATAGAAGTTTGCCAGTCTGGTATGCTGATAAAATGTGGTACAGAGCATGTCAATTCAGCTGCTTGAAAGGATGACAAAATGGAGCATGTATATGTTCACCCACAAAACAGGTAAAAAACCATAAATTACAGGTCTGCATTTGATATCTGACAGTACACATGTCTTGGGAACAACTCTTGGTAGGAGAAACTTTGAAACAGTGGTACTTGATGGTGAATATTTTGACAAAAGCTCCCATGCATTTCCGCGCTTAGCTGGCTTCATGTCCTGTGTGTTGAGCTGTATCACTGGGAAACTTACTCAGTGGAAACAAAAATACTTTCAGCCAAAAAGCAGATATGACAGCTTGTCAAATAAGTAAAATTTCTGAAGACAGAGACTTCTTGCTTTTGAGAGTAAAACAAGCATATCAAGCAATATAGGCAGATCTAATCTGAGAGCTAGTTCATTTCCAAAATTCAACCAAGGGACAAATTTGCACCTGGAATTTAAACACAAGAATAAATCAGAAGAATGATTCTTCTGCATGTTTAATTGCAGGGACAATTAAAATAATTAAAGGTGCACAGGGAGCTGCTCATAACTCGGTTTTCATCCCTCAAAGCCTTTTGAAAAATCTAGCCCTAACAAGACTTTCTGAAAATGATGAGGTATTGTTCCTTAAGATAAAATGAACTATACCACCCAGTATTCAACCTGTAAGATAAAGGCAGGTTTGAGTGCAAATCTTTTAAGACAGAGATACTGTAACTGTGAAATACGTGGTAACGTGTGTGACATTTGGTGAAAGTCAATTTCTTTCATCAGCAAAAACCTAAGCCCCTGGGAAAAGTCCTCTCTGGCAAGAATCATTTAGCTGTAACCACAGGAGACAAAGCCTGAGAGAGGGGAAAGTATCTCAGGGAAAGTCCAAACTTCTTTGATGGCAAAATTCCCACAAGGTTCTCCAAGCCCTGAGCAATTTCTTCCCAGCACATCATTGTGGAGCTGTGGAGTTAGTTACAGGACTGAACATCTCCAAGACAAGTTGCAAATAATTAAGTATGGAAACCTTGATATGGAGGCCTGATCCACTGTCTCCAGGGATGATGACTTTCAGCAGTAATGCAGAGGACAAAGTCTTCTCTGGAGGTCTCTCGCTAGCCTCATTGGCTCTGTTGTCCTTATTTACCTCTCTGGTGCATTAGTTTATGGTTCATTCAGTGAAGTTACACCAAAATAAAACTTGAGTTAGGTGTGAATCAGCTCCTATGATTCTGTAATGCTTCCAGCAGAGTTGTGTCTGCTAAATCTCGCTATGGCAGACACTATTGATTTTGCCCAAACATTTATTTGTAATTGATTTGAACTATATATATGTTCAAAGCAATTAAGCAAATAAGAATTGAGTAACTAGAAGTACCACATATTCTTCGGACCTCCGATAATCAGGATGACAGCTTATGTGGTGAATTTCTTTTTTTTCAGTGGTGTATGTAAATTAATAGCCTCTGCAGATCTGCTTTTACCCTGATGGATATAATAAACTGTAATGATCTAATAATTCTCTTGCTGCAGGGCAGCCAGGTATAGCTTCTGTGAATTTATTTAACTGAAATTACATAGACAGGACCTGAGAGTTAGTGATGCTGAGCACCCACAACTCTTGCTGAAATCTGTGAAAGCTCAGGGTGCTCATCACTTTGGAAAGTAGGCTAGTAATGTATTCATGACAGGCGTTGTATATATAAACCATCCTGTGAGCTGCAGCACTAATTAGGCACTGATTTCAGGAGGACTGTGTTCATACTTGCCTGCCCTGCAATAACTCCCAGTCCTTCCACCATGGCCCTCTCTCACCCTTGTAACCTCAGGTCCCCTTGCAGCATTCCTAGAACCCCTTCAGCCTACGCTCCCTCCTTCTCCTCAACCCTATTCCCTCCTTAATACTCTCTGCTTCTTCCACACCTCCCCTCAGGCACTGTACACCTACCTCCTGTCTCCTTTCCATTTCTCTTCTGCACCAAGTGAAAATAAGCCTGATTCATTATTCCCTGTTGGGCTTGAAGTTGTTTGGCCATGTTGGCTGGCCAGCTGGCAGGCAAAACAGAGCAGGTAATTGTTTAATTCACACTGAAACCCTCTCCTCATTGGGAGAACTAATTTAGTTCTCTTTTCTCTGTCTAGCTGCCAGTTTTCATGAAACCTGGAGGAACATAATATATCTAAGGCTGATACCTCTATGTTAAATTCATTTGAAATAAGCCAACAGTATCAAATGTTATTTGAGGGCAGGACAGAAAAACAAATGGGCAAGCAGTACTGTTATGCAAGTCTTATTTCCTTAGGAAGCCAGGATAATAAAACACGCAGGCAGATGTTCATTGTATTTTTCTTCTCATGACCTTTCATGTCTGCTTAGATCCCAGTTCCACAACCTCATGGATATTAGAAGACCAGTGTGCCCATTCAGTATCCCAGCTGAACACAGCTTTACTCATAGACAATAAGCTTAATTTTCAAACTCTTCAGACTATTTCTTTTTCGTGACAGTCACAGTGCCTGACCCACCTTGTCACAGTTAACAACTGAGAGACTAGATCCTTGTGTATTAAAAACTTCCATTGTCTTTTTCCATGACACTGTGCTTATTACTCAGAATCTAACCCATTAACAATAACATTACAGTTTGTTCATTTTCTCCTGCTATTATTTCTTTCTGGTGTACTTACAATTGCAAAGGATGTGTGGGGTTTGCTGTTTTTCATCTGAGATCTCAAGCTAAGCACTGTTGTTGCTTTCGTCTATTAGAAATATTTGATCTTCATTTTCTTCTTGGCTCCTCCCAGGAGTTGTTATAAGTATCCATAGAGATATGGCATATGGATGTAAACTGAGCTGTGGCTTTTCCTCCTCATATGGGAGTTGTGGATATGAGATGCTGATTCTTAGAATTGCCAGAGCAGTGCAAAAGTCTGTGGGAGAAGGCTGGCCAGTTGTAAACATGGATGTGCTTGTTTGCCTAGGGCATCTGTACTACTATGGTTGGCACGGCAGCACTAGATTTTTTGACGAGTGGTAAAATAGAGTTCATTGGTGGTCCTGTAGCTTTTTCCACAAAAGGAAGGACTTTTGTCCTACTACTGTAGACCAATTCCATATTAAGCAATTTGTGGAAAATTAATGCAATATGAGTGTTCTTCACTTCTTGCCTACAGATTGGAAGTTTCTTTCAGCCTGATCCAAAACCACTGCAGTGAACTGGGTTTAGACCAGATCTTCCATGGATAACATGTGTTGCCTGTGAGACCATCTCTAATTCACTACAAAACTCAGTGATTCCATCAGCACAGTATAAACATGGCACAAGTGTGTACCAAGAGGTTTTTAATTACCACAAATAGTTGTGATCACAGTTCCATGTGAAACTTGAAAGTGATCCCAGTTGTGCCACCTCTGAGGAGTCATTTTTCAGCACAAATGTGCTGTACCACTGGCTGTATTACAGCCTTTTTTACCATGCCTAAGAGAACTGGGATACCACAACAGCCCATAGCGAAGCAGCTCATACTAATTCTTGGTGATAAAATGTGTATGGTACAGAAGTGTTGGGGCATAATCAAGAGGGATGTTGTGCTACTGAGGTACTGAAACTTTCCAGCAACATCTACCAGTCATCCCAGCATTGAGCCAGTTGGCCTGAAGGCAGACAGGGAAAGAGCAGAAGCAATTACAGCTACAAGTTCAAGGAGCAGCCACTGTCATCTTTGCTGCTTCTACCCTTCAGATGTGTCCCAAATTCATGAGGAATGGCTATGGACTTAGCCCACAGTCTAAATTTCTCTTGGTCCATGCACTGAAGCTTGAAACGGTTAATCAAGTCTCCTCAGCAGTGTTGGCTAATCAGCTTATGCTGGCACACAGGCAAGAAGAAAATAACACACCTGACTAGCTTGTCCAGATGTAATGGAGCCTACATTCCTCTAAGGGAGCACTCGACAGGACTGGGTGAATGGACTTTCCTTCTACCTAAGCTGTGAACTTGTGAGGGGTCCAGCCAGGTTAACAAAGTCATTACCACCTCTTGCCTCTGCCATGGGCCCTTTTGTCAAGAGTGGGTTCAGCAGGCTGCTGTTGACTCCATGAAGCTGCAACAGCTCAGTCCTGTCATTGCTAAATTACACCCCAGTGACCCTGAGAGGGGAGAAGGCTGCCTGGTGGGGAAGGAAGCAAGATCTGAGGTGGTGAGGAATCTTCACACAGGCATCAAGGCCATTTCTGTCTGTCCACAGAGATACCTACCAGGGCCTGTGCCGTCTGTATCACCTGCACAGTCTCCCCAGGGTCAGGACCGGCCTTGTGATAGCCCCTTTCAGTGGAGTTAGGCTCAGTTGCCTTCAGCTGCAAAGCTGGGCCAGCTGGTAAAAAATGCTAGTACTAACGCAGGTGTCCTTTTCCCTGGTTGCTGTGTTAATGCAGCTACTCCTAGTCTGAGTGGCACACATCCCCGCTGTTTCTGACCATCCTGTTCAGCCACATTCCACTTGGGAGTGCACAGAAGGGAGGCAGGGATGGGTGTCTGATGAGCATGGACGGGGACCTGAATTTCTCTGCTCCTAGCACTTCTGCTTCTGTCATTTTCCTTCACCAGGTGTCAGGTCAAGTGCCCCTTGTTGCCTGACTGTACGGGCTGAGATCTGTCAGCACTAAGAGTGGAAATGACCAAGCAGCACTTAATTTTACACATTCAGCAAAGCAGTCTGAATTTTTCTGTAGAGAGAGTTCTTCCAGAGAGCAATTCAGAGCACTATTAAATCACTCCTTGGCAAGGCATGCCTCACACTTGACTACTGAGAGAAGTTAAGGCTGTGTCTAATTGTGGGCTCCAGGAGGACTTTAAAGCTGCATGATCCAAATGCTTATCCCAAATTTGTGTTGTCTCAGTCCCCAAAACCTTTGGCTGTGCTTCTACAGAAAAAGAAAACCAGACACAAAGGCTAAACAGAAGTCACAGTAAACTCAGCCAGTCAGTTAGCTTGAATATGAGGGGTACTACCAGCCAGTTTAAAGCCAAACCAAGGAGATTATCTTTATTTAGATGCCTACACTACTGTGAATATCATAGTTTGGGACTGATCCTGCAAAAGACATATGGTAGCTTATGTCCATAAAGATCTGGTCCTTTATAGTGTATCTTTTTCATGTTTTTATCCACATAATCTGAATAAAAGTGGCTTCTGAATAAAAGTTCACTTCTGTGGAAAATCTGATAGTGATGAGCCAATCTGCACAACCCTCCTGAGAAAGATTGTTGGTACAGAAAGCAATACAGGGATTCTTTCTGTTCTCAGGCATCATGTCTCTTGAACAGCAGTGGGTATTACGAGCATCAGTTAAAGGAACCATGAAATATGCTGTAGTTAATACAGATTTAGGTTATTAACCTGCAGTTGATTCTGCTTCATCCTACTTATTTGAGAAATTTTACAGATTAAAATGAAATAGTATCATTTTACTCATATGTTTGCACATTGTATTATAACTGAATTATAGAAAAGCTTTTTGTAATTATCTGAATGATGCTGGAGCCCTTTTGCTTTCTCATAGGTGAGTGGGTTAATGGGAAAGAAAGGTGTAGGGATCTATTTCCCAGAACTTCTTGTCCTAACCAGCACCAGGTGATATTTCTGACAGAGCACAAGGAGAAACATTAGGGAAGGAGGATGACTGCTGAGGAGGGGCAGCCCCTTGAGTCAGGGTGACTCTTGGAGGCCCTTAGCAAGCAAGCAAAAAGCAGGCAGTTGTGTGCTCTGAATATTTTAATATATTTTTTATTATTATTTTAAAAGCACAGGTGGTTGCTTTTGCCCTCCTACACCCCAAACATATCTGAAATTAACTGGACTGCCCTGCACTGAGGAGATAATTTAGGGACCTTACAAACACCAGGAACCTTTCTCCTCTGCATGTGAGTGTAAAGGCCTGATGGTGCTTTTTTGTGGCAGGACAGAGGCTCTCCATATGTGGAAGTAGGCATTGCTGCATGATGGACCACATTCCAAATTCTTTTTATCCCAGGTTTTCCCTGTTGCAACTGCTTTGATATGGAAGATTGTCTCATGACTGCAGACTAAATGCTACAGGGTTAGGCCCCTGGGCTCAGAAGATTTGATTAAAGTAATTCTACCTTGACTGAACCAGTGCACCTACTAGTTCCCCAGCCTGGAGATCATATATATGTACTTTAATGTGCACCATAATAATATGAAAGCATCCCTCCCATTAACCCAAGCACAGCCAAAATATACCAAATCTATAAAGAAAGACTGCAGAGAATGCTAGGCTTTGCAAAAACAAATCCTTAGGGGAGATTTAATCACCAAATGCACTGAAGCTGCAGCTGAACAAAAATAACAATCCAGTGAATACAGACCAGGAGAAGAAAAAAACTAGCAGTCCATTTAACTAATAGTAACACAAACAATAAATACTCTGTGGGACTGGAGAGCTTTCACTGTATGATACAAAAATGTATCTTATTCTTTCTGCTTGTACTCAGTGCTTGGTGAGACCACTTGTTTGTCCCTTCCCTTCTCCTTCTAGGATTCTTACAGAGTGGGCCATTTTTATCTCACATCTACTAATTCACTTTGTTTCTGGGAGAAGAGACGACTCTGTCAGTTGTAATGTCTCTTCAATACTCAACAATAGGCAGAGGGCCTGAAAAATATACATTATGCAATGAGTATACATTATGCAATGAGCATTTATAATATTTAGAAAGTTACTTCCCTTTCCAGTTCTATAAACAAATATGAAAGGCTGCTAAGCCAGAAAGAAATCAGATCCTACCACTGAAAACAACAATGAAAAAATGTCTGTAGTAAACTTTAATTTTAACTCTCAGTTGCTATAACCATCAGCCGGTGAAGACTGTCTTTATTATTGCAAAGAACCTGGTTAATTATTTTTTTTTCTTAACCTTTCAGCACAAGATTATAAAGAATGCTGTTCCTTGTAGCAGGCCTGCAATTTGGTCCTTCAGTGTGACTTTTACATACAGCTGTGTGAAATGCTACACTTTTAGCTTGCAAGAGTTCATAGGAATTTATGTTTGCGGGAGATTCAGAGAAATCCCCAAATCTCATGGGTAGGCATTGGTAAAACAACCACTCTCTGGCTAGCTCTGGCATCAGATTTCTGTGGCATTGCAAGCCTTGTATGGTATCAATGTGAAACCAAAACAGGGATTAGATTCACCCAAAACCTTCTTTGCTGCACAGAGAATCCAGAGCAGATTGAAGGCTTCTTGAAGCCCTGGGGAGTCCTTGGCTGGTGGACAGCAGAGCCCAACCTCCTCCTCCTCTCTCCCAGCCAAAATGTCAGGATTGGATGCAGATGCACCAGGGTGTGTTCCAAGCGCCTGCACTAGCTTAAGAGTCAGAGAGAGAAAATTAAAAGTCAGCACAATACAGGCTTAAGTAAGGCCACTCTTTACTCCTGGGGTTGATAGGATAGCCACCAGGCAGAGGGAATAGAGAGGTGAAGCTGAACTGTGCTTGCTGAACAAAGAGCTACTCCCTGCAGGGACAGCAGTCCTAAAGGAAGCTCAGTCACATGCTTTTCAGCAAATTCCAGTTCAGTAATACCAGGAAATTTACATATGATCAAAGTACTCTTCAAACACTGGGCCAAATTCTGATCTCAGCACAGCTCTGGAGTAACTTTTTAAGCCAGTAGAGTTACTGCAGTTTAACGTCAGTATCAATTTTCCCTGATATGATTTGGCTAAACTTGCTGATATGATGGCAAAATATGTAAATGAGGTATGATTTTAGTCTCTTAACTCTCCTTTTCAGGGGTTTGCAATTTCCCTTTTGGCTCCTGCTCCCCATTTAATTATGCCAGGCTCTAAAATGCGTTCTCAATGGCAAGCCAAGATTTTGAGTAATTGCAACAAATGGAGGATTTCTTGTTCCGACACACACATTAGCTAATTTTCCTTGGGTTCTGATACTAACTATCAAATTTCACCACCCCCGTGTCTCTGGGCTTTTTTTAATTTTTTTTTCCCTTGTTTTCCAATTGCAAAGCAGACATCTGGCAGCTCTCTGGTGGCAATAGCTGATACACTCACTCTGCTCATTGAGCTTTACCCATTTCTCTGTGGGAGGTAGGAAAAGAGGCAAAAGGAGCCATGGTTTCAGATTCAAGTCCTTTTTCTTATCCTGTGTAATTCCATAGGGGGATGCTTTCCTCTTCCTCCCACCCTCAGGCTTGTGCTTTCTATTATCACTAAAAGACCAAACTAGCAAGAAAGGCTTCCACTGCCTTTAAAATCAGGAAAATTCTTTCTGGCTTCTCCTTTTGCAAGCAGCATTTATGTCTTCTCCCAAGTCTCAGATGAGTTCCTCCTTCTCTCACACCCCCCCAGGGAAGAGGCATCCAAGCTGGGGTGGGGGGAACTTCATTCAACATTGCCACCTGGCCTTCCTGATGCTTGCTGCTGCAGAGATCACAGCAGTCTGGGACACAATGTGGAGAGCACCTGCCAGACTATTTTTCTGTGGGAAGAGTTCCCAAAGGGAATATTGAGATGCGGGAAAGGGAGGGGAGAAGGGAGGCAGCGTGCGACTTTATCTGCCATAATTTGCTCTGCTTGTCCCTTGAGTTCTGGAAGGAGAATATAACAGAGCCCTCCATGACCTCCAGCTTTCACCTTAATATTTAATCATGATTTAGATTACTGTGATGTTGATTAAGACTAAGTAAATATATACTACACATAAATGATTTCACTCTAAATCAACAACTGCATTTTCCCCAGTAATGATCATCATTAGCATGGAATGTTTCTCATGCTTATAATTTTTTAATAGATTGAAATTATTTTTATTGAAAAATAATCCCCACATGACCCCATATAATTTTGAATATTAATTTGTTCCTGTTCCCATATCCAAGATAATTGTGCCTGAAGTCATTTAGGCTCATATGAGAATGATCAGATTTTTTTCTTATGCAAAACATAGAGTCTTCTATTATTTTAATACCAATGTGTTTCAGCTTTCACGCTGATGCTGACACATATTAATTGTCAAGATATTTCACATGGTCTGTGGAAGGGCCTAACTTCGTATGACACTTTCTTTGTTCTCTATCACAGAATACACACCCGATAGTCTTGAAATGATTTTGATAGTTGGTTCCAACTGTGCAGGCTTGTACACATAGTCAATAGATATCTCTATCACTTTTTCATCCTACCATATTAACCCTACCTCTTTACTTCAGCTCACTTATATTGCAAGAAACTGATGTTTAAGAAAAATTAAAGTACTGATTTATGCTATTAAGCAGGCTTATGTCTCTGCAAGAATAACTCTGCTGTACCAGCCTCAAATAACATCTTAAAGTCATTTTCCGAATAAAACTGATAATTCAGACTCAAAACTACATTTCTCAAAATCTAAACATGCTATCATAATGTTTGGAATTATCACATGAATATGTATTACAAAGCTTTAGTACCTGAGAATGTCAGAACGTATAAGTATAAAAAAGAACATGAAGGAAAAAGTAAAGCATTTTAAAAATAAGCTCAACTGATTGAAAACTCAGGCTAGAAACTTCTGCACCAAATGCTGAGAATGCACAATAGCAGTGAGCCCAGCATGTTAAAGATGTGCCATTACTTTTTACTCCCATACCAGTTTGAGGCTGCCAGCAGCTCTTAATGCACTTTATTAAAGGATCCTGCTAGAAAGGATCCTTTGTCTTCACTGCAAGTGATAGTAATAATCTGCAATGTTTATTTCAAGCTCAATCACAGGACAGAAGAGTAAAAGCTAGAGAAGGCTTTAAGCAGAAAATTGAATGTGAAGCAGAGGGAGACAAAAAAAAAAAAAATGTGCAAGTGTCTTTTTTGCTAAGAACATTTCTGGTTCAGTTTAAGAACTGCTAAGGTGCTAAGGTAGTCCTCGGGACAGCCAGAGGGACATTCATATTCTGCAGCAGCAGAATTGACCTGATACCAGTATCAGAGCAGGCTGCCACCAGCACAGTGATTTATTTGTCCAGATCAATAATCTGCTAGGACCATTCCAAATTTTAGAGACAATGAATGTTTCAACTGCTGCTAATTTTTACTGCTCCCTGCTCTGAATCACCGTATGGGGCCCTGTCCTCAGTGTGTTGCATGTCAGCAGATTATCCCTTTTGTCCATGGACAGTGGACAAGGTTACATTCATTGTGTCTGATGTGTCACTCCCAGGACACAGGTAGAGTTTAGTGAAAGCTACCATCACAGACTGATAGTGATGATCTGACCACATAGGCACGATCTGTAAGATCTGTACAGCTTTATTTTATGGCTTTGTACATTACGCTGCCTACACTCTAACATGCACAAAGTGCTGATATCAGTCTTAACTCAGCGTTAAGGTGTCTCAGCATGTCACACTAAACTTGAAGGGATGGCTTTGGCTCATTTTCAGAGTTAGAATTCATTTCAATATTTCTTTGATGATATATGAAGTTGGGGAACCAATTGAGGCACATGTGCTTGTATCTCCATTTCAGCCTAGGCACCACATGAGATCTCTGGGAACAGGTCTACACCCTCACCAAAAGTATAGGTTAGAATTGTAGCTTCCACATGCTGTAAGCAATGTGCGTCCCACACATGGAGTTTAAAGTTGATTACAGTCAGGAGAAAAAGCTCAGTAAATACATTTTAAAGACAACTTCCATTTTAAATATTTATCTCCACTATCTCTTTTTGATCAGCTTTGTCCCATGCCCAAACTGTCCCCTTCAGCTTTTTAAAGAGTCATCAGGTTTATGTTATGGATTCAGTCTGTCGGGCTTCTTTCTTGCTTGTATGGAAGTAAGTTAGCTTGGAACTAGTCAAGTAAAAAAAATAGAGAGCAAGAGAGGTTTAAACATTTATATTTTACCTCACATTTGGGACAGACTAAGTGCATGTGTATGATCAGGTAACGTGTCTGCTGATGTGCAGCAACTTGTTGAGCTGCAGTAACTTTAGCATCTGTCTGAGCCCTGAGGGTTTTTCTACACACGAAAGTTGTAATGTTTAACCATACCATATTGGTATGGTAACATATTTGACCATATCAAAGTGCAACATTGCCCTCAAGGATAGATGCAGTCATCTTGATGTAAAAGTATGTAAAACCATGGAACTTAGTCTTGTAAGAGAAGAGGAATAAGCTATACTAATGTAAAGTACCTTTACACCTAACTATAATGTAAGCCGTAGGAGAGAGTGCCAGCAGATCACTACTCTGTGTTTATACCAGTGCAAATACTGTGTGGAAATCATGTTTGGAATAATACAGTCCTCTTGCTGTTGTCAAAATTATAACAGAACACATATTTCAAATCCTCCAGTTCTGATGTGTGTGCCATTCAGTGGGAATATATATACATATATATAATATATATATATTACAGCCAGATTACATATAGAAGAGGCATGTGGGGTGGGAGGGAAATACCTAAATGTAAAATGTGACAAGAGTCTTGGATGAGAGAGATTAAAGCTTTCTTTTAAGCAAGAAATGCATTAAAAATTCAGGGACTGAAGAGCAGGAAGGAATCTGAACCAAGGGTTATGCAGAATTACTAAGCTTTCAGTATCACATGTTCATTTGGTAATTTATGACAATTAGGTGATTTCAGGAGGGTGGAAAGTAAGACAGTAACAAGATAGTTAGCAAACAAGTTTAGCTGGAGTTCTCGCAGGAGCTTAATTTGAAACTTGGGACATATAATGTATTCACTGATTTACAGAGAAGAAAGAAAGCATGAGCCTTGCAGATGTATTGAACAGACTGAACTAAAACCTAATATGGAATACCCATTATATGCTGCATATATGCACAAAATAAGATCTGTGAGGAAATTCTGATGGAGAGACAGCATGTCTCCTGGAATGGATAATACATTACAGACCATTTATTTCTACTTGATTTAGAAGGATTGCCAATAGCTGCCATAACATCATCTGCTGTGTAAAATGAGTTTGTGAAGTGAGTAGGCCATCCTCTTTTTGTCCTCTGAGGAAACTGTGAGGTCTGAACTTCAGTCCAGGAGTGGTTCCTGCACCATCACTCTCAGATGTGAAATGACAGCCACTGTCATAGAACAAACAGCCATCCTTAATTTCTAGTGCATGACTATATGCTGCTGTATTTCCTTTAACCTCGATGCTATATTTGTATATTAAAGAAGTGTTAAATATTGGATTCTTACGTGACTATATGTTCCACTGTATTAGATGAGTCAAAACCAACTAAAACACTACCTTTAATAGTAAAATACTATTCAACATGACTGAAATTATAGAATATGACCCTACACAATTAGCTCTGTGAAGAGGAACCTTCATCTACCAAAGACTGTTGACCTTTTCATATTTTTTTTCAGAGCACCAGCACCAACCTGCTGATCTAATTTTATCGTCAGATTTCATAAATACAAAGCACCTTCTAATTCTTCTGTACCAATGTATCCAGCACTGCTTGAAGAATCATAGAATCATAGAGTGGTTTGGGTTGGAAGGGACCTTAAAGATCATCTAGTTCCACCCACCTGCCATGGGCAGGGACACTTTCCACTAGATCAGGTTGCTCAAAGCCCCATGCAACCTGGTCTTGAACACTTCCGGGAATGGGACCTCCACAACTTCTCTGGACAACCTGGTCCAGTTCCTCACCATCCTCATAGGAAATAATTTATTCCTTATCTCTAATCTAAAACTACCCTCTTTTAGTTTAAAACTGGTACCCCTTATCCTGTCATTACACTCCCAGATAAAATGTACCCCTCAGTCTTTCCTGCAGGCCTCCTTCAAATATTGGAAGGCCACTGTAAGGTCTCCCCAGAGCCTTCTCTTCACTAGGCTAAATAATTCCAACTTTCTTAGTTTCTTTATTAGAGAGATGCTCCAGCCCTCTGTTCATCTTTGTGACCCTCCTCTGAACTCACTCTAACAGGTCTGTGTCATTCTTATGCTGGTGGGGCCTGAAAGCTGAACACTGTACTGCAGGTGGATTCTCACAAGAGCAGAGTAGAGGAGGAGAATCATCTCCCTTGATGTGCTGGTCATGCTGTTTTGGATGTAGCCCAGGATACAATAGGCATTTTGTGCTGCAAGCGCATATTTCCAGTTCATGTCAAGTTTTTTCATCTACCAATACCCCCAGTGCCTTATCTGCAGGGCTGTGGTCTATCCACTCATTGCACAACTTGTATTCACATTTGGGATCACCCCAATCCAGGTGCATGACCTTGGACATGGCTTTGTTGAACCTTGTGTTGTTTGCATGAGCCAACCTCTAAGACCTGTCAAAGTCCCTCTGGATGTCATCCCTTCCCTCCAGTATGTCAACATCATCACTCAGCTTGGTGTCATCCACAAACTGTTTGAGGGTGCACTCAATCTCACTTTCCATGTCACCAAAAAACTGTTAAATAATATCACTCCCAGTATAGACTCCAAGAAACACCAGCTGTTATTGGTTTTCACTTGGATATCAAGCCATTGGGTACAACTCTCTGATTGTGAGCATCCAGCCAATTACTTGTCCATGGAGTGGTCCATCAGTCAAATCCACATCTCTGCAATTTGGAGACAAAGATGTCATGCAGGATGGTGTCAAAGATGTCATGCAGGATGCACAAATCCACGTAGATTGTTTCAGTTGATCTTCCCTCTTCCAGCAGTGCTGTAAACTGTCATAGAAGGCCACCACATTCGTCAGGCATGAATTGCCCTTAGTGAAGCCAATTTAGCTGTCACCAGCCACCTCATAATTCTCCATGTTCTTTAGCACAGTTTCCAGGAGGATCTGTTCCATGATTTTGTCATGTACAGAGGGGAGAGTGACTGGCCTGTGGTTCCCTGGGTCTTCCTTCCTTCTGTGCTGTCCCTCCAGCAGATATCAGGGTGGTTTAAATCCCCATGAGAATGGGGGTTTTGAAATTGAGGCTGTTCTTCTCTATAGAGGACCTCATCTGCTCAGTTTTCTTGGTTGGGTGACTTTTAGCAGACCCCCACTAAAATGTCACCTGTCCTTGCCCTCCTTTAAATCTTGACCCATCAGCTCTCTGCTGGCTCCTCATCCATCCACAAGCAGATCTCCATACACTCCAGCTGCTTATTGACATGGTAAGACCCACTACTCATCTCCCCTGCCTGTCCTTCCTGAAGAGCCTGTAACCTTCCAGTCCAACACTCCAGTCATGAGAGCCATCCCGACACATCTCTGCGATGCCACTAAGATCATAGCCCTGAAGGTGTGCGCATGTCTCTAACTCCCCTTGATTGTTCCTCATGCTATGAGCATTTGCATAGAGACATTTAAATCGGGATAATGACACTTACATTGACTGGTGTGGCTGGGATCCCTTTATGCTGTTCTTCAGGTGCTCTTCCACTCACCTCTATCCTGGCTCTGGGCATCTGTTGCTGCTGCTGGCACTGAACTGGTAAGGGTCATGTGGATTGAGGTTCCCATTCCCCAGAATCATTAGTTTAAAGCTCTTTTTTGATGTCAGTTGACTTCAGTTCTAACTAACATAAACAAACAAACAAACAACAACAAAAAAAAAGAGAGACAACTCCAGGGATATTAATAGCCTGTAGACTTTAAAAATGCAGTTTAACCACACATACTTGGTGTAAATAATCCCTTTAGAGGATTAGAGACACACTTGATGCATTATGGCACAAAAGATGACCACTAGCTGGTAGTTTAGTTGAGGTTAGTTTCTTTTTTTTCTTTTTCTTTTTTATTTTTTAGCTTGTATTACAGCTGCACTGTCATGAAGTTTTAAATTGTACAATTGTGTTTCATTTGAGAGCTTTCAGAAACCATGAATTTATACAACACATAGAATGAACCATCACCAAAGAAGGCCATGTATAACTAGATGTAATAAATTATATGAAACATACAGGCTTCTGGAGTGGAATCCCAAATTCTGAACTGTGTGTGTTAGCTCTGTGCATGCTGCCTAGGCAGAAGGGGTCACCCCAAGAGGACAATCTGAGCATCCTGTGAATTGAGGAAGCAATTAGGAAACCAGCAGTCCACCCTTTGTGGGTGAAGATGTCAGACTGAGAGCTGCAGGCAGGACTCTCTGCACACTGCAGCTCAGAGGCTGCCCTTAGTGAGTGGGTGAAAGTATACTTCAGTTTTTATGAGAAGCAAAGCACAGGGAGAGAGATGAGCAAGTTCTGACCCTCCCCATGACTTCTGGTTTCCTGCTCCATATAATAATGTGGTAACTTTCTTACCACAGTGTCACAGTTTCCTCCTAGCATGAAGTCCCTCAGCTGTTTGCAGGGACCTAAAAAACAACATAGTACTATGCAGAGGCAGGGACCCAGTGCTTTCTCCAAAGGCAGCTTTCCATTGGTGCAAGTTCCTTTCATGAGTAAAAGGCTGTAGCAGAATCAGCATTTTTCTTGCTTTGGATCACAAGGATGACAAATAGCATGCAAGCTTTCTCAGTCTGTGAGGAGGACTGAAACAAAGTCTCCCACTAATGAATAGAGGCTGTCTGTTTCTCTCCTGATTAAAAATAAATAAAATTAAATTAAATACATAAAATAATAAAATAAAGTAAAATAAAATAAAATAAAATAAATTAAATAAATAAAATGGTCACACCAGCATTTGGATGAGAACCTGAGAACCTCATCCTGCCAATAAGCAATTACGGATATTTGGAGGATTGCAACTGGGTGGAGCCCTGTGCTGTATTAGGCAGAAACTGGGAACTCAGCTTCACTGAGAGCAGCACCAGCATCTCTGAAGCTGGGCTCACCAGAGACTCTGAAATCAAAGATGTACCCAGGGCTAAGCAGTGCTGGGAAGAGGGTATATATGGATCTCAGTTTTACACCTACATGCCATGGTTACACTTGAGTTCTAGTGTAGCTATCAAAGGCATTTATGGGATATAGTTCATGCTTTCATCTTGACACAAATAACTGCATCTTCAAATTAGAATGAGCTATGATTGAATCACTGATCTTTCCAGATGTTTGATGTGTTTCCAGATGTCTGATCTTTTAAAACTAGGACTAAAAAAAAAAAAAAAAAAAAAAA
>CM021729.1:55900949-55922159 GCA_011074415.1 Stictonetta naevosa
TGTACTTTTTTTTCCCTACTGGAAGATGAGCATCTGACAATTCCTTGTCAGCTTGATCTTATGAAAATATTTAATACATTCAAAGACGAACATTTAGATTCCACAGAAGATCCACAAAGCCAAATTACAACTTCAATATTCAAGCAACTTTTGTCATTTAGAGAAATTCTCATCTAAAAAAAAACCCTCAGATGTTATCAGTGGTTTATGTACGACTAGTTTGAATTTCAGTCTTTATGTGTATTCCTATACATTTTCAGAATTTTATCACAGCCCAAAACATAGGAACCCAAGCCTTTCTGTTGATTTTTTTCTCTTTCTCTCTAAAGGGAATTTATTATGAATATTTTATTAAAGGATTATTAGCACATTTTATATTGTATGAATTTAAAAATTATTGTATTGTGTCAGATCTTCTAGCCTAACACATTTTTCCTACAAACTTTAAAAAAGTGACTTACTAGGGAGGTGCTTTAGTGCAAAGCAACTGTTTAAATTTTCTCCAGCTTCCCAGAATTTTTAGTTTATGAGGTTCCTGAGTCAGGGATATTTTTTCACATGCTTAGAAGGCTCCAGGTATTTTTCTTCCAGTAGTTTTCTAAATTTTCCTTTGACCTTGAAGGAAATGTTAGTTTTCACAGCATTCTATGGAAAAGAATTTCCGCCATGTAATTGCCTATTATGTATTTAAGATCCAGCTCCTCTGATTCTTGTTCTTTTTCTTTCTCTAGACATTTTCTAAATTTACTACAATCTCAAAAGGCTGCAGAACCCACCATGAATTTGCACAGTGATAAGATTCTATTAAAACACTGTATCATTTCCTATTCCTTTCCTAATATTTACGAACAGTCAATACGCTTTTTTGACCACTAAGGTGACACTGTCATGAAACTGCCTGTTATAACCTCAGGATCTCATTCCTGACTCATTACAGATAGCTCACTAAGCGTAATTTTTTACAAGAACTCATGGGAAAAGGAAGAGCAAGGCAAGGTCCTGTGTGCATCAGTTTATATTTACCTCATTAAATTTTGTCTGCTACCATAACACCCAAATACAAAGTCTCATGAAGTTCTTCTACAGTTCTGCACAGGTAGTTCTAGCATTACTACCCAAAGTGACATGGTTTTGTCAGCAAACTTTGTCACCCTCATCAAAACAAAACAAATGTTTCTTAGACCTGTGACAATCATTAGCAAATTTGCACACCTGTGTAGTAAAGCAAGAGAAGCTACAGAGTTATCAGAGCTATGGAGAACAGCAAAACAGCCATAGGTTTGAATTACTTGCTCATCCCGTCATGTGAATCTAGATTACAAGAGTTAGTTGAGGAAAAAAAATGAGGCAAAATCAATCTTTTGGAAAGAGTCACCTCTAAAGCATAGTCCTGTTCATAAAGTAAAGTTCCTGCAAGGCACATCAGTTGATTATGTTTTAAAGGAGTGTAGACTTTAATCTAGTTTAACTAAATCACATTTAATCAATTTATAACCTGTCTAGCAGACTTAGAGGAAGAAATATAACACAAAGTAGCTTGTTTATTATTGCTTTCATAGCATAACTACTACAGAATATTACAAGTATTGCTACCATGCATACTTGTTCAGGGTGCCTGAGAAGTATGATACCTTGATGCAATGCATTGTTACCAGAAGCAGAAAATGGACCTGCAACACTCCTCCAGAATGCATTGCTGTGAAAAGAGGCAGAAATGTTCTCCCAGTTCTTCATTACTTAGTGAACTAATGCTAATTTATTAAAAGACAAATACTGTTCAAAAATGCTGTTGTATTTATCACAGTTGAGCCCTCCTTCTAGAAAACTTGAGCTATATTATGTTCCGAGTGTCATTGGTCAGCAAATTCTGACTGCAGTGGACAGACAAAAACCAGAAGAAACCATATCAGATGTAACTACTGCTTCCTGTTAATGCACTGCTTCTTGAGCTTCCCAAAGACAGTGCATATGGACAGAACTAGATAAATGGAAAAGAAGCTACATTAGCTAACAAAATCCCAGTCTAAACAGTAATAGACGATGCAGAAATAGCACTGTAGAAATGCCTTTGGAAACAGTGAGATGATAGACAACCTGGGGATAACAAAGCATGCAGATCGCTGTGGAGGGATGTAAGCAGGAGCAGCTGTGGTCCAGATTGATTGGTTTGTGCTATAGACCTTTGATGCACCACTCCAGAGCTGTGGGAGTCCAAGGGGGTATATACATCTGGAGACTCTAGGGCTGCCTAAACTGCTGAGCAATGGGTGTGGGATAATGTTGCTTTCTGCATGTTGATGCAACATTCCCCTGGCAGCCTGTGGGCCATATACATTGTGCACTGCATCTGCATGCCTGCTATACCAGCTGGTTCTGTTTTCATGTTTTCAGATGGCACCTGATGTGTGGCCTGTCAAGGGCTCTTGAAAGATTAATCTGGCCTTCAGCAAGGGAAATGTCCTCATATTAATCATTCTTCCCCTTTTTTCCATCCATGCTGTAGTTTTTGTACTGAAATAACAACATAATTGACATGCAAATAGATAAGAAATAAATTAATAAAAATACTTATCTTCTTTTAGTTCTTTGAATATACAAATTAATAGAGGAGCACTCTGTGACTCAGACAATGGCTGGCAACCTTTGATCAGCATGTGTAATGATAATGTGTGTGTCCAGCAAAAAATACGAATCCACTTCCTGAGGCCACCTAACTACGTTGCTGTCAGGCTGCTTTTAATTAAACAGCACAGTTGTGTGCTCTGCACCACCAAGTGCAGTTTGTATCAGCTAAGCTATCCTGTTGGACAAGTCAGTTTCACTGGAATATGTACATGAGCATATCGTCAAAATCCATTCCTAAACTGACAGCTTTTGTTAACCCATTTTCTGGTGGAAAGTTGCAGGTTGTCAGGAGATGTTCACTGGTGGAGCTCAGGGCGGTAAGGAGCGGCAGGTAACTATATGAAATGCCTGAGAGGAAGGCTGCCCTCTCTGTCCCCTCCTACAGTATACCCATTGTTAATGAAGGCTGTCTTCCTTTTATTGATGTTCATTGTGGAGAGAAATGCACTAGTTATTTACTGGTGAAAATGAGATGGCAGTATCAAGCAATGGAAGACAGTGTTGTTTTTCATTTTGCACTGATGCCCCTCTACAGAGGCATGCATTTCTCACATTAATCTTCTGAAAGCCTTTATTGTCCTGGCTTCCTGTTACAAATCAAGCTGGTGATGGCAGCCCCATGAAATCCCATTAGCATACTGAGAGCAGTGTATTACAGTACCAGGCAATAGAATAAATACAGAACAATAAGTATAATAGGGAATGTATTACCCACAAAATGAAGCAGCAGTTCTGTACTGCATGCTAGTTCTACGAAGGTGCCTCTTTCTCTGCTTGGAAACAAACAGCATTTCAGGGGCTCTGCTTCACTGTCAAGTGAAATCTGTAGTTTGAGACAAAGAAAGCAAATACACAAGAGGAGTTGCAGGTCCAGGTGTCACTGTCTGTCTCCCTGTTTGTAGACTCAAATCTCGTTGAAAAAAAATATTTTCAGCTATAAAAAGCTGTCTATTTTTTGATCTAGAGATATAACTGTGCCCGGAAAACAGCTGAACTTATTTTAGTCTTATTCTTTGCTTTGTTTCACTGGCATCAATGTTAGTGTGCACTGATAGCATTCAGAAGAGAAGCTATCTTTAAAAGCAGGAGGGTTAGTTTTGCTGTTGCTTCTTGTGGTGCCTAGGCTAGAAGAGAAGTTATCAGTTTGCAGCCAGGCAAGCAACAGCCTGCTATGGAAGAGCTGGAAGACAGATGAGTCATCAACATAGTCTAATAATCGATCCATAATACTGGTGGTTCTCAATGGCAGGCCCCTGTATGTTCTCTCCTTTGGTGGTCTTAATGATCTTGAAGTAAATGTGCATACAACAGGCAACTGCAGGCCACCTGTGGTAAAATGTGCAAAACCAACTCAGAAACAATCCTGAAAAGGAATTAACATTTACCTTTGACTTAGTAAGAGGTTGTAAAAGCCTCTTCAAAAATGTGGATTCCCACTGTCTGTCAAATATGGGTGTGTTCAAAGGTGGGAAACCAGCTGTGTTTTCCCAGAATGAAAAGATGATAAAATTGAAAGGTTTTTAAGAAAAACTGTCAATCATTTTAAAAGACTAAATCAGACTAGGTGTTGGCATACTGTTTCTGATGAGAAATCATTTTCTGATTTTAAATAGAGGCTGTAATTCTGAAAATGGAGACAGTAAGTTTCAAATTTTTCTTCAAATGCTAGATGTAGGGTTTCTGTGTTAGCAACTTCAGATGATATAATGACATGAAGCTTAATTTTTTCTCTTGCATAGTTTCATTTCTAAGTGGAGCTGTGGCTTGGGAAGCTGGTCCAAGGGGTCTCTTAGACCCATGGGTCTCCAGTGAGTTTTGAGCCTGTCTTTGTGTATGGCCTTGCAAAAGTGGAATACAATCTGAAATGCGGACATCTCTCCAAAACTTGTATTAGGACAAGCATTTGCAAGTTTAGTTGTTCAGCAGAATATAGCTGAATCAGACTGATTTGATATTAGTTAATGTTCTTGATTATATTCACCTGTCATATTCTCTTGAAAATTCAAATAAATGAAAAAAAAAAAAAAAAAAAAGTGAAAATACATGAAAACTGGCAACATTGTATGATTTCCGTGTATTCCCCCTTTCCAGACAGGTTAGGCCTCCTTTGAGATAAGAAAAGGTCTTAATGAATTTGGCTAAAAATGGGGTTCAGAGAATGGCACAAAACCTGATCGTCTTCTGAGGTTAAAAACAGAGTTCCGTTCAGGGGTTCAGACTGAGACTGGACAAAGGTTTGAAAGTAAGAGATATAAGTGAGAGCTGACACATGGAAAGGTATCTAGTTTGTGTTAGTTTCATATAAGCTTTCAAGAAGTTCTGTCTTTTTTCAAAAGAATGGTGGTTGTATAATAAACACTTTAAACAGTGGATACAGACAGTGTTATGTGAGTATGGAGGGACTTGCTAGGATTTCCCATCTTTGCATGTTAAAGAAGATACTCATGTAGGTTTTGAATAGCATTGCAGAACCTGGAAAGGACTGTTTTGGTCATCAAGCACAGAAATTATGCAAGAGATGTTCAATTCATATAAATCCACAAGATCTCTACCTCACCTGCCCCTGCATATCACATGCCAAAGATAAAATCCAGCACCATAAAACAAATGCAGAGCCTTTAGCATAACAGATGGAAAATGTTTTCCAAAAGAAAGCCCCAAACAGCCCATTACTTTCAGAGGTCCTTGAATGTCTACCCATTCTGTGAGAGGAAATATGCTAAACATGTCATTGATAAAGTGCAATTGATTGCACAGCTATAAGTAGCTTTTCAAATTACTACCAACAATTACATAATTGTTTTTCTCCCTGTAATACCACGTGCATGCCTTACATCTTATCAAGAGCTATGAAACAGAACCATGGTACTTCCTGTTCAACCTACCTGCTTCAAACTAACTCTTGAAGAATCTCGTTAAACAACCTTTAAATTGCTCCTGAATCACCCCAGGGAGTGCTTGTTCATTGCTAGATGTAGGGTGAAATTATTCAGCTGTTAATAATTTGGAAGTTCCCATTTATCACAGTATCACAGTGTTCATGCTTTCTATCTTAGCTATGGTCTTTGTGAGATTAGTCCTCCAAACATTGCTGGCGCATATGAAGAGAGAGATGAAATATTCACACTAGTCTCATTTTATTCAGCAGTAGTGAGTGTTTCAGTTTCAGCTTAATCTGGTCTCTGAGGCTGAGTGCTGTGTTCCCCAAGGTCTAAGTTCCTCCTTTTAAAGTTTTAAAAAATATGCATGTAATATAAAACAAAATTGCCAATATGAGATACTGTATTTAGTGCAAGAAAACCATTAACAAATATTTTAATAATGCACATCTATTTCTAAATCCCCACAAGAAGACCTTATTACAACAGTAATCCACTCTGTAATACCTTCCCCGGTGCTAAAAGCAAACTAGGTGAAAATCATCTCAGAGGTGTGTCTGAGCATAACTCGCTTTGAGTGTGAGCATATTACATTTTATGACAGACTGATCTTCATATACAAATAGTCCACAGACGTTTTCCAACAACTAAGGCATTACAGCCCCAAAAACAGATGTGATGCACCGAAGTGTCACTTAGATGTTTCCAGTAGTCTTCTTTCTCCTTCAGATTTAATAACGATATGAAGTGATCTGTTTTTTTTTTTGAAATAAAATAACATAAAACATAAAAGATGGTCTGCAAGTGACACTGTTGGCTGCTGGCACTGAGGAAATTCTGTGTATTTGCCTAAGTGCCTCCTACTGTAATGGTCAGATTTGTAAAGCCCTGTTTATAAGAAATGCTTCCTGTCTCATAAACCATAAGCCAAGATCCAGAAAAGCCTTTAGGGATCTGAGATAGGCTTTAACTGCATAAATAAAAATTACAGTCATCAGAAATGTCACTCAACTGTTATCTAAATTTGGAAAGTGCTCAAGATTTCAGCAGTGCATTGACATGAACTTTAGCTTATGGTCTTTTTTCTAAATGACTGGAAAGCCCTGAGAGCACTATGCAGCACTTTCTGTCCCATGTTCAAGCTCCACCGAGTCCCACAGCTCAGATTTGTGGTTTGCTTAGGCTCAGTACAATATGTATTGTGAGATCCAATCTTCCAGACAGAATCCTGAAGAAGGCACAACTGTTGATTTCACTGCCCCTCGATGTGTCAGACGATGGATGGGACACACCTCTACTGCTGTTGGTTGTGGAAGATCCATTTTGGTTTCCTTCTCTGACTGAGAATATCACAAACTATCTGTCTGCCCAGGTCCTTCCCCACTCTTCTGCTACCTGCCATGGTAAAAGAAGGTTGCATTTATTGTCAGCATTTACTGTAGTTGGTTTGCTTACTTTTAAGTATGTCAAAGTAGAGAGAGATAGTGAGTGCAAGCATGTCCATCTGTCATACTAAGACTTTAGTCCCTGCTTTACTGACATCCGATATTTTATCAATTGGCCACTTAATATAAAATACTAAGTTATTATTTATACTATTTATATACTAAAATATAAAATACTTCTATTTATATACTAAAATATAAAATACTAATTAGATTTTAGCCTATTTAGGGGGCTATTTGACAGAGTCCCTTGGGAGGCAGTTCTAAAGGCCATAGGAGTACAATGAATCCTGAAGGCACGGGAGCAGGCTGTCCCATTGTGCCAAAAGACAAGTTGACGGTGAAGAAGACTGACCAGTCTGAACAGAGACCTTCTTCAGCAACTCGGGAAGAAAAAGAGGTTTTAATATTTGGCAAAAGGGTGAGGCAACTCAGGAGGAGCATAAGTTGCTGTGAGGTTATGCAGGGAGAAAATCAGAAGAGCCAAAGCCCAGATATAACTTAACTTGGCTACTGAAGTAAAAGATAGTAAAAATGTTTTTATAAATACATAAAAAAGAAAAGGAGGACTAAAGAGAATCTTCATTCTTTATGGGATGCAGAGTGAAGCACAGTGATGAGAGATGAGGGAAAGACTGAGGTACTTAATAATGTCTCTTTTGCCTCAGTCTTTATTAGTAAGGTCAACAGTTCAGTACCCAGACAGCTGAGCTGAAAGACAGAGGCAGGAAGCAGAATGAAGCCTTTATAATCCAAGGGGAAGTGTTTAGTGACCTGCTACACCACTTGAACACAAACAAATGCATGGAGCCAGATAGGATCCACCAAGGGGTGCTGAAAAAGCCAGTAGAAGTGCTTACCAAGCCACTTTCAATAATTTGCCAGCGGTCCTGGCTAACCAGGAAGGTCACAGTTGAGCAGAGATTGTCAAATGATATACCCATCTAACAGAGGGGCAGAAAGGAGGATCCAGGGAAGTACAGGCCTGTCAGTCTGACCTTATTGTCAGGGAAGGTCATGGAGCAGATTATCTTGAGTGCCATCACATGGGATGTACAGGACAACCAGGTGATCAGACCTAGTTAGCATGGGTTTATGAAAAGCCAGTCCTGCTTGACAAACATGACCTCCTTCTATAATAAGATGACCTGTCATCTAGTGAACAATGGAAAGGCTGTGGATCTGGTTTACTTGGGCTTTAGCAAAACATTTGATACTGTTTCCCATAGCATTCTCCTAAAGAAACTGGTTGCTCATGTTTTGGATAGATGTACTGTTTTGGGGTAAAAAACTGGCTGTGTGGTAGGCCCAAAGGGTCATTGTCAATGGAGTTAAATCCAGTTGGCAACTGGTCACAGCTGGTGTTTCCCAGGGCTCAGCATCAGGACCAGTTTTGTTTCAACATTTTATCAGAAGTCTTGGCAAGGGGATTGGGTGCACCCTCTATAAGTTTGCAGATGACACCAAGATGGACAGGAGGACTTATCTGTTGTACTGTGGGATTTGAAGAGGAATCTGCTGGATTGATGGGCCACATCCAATATTATGGCATTCAACAAGGCTACGTACTGGGTTGGGTCCTGCACTCGGGTCATAACAAACCCATTGCAGCAGTACATGGGGAAGAGTGTCTGGAAAGTTGCCCAGCAGAAAAGGGCCTGGGGTTATTGGTCACAGCCAGCTGAACAGTGTGCCAGCAGTGTGCTCAAGGTAGCCAAGAAGGCCAAGAGCATCCTGGCCTCCAACAGAATTAGTGTGGCCAGAAGGACTAGGGAAGTGATTGTCCCTCTGTACTTAGCTCTTATGAGTTCCCGCCTCAAGTACTGTGTTCAATTTTGGGTCTTTCGCTACAAGAAATTTAGTTTCTGGAATGCATTCAGAGAAGAGCGAACGCAGTTTGTTTAGTCTTGAGAAAAGGAGACTGAAAGGAAACTTCATTGCTCTCTACAAATACCTCCTAAAAGGAGTTTGTAGCAAGGTGACGGTTTCTTTTTCTCAGGTGACAAGTGGTAGGACATGAGGAAACAGCCTCAAGTTGTGCCAGGGGAGGTTTCCTCTACATGTCAGCTTGTTCAATGCAGGATTCCTGGTTTTGGTTACATTTTTCTTTTCTTTTCAACAACAGTCTTGTTGTTTCTAATCTCAGCCAAAGAAAACAGAAAAATATTGCAGAAGATAAAAATCTTAAGTGGAGTCACAGTTCCAGAAATGTACAGGCCTGTTTCTCATCCAAAGACATTTAGGCAAGTTTGATTATGCTTTGAACTGAAATATAAAGCTATACTAAAACTCTGTGCCAAATCATTACTACTTTCAATATTACCAGTATTGCACTAATACACCAGAGATGTTCACTGATTTTACTAAAGCATATTGCTCCTGCAGTTCTGCTGGCCTGCCCTTACAAAGGCTTACATAGCACATGGTTTGCTTCCTTGCAGAAGATGGTCACAAAATCCTTCTCCAATATCTATATAGATCCCTGTTACACACAAATTTGCCTAGAGGTCTCCCTTGTCAATTATAGTGCCTGTTCTCTAATTCCTTGGAAGTGTGTCTGCTGTTTTGGAATGACCCTTTTATTCCCAGTAATGTATCCCCAAGGAACATAACAAAGTAATAAAGATCATTTTTGAGGAAAAGCCCTAATCCAAGAACACTCTAGAAAAAAACACAGTGATTTCTATTCATTGGATTGTCCTGTCTCTTCATTACACTGCACTTCCCAGCTGAATGCAGATTTGCAGAGAGATTTCCCATGGATTTTCTGGCAGAAAATAGAAGAAGGTGATGGAGGTATAAAAATCTGGACCATTCTTGTGTAAATAAATTATGGTTTCTAAGATACCTCAGTGTTTTGGATGGTGATTGCAAGTAATTAGAAGAAATACACAGCATATAAGTGAAGTTAATAATTTCATCAGGTGATTTGTTGAGAAATATGTCTGTGTGATTGTTCTGTCTGGGCTTTACTAAAAGGAAAAAATACAAGAAAAAAATTATTTATTTATTTATTTATTTATTCTTATTATTTTAGTCCCATTACATTTTATTTTGACACAACAGGGAAGAGAGCCATAGGGGCCCTAGAAAACCCAATCTCATCCTTCAGGTATTTTGCTTTTGAGTGAAAAGTTAAGATGCTAAAAATATTTTTAAAGACAGAAAATCTGTAATGGCTAGCAGTTTTTAGCATTTTCAGTTAAGACTGCATTTACACTGAAATTTGTTATCTTCATTGTTCAGCTGTCATCAGACTATATATCCTAAGCTCTCCACAAACTTCTGTTTTGGCTTGTAGTACTATATTGGAAATTAAAAGTCAAGACACTGTGAGAAAACAAAAATATATTCATATTTGTTAGTATTTAAATAATATGGAAAGGTAGACACATCACATCACATCAGTTTATTTCTAGAACTGTTCTTATTTTTCCTACATATTTTCAGTTGAAAAAGACATTATAAATAAGCCCTAGATACAGCATACTTAAGAGGTTTAATTTTTTTATAAATACACATTTTCTTCTGAAGTGAAGTCAAATTATCTGTTTTACTTTCAACTCAGCAGATTAAAATAATCTCTTAGGGTCCTACCAAGAAAGAATTTTACAAATATTTTATTAAATATATTTGTATAAAACTTCACTACCAGAACCGCTGCATCTACAAAGCAGTATCTTTCCACAGCTCAGTTTGGGGATTTTTCTTTTCCTTTATCCAGCAGTGGTATCCTCAAAAATAATGAATGCTTCAATCAGAACTCCCACAGTTCCTTAAGAATACCACAAGGACTTCATTGCTAATTGAAGAAATAGATAACATGTGCCTTCAGTTCAGCAACCTTTATTTATTTTATGGACATTTTTCATCAACTTTCAGACATTTTCTGTTGGAAATTCTACATAATTTAATGTTCTCCATCTGGAATGTTAATACTCTACTTGAAGAAAAGGAAGTCAAAGGAAAAGAAAAGAAAAGAAAAGAAAAGAAAAGAAAAGAAAAGAAAAGAAAAAGAAAGAAAGAAAGAAAAGAAACAACATCTCTGACTCCTGTGTCAGTAGTACCAATTAGCAACATGAATTTTCCATCTGCTTTTGCTAAAGAATAGGTGAAGAGCTGCATCCTGTAGGAAGACAACCCAATGCAGCCAACAAAAACTGTCATGCACCCGGTCATTTCCTTATCACTAGCTTCACTATTGCTGCAGAAATCACACCACTCAGGTTGTGTGCACTAACTTTGAAGCAACACTTCAAAAAAAAAAAAAAAATGTTGCAATTCTATTTTCTCTTCATAAAATCTCTCTGCCTATTGACTTAATTGTTTTGGGTTTATATTTTTCTTTGTGTGCATTGGATTGAACAGCGTAATTCCATACATGCAGAAACTTAGGGACCTCACAGTCTCCTAAACAATAAGTACACCAGAGTAATGCTGCAAATTAAAAAGAAATCAATTATTTTCTTTGGCACAGTCTAACTCTGCTGTTAATTGGCAATATATATTGTCTTGGGTGGCTGCATCTAATCTATATATTTGCTAACAAAAATACCAGCCACTTTGTCCTTATGTTTCAGATCATATCCTGAAAGCCTTCTCATTTTTCAAATTTAAAAGGAGATATTATTTTCTTTAAAATAATAATAATAATAGTGCATAGATGTTAGATAGATAGATAAACTTCAGAATGTCTGTTTAGATGACTTACACAACTAAGTGTACTAATGTTTTCAGATATTTTGCACAAAGTTTCTTGCAAGATATCTGTCCCTTTTCCTCATGTCTCCTGCTGAAAATGTTAAGAGAATACCTATCTCCCTGCTCATTGTTGAAGCAATTTGCTTACTCACATGGTATTGTTTAGCTCTCTGACTGCATCAGTGGAAGGCTTACAAAGAGGTAAGACCATCTGTAGTGTTAGGCAGAGTGAGAAAGCTTTCTGGAACTGTCAGAAGAATTAGGAGATTTCTGTACTTTTTAAACCCAGGATGGTGAACCTTGTAATTTTGACCTTGTTTGTGAAATAAATGATTTTAAAAGCTGTAGATCATTCTGAAAATAACAGTAGGTGTCAGAATTTAAACTTAGGCTCAACATCTTCACAAACAGTAACTTGAATATTTTACATTCATATATGACTTGGAGCATGATGTGTGTGTATTTATGCCATTTCAGTACTGCATCTCTTGACAGGAGTTGTGCCTGAGTGAAAAAATAAATAAATAAATAAAAGCCTTATGGACTGCCTGACCTATTATATTTGCTGACATGATGGCTGTGGTCTGAAGAACTGTGAATGCAAGACTGACTCTTTCATATTATTTTGTGGCTTAAGATCTATATTCCTTCTCATTCAAAATGGATCAAAACATTATTTTTCTCCACAGTTTCCACGCTAATCACCTTTAAAAACACTTGTTGCAACACACAGCCTGTTTTGTGTGTGCTTGTGGGCACTACGAGAATGTAATCAGAGTTTTCTAATACGTCCATGCATAGAAATAGGGAGGATGCTTGAGTAAGTCTTCTCTTGTGAAGGCCTCTGTTGCAAAGACTTGTTCTGTGCTGTCTTGCCTGGTCCTCACAACACACAAACTTGAAAAGAGGAAAGCTAGGGTCTGTATGGGATCCTGGGCATACTCTGGGGAACAATTTCATATGGGCTATGCTAGCATAGCTGTATCTTTGTAACCCGGTATTTCTGCTAGGGCAGTTCACACTGGAAGCACAGCACAGCAACAACAGCTCCTTTGTGTTGTTTTACTAGGAAAGACAGGTTTTCTGTCACAAGCACTTTGCCATACCTTAATTCTATGCAAATGTTTCTGGACCACCTGCATTTTTAGCTGAGGTAATAGAAATGCAGGGATCAGACCTAAAATCACCAAGGGTCCTTGCTAATTGCTGCATGAAAGACACAGAGTAACTTTATAGTATTTCTTGACACTTTGTAAGTTCTGGTTGAGCAGTTTCATCTCACTCCTGTGTCTATACCTGCCCCCGCCATGCCTGTCTCTCATGATTTAACTTTCACAGCTGACAGCCAGACCATTTTTGTTGTTGTTGTTGTTGTTGTTTTAGATCAAGGAGGGAAAAAAAAAGTCTCTGCAAATCTTTGATTTATGAGGTTGTAAGTAAAACTGAATACAGGTATAGGAATGGGAAATGCACATTACTAGTGGTATTCAGCAAACTAAAGTTGCTATGATTATTAAAACCTAGAGCTCAAGAAACCTATCAAAAACAAAAAAGGGTTCCTTTATGAGTTCATTTATGGCAAGTTTTTTCAGTCTTCAGAACACCCAAACATCTACATCTATGAAAACAAAACAAAACAAAACAAAACAAAACCAAAAAAAAAAAAAAAAGAAAAAAAAAAAGAAAAGAAAACAGTGGCTTTTTAACATAAAGAACTCCCTTTAAAGATTATATGTGAAATTAAAACTGGTTCTCCTAAAATACAGATTCTTTAGATATTGCTTATTCATAAATAAGATAATATAAATGACTGCTTTTTGGATCCTGAATCATTAGGTTATCCTGTTACAAAGAATTTTTTCAAGCACAATGTAGAAATATATGCCTTACAAGTACCCTCCCTCCTCATAATCCATTCCGTTATGAATGTATCTCCATTCTGTATTTCTCTTTTAGGCAATTGCCCCTGACAATAAGTATATCCTGACAAAATTACTCTTTAGATCTGAGAATTGAAGAACATAATACGAGATTCTGTAATTAATATCCAGAGATAAAATATCCATAAATCAAAGACTAAGCTGCAGCAGAAATTCTTCTTCATTATTAGAGCTATTTGTGCAAGGTTTATTCCTGACTCCCATTCAATATCTTCTAATTTTGCCTTAGCTATATATAGGGTCTTGTTTCAAAAGATTTGTAATAGGTGTGCCATCTTCTATAAAATGGGATCCAGATATTTTGTTTTTGAAAACCTTCATGTATTCAGCAAGTTCCCAGGTCTGTCTTACCTGCCATAAACAATTCCCAAATGCCTAGACGTTATTAGTCTCCCAGAACAGTGTAACTCTCTTTATAAGACCCTTTTATGATGACAAAATCTCTGATAAGACCTCCCAGGATGTCAAACTTTATCATTATCACTATTGCTGTAACAGTACCTTTCTACAACACACAAACAAATTGGTTTTTGAAAACTGTTTTAGATTGCTCAAAGTGTCTATTAGACTTATACTGTATGTCATATATCTACATTGGATAACAAAAAGGGATGGGACATCATGGAAAAAAACAGCCCTTTTTTTTTTTTTTTTTTTTTTTGCTGAGGGTCTGTCCCACTTAATAATTTGTGTTTTACTGACTGACTCACTGGATGAACCAAATGCTGCAAAGCAGTGAACAACATCATATAAAAATGTTGAACATCAATTTAAGTTAAAAAATTGGAATAGAACTAGGTATATTATCCTGTATTGCTTTTTTCATAAAGCAGAAGGATTGAGAACCCATTGAGGTAAAATTAATTTTATTTCTTTTAATTTACAAACCCACATATTTTGCAGTATTTAAGCTCTGCACATTTTGTCAGGTAGTAAAGGTTCATAATTCGATGCATCAATCAGTGCATATTTCCATGTACAAGGCAACACCCTTTTAATTCTGTAATAGTTGCTATATAAATAAATACACAAATATATAGCATCAGCCATCAATTATTTTAGTGTTTTTGATCAAGTGTAGGGCTTTGCTGAGCTAGATGCTGTACTAATAGTGAAATATTTAATGCCTTCCATATCAGCTAGAATTCCTTTCATGTAGTCCCCATGGTTACTGCCATGCTTTAGGCTAGAAGCAGCAATAATAGCCCATCAGAGAAAGGTGAGTAGGAGGTGCCACAGTGGAAGACGTGGTACATGTATATTTGCACATCCAGAGATGTACCACACAGTTTCTGCTGCTATGGCCATGCAAACTTTATCCTTCTTAGGTGCTGGGGAGCACTGGACAAAGAGAGAAGATGAGCATGAGAAAGAGATAGCAAAGGAATAAGAATAAGATCAAGAGGAGGGAGGAGAGGAGGAGACAACAGTTCAAGAGCAGGAGGAGCAGTGGTTAAAGATGCAAAAGTAGCTATTAGCAGCAGTCAACTACAAGGAGCTGCACTGGGGAGACAGAAAGAGCAGCTCAAAGGCATTGATTTGGAAACCACTGACTATGATACCAGCTTTGATGTGGTTCTGCCTCTCGCTGCCACTGTGGTTGCTCTTGCTGCTCACATCTCTCACTCCCAAAAGCCTGAAGGAGAAGGCAGGCTTTGCAGTATCACTGGGTAGGTGTGAAAAAAATAGTCAGAGAACCAGTGGGCTGAGGAGAGGGAAAGAAATTCTTGCTTGTGAGGACATGAGTCTGTTCTACCAGCAGCCCTGTCATTTGAATCACCAGAGAACAGCCTGAGCTCTTCCAGTCATCCCAGCAGTAGCATGCTGTGCTGTGCTGTGCTGTGCAAGGAGTGAAGGTATCTTGGGCAGTCAGGTTTGTGCCAGATATCAGTCATTATCAGTGAAAGAGTCATGCTGGATGGGGGAAATGTGGTAGTTCTGTGAGTAAAGCTTTATGCTGGAGACTTCACAGTTTTGTCACAAAGATTCCTTAAGGAAGAAGCTGAAGACAGTGCTCAGTGAGTAGCTTCAGACCTTGTAAACCAAGAGAGGGCAAAAAGAAACTCAGTGGATGTAGGATGCATTTGTGTCAGTCAATCAGCCATATCTTCTTGTTTGTTCTACATGAATTATTTTCCTCGTTGCTCAGTTCTTCATAGATTTCTTCTCCCATTTTAGTGATACACATATTACATAGGAAGAATCACCGCTATAAATAAATTCCTTGTTCTATTTGTCAAAGCAGTGGGACCCAAGGTATACCTTACCAGCTATATGTAAATGACAAAGACTAAAAAGAAGTCAATTAAAAAGAGATGAGAATGTGAATCGATTGTTTCCAATGGTTGCAATTTTTTCTTATAACCCTTTACACTCTATCTTGATGCACTCATGTGAAAAATAATGCCACTACTTGAATCAGTCTTCCAAATTCTTTTCAAGTCTACAGTGCACTCCAACCTTTAACGACAAGCACTTAAACAAAATGCACCGTTCCACTGGATTTACTGTGAGCCTCTTAAGAGATTTTTCTGGTCAGCAAACTCACTTGAATGCTTGACAATCCAGCCTTTTTATTATTTTTTTTTTTTTTTAAGTTGAAGAGGAGCTAATTTAAAATCATTGGAGAAATCAGATGTAGGAAATTAAAGCAGCAAATCAACAGAGCAAAGGTGAACAGAATTAAATGACCACTGATTTAACTTATACAACTCCTCTGGTTGTGGATATGTTATGTGTACTTCACTCCCCTTCCTTCCCATACATCTTTAAGATCACTGGGGGTGCAATAAATGCTTAGTATGCATACTATATGTAAAAATAATCTTTAAAAAAAATCCATAAAGGCTTCCATTTTATGCCATATCCCCATAGTGAAATAAATCAGCATAAGCTGTATACCTATATTGGTTTCCATGTAGCATGATTTCTGACATGTTCATGCAACAGGAATTAGACAATAATGGTACTTTGTCTAGATACACTTTAAAAAAAAAAAAAATAGTAACAAGCCTATTTTTTAGGCCATAACCCTGGCTTAGTGGTCATGAAACTAGTTACAAACTTGCTAAATAATTTTGGCTTTAAAAATAAAATAAAATAAAATAAAATAAAATAAAATAAAATAATAATTAAAAAAAAAAAAAAGCCATCTTCAAAGTAGGCTTCAGAAAAGCAAGGAAGAGATATTGATGCTATCTATGCCCCTGTTTCATCTTATAGCCTAGTGATCTGTGTGCTCACCAGAGATCAGCTCCCTCTTTCCCCTAATGGGGATCACAGCCTACATCTCTTGCTACACACTGCCTCTATCAACATGTCACAGTTTATTTCAGGATGATCCATTTTCCATTTCTATCTTGTCAGCCTCATGCTTGTCTCGGTGTGATGGTTCCTCAGGTCAGCCACATGAAGTGCAGTAGTGTCATAGAAGAGCAGTGGAGATGCAGGGGCAGTAGTGTTCTCCTGGGGCCTGTAGGTCTTCCACACGAGATGAGAGGGTTGAACCCATGCCTGGCCCATGCAGGTAACGAGGCTCATCCCACCAGCTGAGTGAAGCTGCTTTGCAAATACAACACCAATGTATTGTTACTGAAAGTTCTCCAAATGAAAGGAGAGTGTATTTCTTCTAGCTTGTACCAAACACCCCGCTTGATTTGAAGCAGGGCATGTGAAGTTTTCCTTTTTTTACCCCTCAGCCTCCTGGATCTGTTTACTCAGGCCTTAATCCGAATTGTGTTAACCTCTGGATGCACAGTCTCTTCTGGCTGTGGTTAATCACTTGGTCTTTTACAAACTCCATCACCCAGCACCCACCCCGGCTCCCTGGGGTCAGCTTTCTGCAGCTTGCCTGGATTATCACCCTCTTCGATCTGCCAGGGGAGCAGTTTGTGTGATTCTTTCTTTAATATGTTTCAATCTAGATGTGTCAGGCTGGCAAAACCTTGCCACTTGAATTGTTTAAGTCAGATAAAACACTGTTTAAAGAAGTGTATGAGGGTCTTTCACACCTATTTTCCCTGAAAATATTACAGAGAAAAAACAGACCTTGCACTAAACAGGAGAAATGTAGAACTGTTGTGACTTTGTGAATGACTAAAAATAGCACATTATGGGAATTATTTTTTCCCCTTGTCTGGCAAAATGAGAGAAAAGCAATCACAAATATGTTGGCCTATTTTACACAGTTGATTGAGGAGATGGATGATATTCAGCCCTGAGACTTAGTCACAACCTGCCAAAACCACACACACTGGCTTTCATAAAATGCAAAACAAAAACTCTCAAACATCTTTTGGCATTTGGATTTTTTGTTTGTTCATTTTGTTTTGTTTTCCTCATTTCTGTACTATATACTGGCTCCCCTGTAAAGAATAACATTATATTTTATCTTCTTGACAAAAGAAAGTGGTCTCTGAGTTTACAAACAATTTTAAAGGAAAAGAGGTTTTCATACAGTTATTGTACTTGGCTTTTTAAATGTCTTAGCTCTGAGAGATGTACATGCAAAGACCTTTGTGATGCTATCTTGAGACGCTCCCAACTAACAGCCTCAGCGAAACCTTGCCCATGGAATTTAAAGAAAGTATAAGGCAGATTAGTGCAGCACTGGACTCCTTACCTATTTCCAGGGGCAGCCTTGAGAAATCTAGCAGCATATGCTTCCCTTTGAATATAATGGATGAAAAGAGTTTGAAGGCAGACTTGCATGTACCTCTAGCTTCCCTGCTTGCTGCTGCAGTTCTTTTTATTAATTCCACATTGGGTATTTTATAGGCACCATGCAATGCCAGCTGAAGGTTACCACAGTAAAGCAGCAAAAAAGGATGAGGACTACAAAGTCATTGGCAGTTTATTTTAATTCAGCTGGAAAGAGAAACTTGCGTTTTTATCATCCTTTGTATTTGGCAAAGGTTAGAGTTTATCTTAGTTTCACAAGCTGCCAAAATGCTGAGTAGATCCTGCCATTGTCTCAGTGAATACTGAATTGTGTATTAATTGAAGATCCAAGGCTCTACCTCAAACAATAGAAGTATAACCAAACACTGGGACATGAATGTCTCTGGAGCTAGATGGGAAAGTTTGATTTAACAACACCATGGATCTGCCCCTTTAAATGTTTCCTACAAAAATGTTTCTAAACCCTTTGAAAGTTTGACAGTATTTTGCTACTAGCTGCAGTTAAAAATGATTTTCTGGAGGTCAGGCCAACCTGCTTACCTTGTGGTCTTATCCAAATGACCTGTGCTAGACACAACCCCTGCATCCCAGCTCCCAGGGCTGCTCAAGGCTACATATGTCATGGAGATTAAACATCCCTCCTCCTGCAAGGCCTATTGATCATGCACGCAGTCATGTTCTTACCTTACTGCTTCTCAATAAAAGGAGAAATAAGATGAGGGCCAAGAGAGAAGCTGCCTATCTTTTCCTTCCAGGAGTTGTGCGAGTGTTGTAAGGGCAGAAAACAGTGCAGGGAAAAAAAAAAAAAAAAAAAAAAAAAAAAAAGTGAGTAGACCAAAACCAGCAAAGTGACAAAGGTCTGCTGCTTGAATAAATAAGTGAATTCAGTCACACTGTAATACATGAAGTACATCAGCCACAGACAAGAACACATCTTCTGGATGTTATTTACTATATGCATGTACATAACGCATGGAAAGAGGCAGAGTGAACTGAGCATTTATCCAATATGAGATACTAAAGATGTAACATATATCACAGAGTTGGAAATCAGGAATAATGCCAAAGAATTTAATGGATTCAAATCCACATATAAACAGGTATGATAATGATTACCATACATAATGAGTTGCAGAAATTGTTCTAAGCTGTTGATCTGGATAGGGTTATTCTTTTACGGAGCAGCTTTGCTGCTTAGTTTTGGTTTAAACACAGAATTCCAGCATTTGTAAATTCAGATATTCAATTCTAGCCTTTATTGCATAGTTCTTTGCCCAGGGAAACATTGTGAATTAAATCACAGATACAACAATGTAGAGGTAACTGGCAGAATTCAGTTTCATCCTGGATAGTTAAGTCCCCTGCTTTAGGAGTCACAAATTAATTCAGGGTACCTGAATTGCATACCAGATACATACATCCCTTTCTGGATCTAACTCCACCTGATTGCCATATGTACATGGTATGCCATTTACATATGATATTTTGCTAAGTAAATCTCTACATATTATTTTTCTCACTCTGTTTGTAATGTAAAAGATAAACAGTGTATGGGTATAGAACACTTGAAAGTGTAAGTTGTTAATGATAACATACGTAGTTTTAATGGGCCTTCTTTTAACAGAGAATGGAATATAATTTTCAGCATGCAATGGTGCAATTTTAGATGTTGTCCAAAATATTAAGAATCAGACCTTTGAGTAAGAAGGAGATAAAAGTACTAAGTATTAACCATAATTTTAGACTCTGAATGTTGTAAACTGCAGCCAGAAGAATTTTTATCCCAAGGTTGAATATCACCCAGAAAAGATCTTCAGGATCCTACAACTTCTTACAGACACCCACAGAAACTTCCATCTCATCTTTGTCCATACAGCTTCCTCCTTTCCTCCTGCTTTAAGGATACATTCATTGATACAGTTAAGTAAATATAAATATAAATATAGGGTAACTTATTCTTCAGCTTGCAAAGAAAGGGTTAGTGAATGAAAAGATGTTAAGACTCTATTTCCATATTCCATACACATACTTTAAGTAACAGAGGTTTCTTTTATTTTTTTTCTCATGGGCATAAAACTGACGCATTATAAAAACTTTGTCCTACAGCTACTGGAGCCAGAACAAAGAGGTCATGGTTTTGAATAGTCACTCATTACCAAATTCCTCCCCCATATAGCTAAACACACACAAAACCTGTGATTCTAAGAAGCAGAAACAAACAAAACAAAATAACAAAACAACAAAAAAGCAATAAGATAAGGGAGGTAAGTTAAATGAGATAAGATCTACTCTATATAGAAAAACTCTACCTCTTTCTCTTATCAGTACAGAAAAATGATTTTGACTGTTTTCATATTTCACTTAATTCTTCCAAATCATGTTTTATTTGATATTTACTATTTACACACAGTATTTACACACACTAGTATCTGACATCCTATATGTCATAAACAAAACAAATCACACTTAGCAATGTTGCTGGAATGTTAAGTTCCATAAGCAAGAAAGTATGAGCAAGAACATCACCTCATAAGGAAAAAGTTAAAGCGTAACATTGAGTCTTTGAGGTAAAAGATACTGTTTGTGATTCATCTCCATGCTCAGAGGTGACTAAAAATCCCCACCCTCTTTCAAGGGCTAAAACAAAAAGAGAGCTTCCTAGGTAGTCCTTCCAAGACAAATTACAACTTCAAAGAGTAGACCTATTCATAAAATGGGTCACCAACAGCAGCTGTCTGGTAGAAGGGAATGTAACCAGCAAGAAATATGGAAAAAAGACAAGTAAGTTTACTGAGATCTCCTTCATGATAGCTAAAGGAGAATCTCTGCCTTTTCTTGGTATCTCTGGAGAGCTTTATAGCCCTGATTTTCTAACACATGATATGGAAATTTCAAAAAATAAAAATAAAAAAAAAGAGAGAAAGAGAGAGAAAAAAGAGA
>CM021729.1:55931719-55944915 GCA_011074415.1 Stictonetta naevosa
GAAAAAAAAAAAAAAGAAGAAAAAGCATAAATCACGTTAAGTCAATCGCGCTTGTACGCGAGGCTCTCCCCGCCGTGATCCAGAGGACAGGGGCTACTGTTTCAGCCCTGCGGGCTTCCACGGGACCGCCCCGCTCCCGCCGGCCCCGGGGCCACGGCGCCGGGAGGCGGCCGCGGGGGGCGCGGAACGATCGCGCCGCAGGGAGGCGGCGGCGGTGAGCGGGCGGGGAGGAGGCGGGGCCGGGGCGGGGCCGGGCGGGGCGCTCCCGCCCTGCGCGATCCAGTCCGGGCTTTGTCTCCGCCTCCGCCGGCGGAGCCGCGTCCCAGGGGCAGGGAGCGGGGGCCCGGGAGCGGGAGCTGGGAGCCGGAGTCAGCCGGAGCAGCGCAGCGCAGCGCAGCGGCAGGCAGCCGGCGCCCCCAGCCCCATGCCCGGCAGCCCGGGGCTAGGAGCCACCGCGCTTTCCTGGCGGGCGCCGCCGGCCCCGGAGTTTTGCTGAAGCAGCCTTCGCGCCGGGGAGCGCTTTTGGTAGAAAGGGAGCAGGACGAGAGCCCGAAATGACTTACCTCCCGCGGCACGGCTGAAGGGGACTTTCTGGAGTGGAACCATAGTGGAATTTGGGTTTGGAGAGGAGTTGCTGACGCTTTTTTATTATTATTATTTTTTTTTCCCGGTTCTCGCCCCTCTTTTCGCCCATCATTGGAAATGAACAAATCGCATTTGCAATTCAGAAAGTAGAAATACTAAATACTCCGCCCGTCCCCCGCGAAGCACACAGGTAGTAATGACAAAGGATTGCAAAGCAGAGAGTGGCTCCAGTTTCCCAGAGAGATCCCCTTAAATGGATTACTAAATGGGACACTACATCAGCTAGTTCTGTCCTCTAGCTGCCTAGATACATGCACCGACAAGGTACAGTACTCCCCTGTCCGCGTCCGTATCCGATCTTTTGGGGTCGCGGGGAGAGGAAGGCTCAGGACTCGCCCCGGGAGCGGTGCGGGGTGCGAGGCCGGCGGCTGCCTTCTGCCTCGGTAGCGATCGCGGAGCCGAGGGGAGGAGGAGGAGGAGGAGAGCTGCCTGCAAGTGCACACGCTGCGCTCGCCGCTGCCACTTTCCAGGCATCTCGTGGCTTCGCCTTTCTTCTCTCTCTTCCCCCCCCCCCCCCTGGGGGGGGGCCCGCCCTCTCTCTCTTCCGCCGCGCGCCCACACCGGCTGCTTACCGTGCTAGCGTCCCTCCCTTCCCCGCTGGCACGGCTTGCATGCTCGGTACTCGGGCTCCCCTCCTCATTCCCCGGCTGCCCAGACCCGAGCCCTGCTCGCCGGCCGGGGGTCGGGGTGGGCCGAGGGGCGGTGGGCTCTTTGTTAGAGGCACGGTGCAGGCGCTCCGCGCAGAGGCGTAACCCTGCGCTCATCTCATCGGTGCGGGGTAGTTGGGCTGCGGCGGCGTGCCTCGGTTTTATTCATTATTAGCGTTATTAATTGTCGGGCTGGGGCTGCGTTCCGGGGTGGGGGAAAGAGGCTGGCAACCGAGGAAACTTCGCTTTTCCCCCGGTACTGCCGGGGGCTTTGTTCGCGAGCATGGGCTGAGGCCGCGGGCTCTCCTCTCCGCCGGCCTCCATCCCCCGGCCTCCATCCCCCGGACCCCCTCCGCCGCCGGCAGGGGCTGCCCGGCCGCTGCTCGGGGAAGAAGGGTGGCTCCGGGGCAGGGTCCATCCCCGCCCTCTTCCCCGGGGCGCTGCCAGCCTCTCCTTTCCTCTTCCCCGCGGGCCGAAGTCTCTCTGCCAGTCGCTCCTCCGCGGGGCAAGCCCCGCTCCTCGCCCTCTGCCTTTCCCCTGCCACTCCTTGGTCCTCTCGCCTGCTGTACCCCCGGGGGAGAGCCGGGGAGCGGCGGAGAAAGTTTTTCTAAGGGGGAAAGAAGCACCGGGACGGCTGGCACAAAGGAGCTGCCGCCCGGCCGGGGGGGAGCGGCACGGCGCATCGCCCCCGCCGGCGACGCGCCAGCGCCTGGGTGGGCGACGAGGGGTGGGCTTCGCCCCCGCCCCGTCAAGGCACGGGCAGGGCTCAGCTCCAGGCTGAGGCTCGGTGGGAGCCCGCAAATCGCCCCTCTTTGGGCGCCGCTGCTGCTGCTGTCGAAGGGCATCCCTCGGGGGGGCGGCGAAGGGTCAGCGCCGCCCCGGTGTCCGCCGACGGGGTGGGCGGCGGAAAGTTTACGTCTCGCCACGCGTGGAGAAAGTACCTGCTCCTTGCGAGGGCTCGGCCGTCCCACCGCCCCTTCCTGCTCCAGGGAGGCGTTTCCCGGGGGTGGCTCCGGGCGGCGAGCGGGAGGGGGGCTGGCGGAGAAGCGGGGCTGAGCCTGGAGCCCGGTCAGCTGCAGCGGAGATGCTCTTCTGCCCGCCGCCGCCGAGTCGGTCCTGCCTGGCTCTTCCCAGGGTGAGTCGCGAGGCGGCAGCCGCTGGGTTTTCCTCGGGAGAGCGGCTCTGCCTTCCCTAACCTTGGCCGCTTCGTCGGAGGGAGGTTTGTTCTCCTTTTCCTCTACGGAGCTAATCGCTGCTTTCGAAGTTTGTAAACCAGCGCGCTTCCGCCAGCGCCTTTGCAGCACGGGTCTTCACTTGCCGTAGTCGGATTTTTTTTTTTTTTTAATTTATTATTGTTATTTTCACTAATAGACCTGCAGAGGTAAAGGCTGTAGTCAGCTCTGCAATAAATTTTAAAAGGCGCTGATTCCTGACTCTTCAAGGTGAATGCTTGGTCCTACAAAAGGGGCACACGCGGATTGCAGGTGTTGTAAATAATGAATCTCCACAACCATTTTCTGTCACAGGGCTGCGTGCAGTAGCTCATCGTTTGACATAGATTCGGCTAACTTTTGCTTAGTGTCCTCCAGCACCCGTATTAATTATTAAGCTAACCTCAAAAATAGTGGGGAAAACCATGCCTCAAGCTACTCTGTCTTTGCAAAAATTGTTTCAGTGACTGCGTTTGGTTTGCATTCATTTAATGTGTATGTAATTCAGTGAGGTATTCTCGTGCCAGTAAGCTTTACTTGGCGGGTAAATCCTTTGGCATCAACGACCGGCAAAGTCAGGCTCTTTTAATTGCAGAACTCGTGGAGGTTTTGAGGAGTCAGTGGCAACTCTCTCTCACAGTAAGATTTATACAACTGTTATCACGTTCGGGGCTTCCTTTACTATTTTAGACCAAAAAAGCAAAATGATCTTGCTCTGGTTAACTTCTGTGGTTTTTTTTTTTTTTTTTTTTTTTCTTTTTTTAATGAGACTAATCTAGTGTATTGTGAAGAAAATTGGGTCTGCTCCAGCAAAACCTTTTCTTCACGGAATTGCCTCATACGTGTTTGAAAGGAAATACTAGCTTCAGTAAGATCGGGAAGGTTCGTCACTCTTAGAAAAGTACAGTTGCCAAAGCGTTTCATTGTCTAGGGTATAATTTTGTCTAAAAGGATCCTGTTTTTAATGCAGTAGGTTCTCGTAAGATATATTCTGAAGATAAAATATACTCTCTTTAAAGCCAAACAATTTCCTGTGCATGAAAACGTTGATCACAGTTCACCACTACTCTTCACTGCAGAAAATCTCTGGCTTTCATGCAAGTTTAGCTCAGGAGCAGAATGCCTAGATGAGGTTTCTGTGTGAATGCAAAATGATTTTTAAAATAGTAATTAATACCATCAAGTATAATTGCTACATTTGGTCTTCCTGTAGTAGGAATCAAATGCTTGAAGCGCAGTTGAGTATTCTGAAGGAAAATAAATGGTATGGTCGCAGATGTTCTGTGTATTCTCAATTAGTTTAAAACTATTA
This sequence comes from Stictonetta naevosa, assembly GCA_011074415.1. NCBI lineage: Eukaryota > Metazoa > Chordata > Aves > Anseriformes > Anatidae > Stictonetta > Stictonetta naevosa. Next base: position 55,935,535 of record CM021729.1, read on the forward strand.
TTCTTACTTCTAATGGCAAAACCAGCCTTGTCAAATAAGCTTGTACCTCTTGAACCAAAAAAACTGTTGGGCAGTAACATCTATGAGAAACAAGACTGGCTAGCATCTTCAGCTACTTGAAGGTGGAAGTGAATATTAGCCTTAGCCCCCTCTTTAATGTTTGTAAATTGAGGAGGAGCACAGTTTCTGCTGTTTGAGAGTGAAGAAATAGGTAGGTAGGTCAGGCTAAGGATAAGGAATTGCCCTCACTGATTTTTTTTTTTTTTTTTTGGGGGGGGGGGGCGGCCGGGGGAGGGTTGGGGGAGAGAAGAAGAAAAAGGGAAAGATCAAATTAATGACCTGTGATAAATCCAGAATAGAACTGTTTGCATTAAAAAGGAAGTAGGTGATTGTGAACTTGCTTGTGCATGTTTTGTGAAGGGAAGGGGAAATTTGTCATCTTGTTTTGAAGAGCCATACATAAATACACATGAAAAGAGTTCACATGGTTTACAGCAGGGGAGACATAAAATGTTTTCGGATTAAATTGACCTGAGCTAATATATGCCTCACATCCAACTTGTTTGCAAGAACACATTGTTATACTTCCCAAACAAATGCTTTGTGTATAGTATCTGATTCCCATGCACTCTACCAGAGTGCTGAAAACAAACAACAGTGTAAATTCTGGAAAATAACATTCTACGCTATTAGGCAGAGCATATGCTAGAGAAAAGTTGAACCGTACTAAAACAGAAGTTTTTGCTAACCTAATTTGATACAGATGCTGTAGTATTTTACCTACTGCTATTCATTTATTAAGGAGGTAAATCTTTAGCCCTTGTCCTTACCAGTCTTACTCACGCAAGGAAGCTTTACTCACACAGCTAAGCCTTGCTTGCCTCAGTAATTGGATGAGAATAAAGGCAGTTGCTGAAATACTACTCAGGGGCATTTTTTAATGTTTTGTTTTTTCCTGTTCTCTGGTGGGAATCAGTACTTTATGAGGACCTGAAACTGTGGTGTGAGTCCATTTGCTCTGGATCAACCTTCAGCGTTAAGTCAAACCTAGGTCCACGTCTTCTGGAGCAAGCAGCATTTGACTCAGACCTACAACAAATTGTGACAAACTTTGCCTTGACAGGGAAACAAAAGAAAGAGAAGAATACGCAATGTTTTCTGCTGGAGACCGTTTCAGCATTTTATTGTTGTTAATTCTGTGGTTCAGGACTTCCCTGTGATAGGTAAGGAACACACAGAGATCATGTTGGTAATAAGATATATCCAGTATTGGGGTCCAGCTTCAACAACATACAGCAGCCAGGAACAGTGTTTAAAGTCAGAAACAAGCAGCTGAGGGAAAACTCAGGGCCTGAGAACAAAACTTCTCCATAGGAATATTTTTATTGTGGGCCTGTCGCATCAATCACTTGAGTGAGGAAGAACTCGGATGTCTGTAGGGCCTCTGAAGGCAGAAGTGAACCTCCCCAGTTCAAGTGCAAACCTGGCAGACCAGAGTTTGTATGCCTTTATTTTCTTTATCTGCTGTCTTCTGAGACAACTAAGCCATTAATTCTGGCTGTGGAAATAACTGAATGTTTACATTTAAATTGTCCACAGCAAACAAGGCTTTGGTTTTGGGTCTTGACTACAACATGGCAAGTATGGCAGCAAAGCTCAAAGACACTGCTTTAGGATTTAAAGGGAAGAGTGCCACCTACTGTGTCATAATTACACATATTGCGTGTCCTGCACGTCTTCTGGAGTTCCCAAGCTGTTCACTCGGCTATCCTATTTTAGAAGCTGGGAGATATGAAAGGATTCGATATTCCACATGATACGGGAATGAAGGAAAAAAAAACAGAATAGAGGTGTGCACCAGGATATTCCGAAAGTCTTATGAATGGTTTATTAAAAGATATGCATAGATGTATTTGCTGTTTTTGTCACTTCAGACTTGCAAAAACTGCTAATGTTTAGTAGTGGGGCCACAGGAAATAGGAAATGGGATGAGATATCTATGCCTGCCCTTATAAAATAATCATGTTATCAGCTTTCATGGACTAGACAAAGGTATATGAGACTGCCAGACTTCTGTTCTCTGAAGTCTAAAGTTTAGATCTACTATAGCTTAAAAAAAAGGCACTTAAAAAAAAAAAAAAAAGGCTTCAAAAAAGGAAGGAGAAAATGAAAAAAAAAAAAAAAATCCATGAATTAGCTCATAATTCACTGGCAAAAGTCTCCTGGTAGTTAACTCTTTCCCAGTGTGGAACTGCAGTTATTTATCAGCGATAAGGAGTGATATACTTTACTCTGTGAATACAGAGACATTTCTGTATGGAAGGAATTTTTCCCCAATCCCCAAAGTGTTTCCATAGTGGCTGAAATAGAGATGTAAAATGAAGTAGATAAACCAGCTATTAACAGAACTGCCAGTTGCTGTATCTCTAGAGTGAAGACATATGGTAATTCACTGCATTCAGTGATGACCTTTCCTTTAAAAGTATTGTTAATAATAGGCATTTCTATATAGAGTATTTATAACAGATACTTGAAATTCACATGTCATGAACTACCCCATGCCATTTTTTAATATTTTTTTTTAGCTACTGACAGAACTGCTAATGAGGAACTTTTCACAGAAATACACTTTTACAACATTAATGCCATGCTGAAGAGTTTCTGGGGGGAGATGCATAGTATTGCATGTGTGCTGTCTTCCACACAGGAAGTCTTTAGCTCCTTCTCCCACACGCTTTGTAGGTAAAGTCATGCCATGGCTGTAGGGTCAGTGATAAGGGCTGAGAAAGCACTCCTGTGCTTCTATGATCTCTGTAGCCAATCACCTTTAGTGAAATCTTAATGTTTATAAAAGTGGATAGAAATTAAGAGTAACTCTATTGCATCATTTTGCGTTAGTCTGAAACCGTCTAGTGGATGGAGACTACAATGGTGGTATTTTTACTGGAGATAACAGTGGAAGTTTGATGGTTCACTTAAAAAACATATTTCTAACCTCTCATCAATTTTGCAATGACCCTGACAGACTCATGGGGTCTTCTGCTAATGAAAATGCGTAGAGTATATAATAGATACGATAGGATGTTCCAGTTCAGCAGATGGAAAAAGTACTCCTCATATGAATCCCCAACACAATGGGAAAAATCTGTGTCCAAATATATACCTGACTGCAGCAAACATTATTTCTACTTTCTTATCTCCAGCTGCTCAGCTTCATTCAGGTGTTCTGAGTATTTTTACATAAGGCTTTGATACTCGGATGGGAAATTTGCTGTGTTGGTTCCTTCACCATTGTTAGTGAACGTTTATCCATTACTTGCACTTGCACTCGAGGCAGCCGTTCATTGAAATGTTAATGAGAATTTGAACAGTTTCTAGTTCTGTAGAATATTTTCTTTTAGAAGAAAAATAATGCTGTTTTGTTGATGCCTTTCAAAATTTACTTTTTATTGGTAGATTGAGGTGGATTCTATGCTAATTCCTTTTGCATTCCTGAATTATGGCCTGGCTAGGCACTGTCGCTGGGATCTTCATCTATTAATCATGGGAGCTGCTTTCTTATTCGGTTGCCATAGTTTCAGTGCCTCAGATAGTGTTGGGGTGCCTTGGGAAAGGCTTGAGATATACTCGGACTTGCAAGCCTTGCAGTTATTTTGGCAGTGGTAGTGCTCTGAAGGAACAGAGAACAGCATCCAACATTATTCAGAGTTGGATTAAAAGAGGAAACTTCTGGATATGTCTCTCTGGACCTTGTTATGTGAACATCCAGCTGATATTTACTCCCAAGATTTTCTTTTTGTTTTGTCTTGCTGGTCAAATTGTACACTTCAGAGACTAATGGCTACCTTTATCCACTGCAAGAGCAAGAAAGGCTTTTCATTAGTTCTGCTGATAAATGGTTGGGTAAATTAGGGGATTTAGGGTTTCCTAAGCAATCCAGGTAATTTGTTTTATAGTCTCTTTTAACCTAGCTACATAAAACATGACATCATGTTTGAGACTGAGTTAATGTTTATTGTTACCTTAAATTTAATAAAATGACAATAAGTACCCTTCTGTTAGCCACAGAACAGATTGGATTACAAAGTAGCAAAAGGGAAATAAACTTTTGCCAGAACTAGTGTTCTTTCAGCACTGTGTTGACATTGGCAGTTTTTTTTTTTTTTTTTTAAATTATGTTTCAATATCTGTTCACAAATTCAGCATTAAAACATGAATACTTTTGGAAATGCAGAGCTGTTAGTAGTCAGGAATAGCTTTTTTTGACAAATGAGAAAACTTATAAAGTAATAAATAGATCTAGCAAAAAAAAAAATAATAATAATAGCTGGAAGACCATGACTTTTTCATGAAGTGTTGGAAGGGTTTTTTTGTTGTTGTTTTATCTGCTACATATTATACAAAATAATGCACAAACATCTTTCACTAAGCAAATCAAAGCCCTTTTTCAATAAAGTAAAAAAATTTCATCACTTCCATGTGAGCAGAAATAAGCCACATGGTTTAGCAGAAATTTAAATCCATTGCTCCTGCACTTTATATTACAGTGTCTCCAGAATTAAATGATTTCCCGCTAGTTTTAATAAAGCAATTTGGTTCTTGCACAGATAAGCTTGATACTTGTATTTTCTGTTCAGAAAAAAAAGCCTTGAAAATTCATATCAAGCAAAGAATCATGTTAAAAGCTGTGCAGTTTAGCTTAAAGAATTCAGTATAATTGGAACTAATCTGGAAAATTAGCCACTTTTTAAACTTTCAAATGGTTAGTTTGCATTCAAAGATTAGTTTTAAAGCTTCAGTCTGGTACTTTACTACCGAGTCTTGTCAATTTTTCAAGTGAGATCAACAAGCAGATTGAGAACATGTGATTATTATTTGTAATCCACCCTCAGGACTCCTACCAACTGAACAGATTTTAAGTCCAAAACTTTCACATGAATTTTAAAGATGATAAAGCTTTGTTTGCTGGTGCATGCACAAAAAATCTGTATTTGCAGTTTTGTACTCTCTCACATAGTATGCAAGTTCCTGTTTTACAGTCTGTTTTTTGCATACTCTGTTGTATATGCATATTTTACATGAATTGAATCCCAAACTATTTTACTGTTAAACCCACAATGCACATGTATATAGCAGACTGTCAGTCTGATAGGGCAAAGTAATATGCCCTGGTCATTTTGTAGTTGTGTTTAGAAGGGATCTGGTGATTGCATTAAAACAAACAAAAACTCAGTATTGAAAAACATCAGAGGTCAAAGGCTGTAGAGGTACAAATTCAGTTGGTTTGTTTATTGTTGTTGTTTTTTTTTCCCCTCAAAATTTACTGTACTCCATTTAGCTTCAGGTTAGGCATAGAATCATTCTGTATAGAAATGTATTTAAGCAATTCTCATAAGGTTCATTTGTACTTTCTTTAACATTACGTAAAGATTAATTGATTATTAATATTTTCTTTATTCCCAATATATTTAGATATGAGTGGTAAGTGATTGTGTACTCAGTATAGAGGCCCAGTCTCATTCCTGTTGAAGAGCAGAGTTTCTTCTGAACACCTCAGCAGCAAACCCTTGCTCCACTTACAGTTCAATGTAGTCTTGTCAGTTTTATTCGCAGTTGTTCATAAGAGTTATTCTATATCCCCAAGCAGCCAAATTTTAGTAGCAATATACTGATCTCATCAAGAAAATAAAATAATTATTACTGGAAAAGTAGGTATTTATCGTATCTGTGTTTTTTTAGCAACTTTAATCAGTTTCCTTTGCAAGCCTTGCACACGTTTAATAGCATTAGCCTGAGTATTCGTGAAAGACTAGGACTCATCTTGGGCTGGATGTTCTTGAAGGGATGGGAGAAAGGAAAGTCCTCCCTAGTTCATCCTCTGGGCTGCCCAGTACCTGGCTCAACATGCAGGGTACAGTTCAGTGTCTAAAGTCTTTTGGCAGCACAGAGGTTGAGTCCTGTGGCATTATCTGTCTTGAGTAGTAATTCACAAGCATGGCTAAATGCAGCCTGGTATTTGATTCAAAATGCCTTTTTTATTATATAGAGAGGATTGCAGGCTGTTTAACTGCAATCTTGAACCTCAGGTCATAGTCTTTATAGTAATGGCTTTTCATCATAGCTTTTTAATGAAAGAATGGCATAATGCATCAAAATCAACTTCTGAATTTATTTTTTTTGTATGAACTGAGTTTGGTACTATGTGTATAAACTTATATGAGTGTTCAACCTATTCCACTTCTGAGTAATTTGTTCTTATTAATTACAAATGCTTAGTTTTTGCAATTGCAAAGTATTGATCTTAACCATCTTAATGCAAAATGACCCAAGTTAAATTGATTTTTAATATTTGCTGTTGTCTGTTATAGGGAAGCTAATATACGACATATTTTTTTAAGAACTGTGTCCATCCAGTAAGATATTATTTTCTAGAAATACATTGGGCATAAAAATTTTTCTTGTTGGAGAAGGATTAGGGAGGAGAGTCACTTCAGTCTGTGCAAAGAAGAAAAAAAAAAAGGCAATTTTTTAGTGATTCTTTGGGATGCATTTTTTTTTCTCACCTGCTAAAATTACTTTTGAATTTAGATAGGAAAGTGTTTTTCTTTACAAAGAAATTAAGAATTGAATCCTTAAAGAGCTGTCGTGGGAAGAGGAAAGATTTTTGCCTGAGCTACTATACTTTTTCATTTTTATCTGCAAGGTGTTTCCTTTTAATTCTGTTGTAGGGAAGTTCAGCATGTTCAGATACACTGATTAATTCCGTCACGAGATGCTTATGTTGTAGGGTGGTGTCGTCTTTTTTGCTTTATCCTGTTCTAAGCATAAGACCTAGAGATACTGCCAGAACACTTCCTTTCCCAAGATTAAAAAAAAAAAAAAAAAAAAAAAAAATCCTGTTCAACAGCACGTGTAGTCCAAAAGTCATATTTAGCCAACCTGGAGCTAATAGCCTGAAGGTGTGAGATGAAGGCTAGTGACTGACTGGCTGAATGTGAGAATAATGCAGTTTTGATTTGTCAGAACATTTTTCTTAGTGTACTACCTAAGAGTATTAAAGAATCTACCAGTGGGGGAGGGGGGGAGGGGGGGACGACACAAAAACAAACAAAAAAAAACACTGAAATGCAGTGTCTAATAGAGTAAGTTCTCTCACATATGAATTCCAATTCCTTTTCATTTCACCTTTTATATTTTTGGCCAATTGTTTTCATTTGTATTCATCTGTGCTTATGTCATAAACTATCTTATGTAGTTGAAATCCTGGAGGTGATATCATTTGCAAAAAAACACAAGTAGCGCCCAACTCAAGTGTTGTTTGAGTGAAAGAGGCGGTTCAGCCTGGACTTTTCTGGTAACGCATTGCTGCAATTAAATGCTCATGATGTAGAGAGAAGGGTGGAAAATGTGGACTGTGTAATGACTGCTAATGTCAGAGAAGGTATCTGTAAGAATGCTTGCATTGATTTACCTTGAATAGCAAATCAGTTCTTCAGACTTTTTTTTTTTTTTTTTTCATAAATGGTCAGCAATCAGTTTTAGTTTAAAACAGATGAAAGAATTCATTGTTGTCACAGTCAAAGAACTTTTCAAAGTATGGAACACCTACGCAGATGCACAAACTACTGTGTTGGTTTTTTTTTTCCTTTTTTTAGGAGGACTAATCCTGACGTCCTCCTTTGTGCCATGCTCCCAAAAGATGAATATTTGGATTTCCTGCTGTAAAACTCTGTACAAACAAATCACCTTAGTTTAGATGAGTATGTCATCAGAAACAATTATATTGCTTGCATAAGTAAGTGTAGAGGGGCTGGGCCGAGGCACAAAAATATGGGTTAGCAGGACCTGACTTTTGATCTGTTAACATCAAACAGAAAAATGAGGTCACGCTTTTGCTTCAGACTCTGTATTTATGTCACCAGGAACTGGACTTGCCTAGAAAGGCTATGCTCTAACTCATTCATATTAGTAACATAACTCTTGTTGACTTAAGTAGTTGTTAATTCCAGAAATTTAATTTTTGGGAAAAAAAAAAAAATGACCTCATGATCCTGCTAATATTAAAACCATAAAGAAGACATGGTTCTGCAGAATATAATGGCATCTATATGTTGAATTGATATTTTAGCTTTAACGAGTCTAGTACTGGAAATTTTTTTCAGAAATAAACCACCAGAGAACATGTAAGTTGACAGGCTGTAATGTTGCTTAACAGCTGTGTTGCCTTCCTCTAGACAACCACCCTGTGATCGCCTGTTGTAACAACTGTCTGCCTTAAAAACCCGTGAAAAAAAAAAAAAAAAAAAAACAAACTTGTGGAAGAGTGAACAAAATCAATTTACAGAAAGAGGAGTAAGTCTTAAAGATTTCAATGGGTAGAACTTAGAGAAAATTCACTCCATTTTCCTTAGATTGCATGTCTAAACCTGGAAGCGGGCAAATAACTTTTCTTGCTGTTTTATGGTGGCCTTAGACATTGCTCTAGGTTTCCAGAGGAAAAGACCTTTCACCCTTTGACACATTCTCTAAGTCCAGGGGCAAAGCAGTAACTAATAGCATACTGTCTAAAGAAAAGCAGGGATTGGCCACATGTTTTTATGCTGAAAGTGAGAAATGCTTGTCTTTTAATTTTTTCCTACAGCTTGTTCAACTGGAGAATCTACATGGTGAAAACTAGTAAGAAAATACATTGTGCTTTTTACTTTGCATGTAGCCTGCCCTCTTGTGTTTTAAAATCTCAGTGCAGACACTTCAGGCATCCAGATGATAACTAGGGTAGTGAAAAACATTGAATAACAGGAAATGATGGACACAAGCCATGCTCTTCAAAGGTAATGAATTTTTATGTGTGTGTTGTCTTGCTGTTTACAGGGTAAGAAGCAATATATTTTTCAGCTTTCTTATGCAAACACAGAGATATTTGAAAGTGGGTTATACAAAGTGATATGCAGAAAAGATCCAGGAGTCAGTTCACAGCCATGGGTAAAGGCCATAATGCACTTGATTAAAGCAATGTGTGCTGCCTACACAAGGAATTGCTAAAAAGATTCCTTGACAGTTTTCATGTCTCAGCTCTGCTTTTACAGAAAATAAATTCAAGTTTAGTCTCAATGGTTGCACGATTCTGGCTACAGAATCGGTCAGCCCTACACAACCATTAAGACAATCAAGCTATACGAGTGCAACCAGTTGAATATAAAATAATACAACTTGTGCCAAGCAAAAACTGTGGCTGTGCATATTTGCAAAATGGTGTCCTGGCTAAACGTTCACTTGGTCTGTCTTGAGCTTTTGTCATCTTTCTGCTAGTTTTTTAATAGTCAGAGAAGGGCAGAAAAGGGCAGCGAAAAGCACAGATTGTGTCAAGACAAATTAGTTCAA
>CM021729.1:55952444-56025589 GCA_011074415.1 Stictonetta naevosa
CTTGTGGCAGTCAAATATGTTACTGAGTCTTCCCTTATGTCTAGGCATGAAAGCAGGAGAATGCTATTTTTCTGGTGTCCCTATGATTATGAGGAGGTAGGTGTTGTCAAGGTCCATTGTTCAGGTCTGCCAAACAGTGAAATCAGGAAGCTTATAAAGTGTACTGAGGAACCATCGAGTTCTCTTACTCCTGACACAATTCCAGGAGCTAGAGCATCAGTGAAAATGTTATCAACCTTGTGAAAAAAAAATTGCAGGAGTTAGCAACACTGGCACATAGGAAAACTTCCCTTTAAAGGTATACTGCATTAGGTGGCAAGTGGTCTTCTGGTGATTCTTAAGTTATCTTCAAAAAGAAGTATGTTTTTGTCAGCTGTCACTTAACACAAAGGTTGGCTTGATGAATAAAGAAACAAATAGTTTATAAACTTTGGTGTTACTGTTCATTCATTGTTGGCTATCTCAGAGTCAACACGGAGACGTTCCCTGTGAGCAAACAGAGCGTGAAGCTAATGGTATGCCTTCAGACCCCAGGCTTGTTTAGTGATGGATTTCTTGCAAATCAGCTGTAAGTCATGTTTTAAACTGCTTTATTCATAAATAGAGGAACTAGAAACCAAGGTCAGTGTAGAATCTGTCCTGTAGTTATTAAAGCTGAAGAGCATAAGCATGGTTGAAAAATGCAAGCAGGTCTCTGGTACTTTATTTAAAAGCAAAATGAAAAAGAAAACAAACAAACAAAAAAAAAACCTACAGTTCTGTGGGTTATATTGAGTACATACGTCTGAGTTCTGAGGGAGCTAGGAACAATTTTAAAAATTCAGGAGTGATAAGGTAGCGTGAGAGGAAAATTGGGAAGAGCTTGACTCTAGGGAAATAGTTTTTTACAACTTCTGAAGAATGTGAAAAGCAGTGACACTGCAGTTTGATTCTTGAACTTTATACAAGAAATTTTGGCTGTCGTCAGCAATCAGACTCTCACTGGGAAAAGAAATATCATCTGCAATGAACTCTTTTTTTTTTTTTTATTAAAAACAATAAAAACCAACAGCGCAAAGCAGCAGAGTCTTCAGAACTTTCATCTGATTGTCAATCCTGTTGCATTTGAATGTAGGAACCAAAGCTGCTAAATCAGGGCTGACAGAGAAAAAAATTATGAGAAGGGATTGTCACTCTGAATAGGCTGAGGGTAGTTCCACAGTCACCAGCACAATTAACAATGACCCTATTTTATTTTATTTTTTAAAAAAAGGAGATAGAAATTGGTTTAGTAAATTTACTCCAAGTATATTCACTACCCAGTGAATGGGTTTGCAACAGCTCTGTTTCCCCACAAGCTAGGTGGTCTTGTAGCATGTATGTGGGCACTGGAGCACAGAAGCAGGAGGGGTATTGTCACAGCTCAGCACACAGCAGTTCACCAATTAGCTCTCAGTGATTTTGTGCAAGACGCTGTGTGTGTTAGCACAGGGCTCAGCTGTGGTCAATAAATTCTGGTTTTAAGGGTCTTTTGGTAAACTCACTCCTTTGTTTGGTGTAGACTCACTGTTGTTGTTTTACCATAGCAATATATATGAGGTTTGTATAAATTTTAGTGCTGGGAATTGTCAGTAGTACTGCTCCTATTAGACATGAAAAGAAGTGTAAATTTGTAGACAGAAACATTTCCTGGTAATGATCACAAGTGAATCAGATAGACTTATGGATGGTAGGGATATTAAGTTTTGCACCTGCTTTCAAAAACAGGATATAGCCTCCGGATAAAGTAGATATATTAAATCAGTGCTAAGTGGTATCTCTCTTCCTTATAGAAGACCTAATATTTGATAATTACTTGCCATTTAAAAAAAAAAAAAAAAATCCTACTTCTTCAGTTCACATAAAAACTGTATTTGCAGCCTGCCTTTCTAGTGTATAAACACTTCTGAAATAAAGTCAGTTAGTGGGCATGAATTTTTCAGTGGAAATCACAATGGTTAGAAGCTATAATTCAGCCTATTCTCACATACCTAATTTGCAGCTCTTTGAAACTCTGCTGTGGCGAAGTACAATATTGTAATTTTCATAGTTTGAAAAGCAGGGGGAAAAAAAAAAAAAAAAGCTTTAGACTCTGACTACAGACTCTATGCAAGATGGTTCCCATTGCCTTCAGCAGCTTGTAGGATCACTGAGACTGGCAGAAACCTTCAGGAGCTTCGAACATGGCCTGATGAGGCTTTGGATTAGCTTGGGTTAGAAAAGCCTGGCCTGGTATGTGCTAGGGAAAGAAAGGTATGTGAAAACCATGTCACAGCCAGGGCATGGATGTACTATTCCTGGAAATCAGTAGGACACAAAGATGCACTGTTCACTGCTTCTACCCCCTCTTTCCTTCCCAAAACACCACTGTATGGGAAATAGTGGTTAAGAACACAGACTGGCAGCTCTGTGCCATCATCAGAAGATTCCCTTTCAGAAAATGCCTTGTGGCTCAGCTGCACGGGTCTGTGTCAGGTTTGCCCTCCAAAGGAGGTTGAGAGCACTGAAAGGGTCTGAATCATAAAACCGTGCCCTGTGTTCGTGGTTCAAGAGCAGAAGTAGTTCTCTAACATGAAACAGGAAGGGATAAGAAAATATTTGTTAGCATTGGTTTTTTCAACTCCCTTTAATTTTAGAACACAGTTTTTATTTTTGTTACTCGTGCTTAAAACACAATGCTGCCAGACTTCATCTGAAAACCAATTGCCATAGACCTCAGCTTCTTTCGTGCCTTATGGAATGCAACACCTGCATGCCACAGCACTGGATTCTTCATAGATATGATGGGAGACATATTATATCAGGGTAAACAGAGACTCCAGACTCTGCTGACTGGAAACGGTGGGAAGAGTTACCCCAAATCAGGTTGTTGTTTGTACTAGCTTTATCCTTATCAGAGTGCTCAACAACAGTTACTTGAGAAAAGTTACTTTTATTTCATCTGTTCAGGGAGCTGTTGTGTTTCGGGGCTGAAAAACATCACAGAAAGCGTTAGGGTTTTCCCTCACTCGGAAGGGAGCAGGGTAAATAGACAAATCTTGTGTGTGTACGGGTAGCTGGGAAGGACCTCGTGGAACTGGCACCTGACTGCTGGCAGGATGGCGGTGGGAAGTGGGTTCAGCAGTGAAGAAACAACCCAGAATCCTGCAGTCCCACCGCCTCAGCTAAATTTTTAAATAACAGGAACAAGGAAGGTGAAATATCCTGTGCTCTCACTTGAAATGCTTTTGCATTTGTCAGTGTTTCCTGTAGTAATATACAAAGGATATCCAGCTGATTAGCCAGAGCAGACTTCATGATCTTCACAGGAACCTTCTAGGATGTAATATCTTGCTGGACCTGCAGAAGAAACTTTTAACAACTTGCAGCAATGCCAAATATTACTCCTACATATAAGTGTTTCGGAGAAATTGAGTGCAGTGAGGATGTCAAATATCTGGACATCTGGCATAAAATCTTAACAATTTTTATTTTGTCAACAAAACTTTTTCATGTCTCTTCTTTTCACTATAACTTCTGTCTCCTGGTATCTTCTTTACGCTGCATCTCCTTGTTCTCTAGGACACAGACAGTTAAGATTCATTGGCTACAACCATGGTTTAATTAGAATGCATTGATTCCTGCATGAGTGATCTTATTCTGAAGTGGCCTTACCTCAGCTTAACTCTGCATGCTTTGGAAGATTAGTGTGTTTAAAGAATAAACTTCAAATTCACATCTTTCTTCAATTGTCTTAGCTTTCCTCAGGATCCCACTATTGACAAGCTCCTAATCTTTACTGCAGTTCAACCAAATCCTTTCTTCCTCTAAAGGATTCATGTTTCAAGTCTTTCTTCCTTCTCTGTAATTGCAGCTGCTTTTCTTTCCACATCTTGATTGCAGTGGTGGCTGCTCCTTCATATCCTTCCTTCTGTTGCTTAGTTTCTGCCTCTTTACCTCTTGTTAGGTTGTCTGCTCACCCTTGTCTTCTGCTGTGTGACAACATCTCAGGAGGTCTGATCATCGCGCTCTTCGATGCATTGCACAGCCAGTCTTTAAGGAAAGACAGAATCACCTGAGATTCAGAAGATCTCCAAAAAGCAGAGAACTTCACCTATGCTGATCCCCATGTTATATCAATAAAGATACATTCTTTATAACCAGGGAGCCTGGCACAGAGATGATGCATTATTCAGGCAGAGTGTAGGAAAATGTGGATGGGATTCAGGATGTGAACTGGAGTTCCAGTTCCAGCGTTTTTTTTGTTTGTTTGTTTGTTTGTTTGTTTGTTTTCCCAGATAAAGGTGATTACCACTAGCTCAAATAAAAATCAAATTTCATATTGTAGAAAGAGACTTCAGATTATTTTTTCGTATCTTTGAAAATACTTTGGCCAACATAAATAACCTGCTAATATGAACTGAGTCATCACTAGAAGACCTGTTTTGTTAGTTTAATAACTTTTAGTAGTTCCTGCACTTGCAGACACAGAAAGTGTTACCTATAGTGAATGCCTGAGAATGAGTACCCTATGGAACCAGTCACCTGCAGGTCTGTCTACATGATTAGCTGCAAAACATGTACCTTTTATTTATCTTAGGATATTAACTAATGGCTACTGTATAAAGTAGGCAGAAATACCCGCCAAAGTGATCTTCCTCTTCGAAGAAAGAGCGCTTTCCTGTTCTTCATCTTTAAAAACTTTGTGCTTTCCTGCTGGCATCAGTGAGAGTGAGCATGAGCCTTACATCAAGAGAGAAATACTTGCTCATGTGAGATCAGTGGCAAAACTCTCACTGATTGTGATTTTGTTCCAGGATACTGTGCAGCTGCTCTTAGCATGTTGATTTATCAGGGGATGAAACATTTTGTGTCCCCCTCATTACGCCCTGTCAGCATGGTCTGTGCTCTCAGCCCTCTGAACTAGCAGCAGACAGAACTGCCTCTCAGGCAGCACCAGCTCTTCTCTCTCTCATCTGGATCAAGGCTTCTTTCTCTCCTCTTCTGAGACCCATAATTCACAAAAAGTGCCAGTGCAAAGGTGGGGTGTGTGTCTAAGAGCAGCACGTGTTGCTCCTCCAGTTGGAAAGTCTGTAATAGTTCAAGCGTTTTTATTTTAACTCTGATGCCTCCATTTGTTGTGGCCTGCAATTTATTCTGTTGATTTTAATGATGGACAAAGGAGGAAGTGAAGATAGAGGCAATTCGTTGACTGAAAATAAATTCTCAAAAGGGAAAATGAGATGGAGAATGGGAAAAACGAGGAGAGTTGGATCGTCTTTCATGCACTGCGTTCGGTTTGTGAGTGGCTCACTGAAGCAGTCCAGTTGGAATCCCTGGTGACGGGGGCTGTTTCAGTGCGCTAACGAGGAGTGTATCCAAGATACAGTTGCTCAGGTCTGGCCAGAAAAAAATAACGAGCACATTCACTTGCACTCTTTAAAGTTGCACCAGTTGCAGCTGGCACTTAGTCAAGCCTGTCATCACCTTCAGTGCCTTTGAAAGAATGTTTTGCTAAAAGGTGAGGGCTTATATGCCTTTACCCTTGTTTCATCTGCACAACTTTTTATAATCTTCAAGTAAATAAAAATGCCACTTAAGCTGAAAGAGGTCTCTATTCACAGTGCTGTGATTTATCAAAAATTTTGTTAGCCCGTTTTAACATGTTGATTATTCATTGCAAACAGAGTCAACAAATATGAGTGCAGACAGTCTTGAGAACGGAGTCTTTTAAATGGTTTAATTGAACTTTTTAAAAAACAAAGAATGTAGTTCAAAATTGGTTGGAAAAAAAGAAAAAAGAAAAAAGAAAAAAAAAGTTGTATTCTGAAAGTTCTTTAACGTGGGAAGTGTCATGACTTTCGTGTGTGTGATTCTGGAAAAAAACTAATTTTTTCCACTTGGATTTATGCATTCTTAGTAATTAGTAGACCGCTTCCCAAGTCATTAGACAAAGAGAAAAACAGCACATTAAAATGAAACATGAGGGCAATTGACAACTTATATTATATTTAGTATTTAGTATTTATTTATAATTTATTATTTCAAGAAGAGAGGCACCCAGAGCACAGCATCATGTTACTAAGCACCACAGAGGCTAAAAAACATGTACTTTGTTATGAGAACTGTGGAGGTTATCTGTCCATTGAATTCTAGTAAAAAGAGAGCTGTACTTCATTTTAATCTCATAGTGAAGGAAATAGGGAATTGTACCACTGAAGGAAATACTATTGTTTAGTATGAATGAACCTGGTGGCAGCTAGGTAAGAATCCTTTATGTCAGTGGGAACCTAATATGAAATTGTCCTGCAGAGCAGAACAACTGGAAATCAAGCACTACAGCCACCAGTGCATTCTTCACTGGGACTTGTAGGATGCATATTTTTCAGTAGGTACAAGATTAAAGCTCCTTTTCATGGATCACTGTGATGGTGAACTGACATCAATGAGGGCCAAGGTTGTCCTCATGAGCATCCAGGAGCACCTTCTGCAGTATGCTAGTGTAAGGTCTGCTGCACATCTTTGAATGCCTCTGTTCTATTTTAGATTAAAGAGATTTTATGAAATCTGGCAGGGTGAAACAACTCATTGAAGTAAGAGAGCACTAATTTAGTAATGGGAGTTGCAGAAAGGAAAAAAAAACATGCAAACAAGGGTATAATACAGCTACACATGAAAATTCCTGCATGGATAAATCAATCTTCTTTAAGGCTTACAGAACTTAGAGATTCTCCTATCCTAGATATCCAGCTGTGTGAAAGATACCAGCAAGCAAGCAGATTTGCGACAGTGTTTGAACCTGCAATGATAATAACGTGTTAAGTACTGGCTGACAAGAGCAATGTTGGTGGACTATCATCATCAGTATATAATAATTAACCCTTCATTGCATCTGTGGTAATCTCCTTTTTTAGCAGTTATTTCAACCATATTTTTAGTACCCCATCTTATAAAATTTATTAATTCAGAACATCATTTCTTTCAAATGAAATGTCTCTGCAGTTGTTCTTTTCCTTCTCAAAATGATCACCTTGTTTTTAGAAAACTGATAGGTGGAAGGACTGTGCTGTCTGGTTTCAGTTCCAACATTGTTCAGGATTTTTAGACTAAGATAATTCTTATTAATTAGCAGTTTGCTTCTGCATGGCCAGCATGTAATTCAAGTTTTCTTCAACTGCTGGGCCTTCTCTCACTACACCCTACACCTGCCCCTCCTTCCCCCAGATCTGTGCAAGTGTTCATAGGGATATTCAGCCTTAAGCACATATGGCACAAAACCAATTGTTGACCTTCAAACACTTAGTCTTCTTTTAGAGAGCTCTATAAAAAGTTTTTGCAGTAGGGATGAGAGAGCTGAATTTTTATATTCCTGACAGTGTAACTTGTTTTAATTCCCATAGTTTACACTAAAAATTCTGACACTGACTCAACTTTGCTAGTGGAGATTTATTTGCAAAGAGTTTTTGGCCTCAGTTTAGAAACAGAGCAGTAAACTGTAGCCCAAGGGCTAAGAGAGATTAAGATTAAACAGAGAAAAGGGAAAATTGTGCCAACTAGGAAAAGGGGGGATTTCCAGGGAGCAATAACATCATCATACACTTGCCTAGCATCCTTTATTTGATTATCGTGTTGTGCATTATGAGAATCAATGGAGCCTTGTAACTTCCTTGTGAGGCAGGTACTGTATTGTAATGCTGATTTGCAGAGGAATAAACAAAGGCCTCATGCAATTTGGACTCTCAGCAAAGTCATAAATATTCTCAAGAGAAGTGGATCTGGGGGCAAACACCAGCTAGCATGCTGTGGACGGGTACCTACCTGTCATGCGCTGTTCCACCTGAATTCAGTATGGCTTCCCTGCAAGCCCTCTTCTGGACAAAATTTGAACATGAGGAGAAGGGCATTAGTTAAATCCCCAGGAGAACAAACTTGGAGACCAGGTATCTCAGTTGGGTCCTAGCTTGCCACCAAGAATAGCCACTCCAGTCCTTCTCCGCCTTTTGGTACCATGGCCTCCTGATCTATATATATATTTTTCCTCTTATTGTTACTTCAGCGCAATTGAAACAAGTTAGAAGTGGCCTAACTATCTCTGCTCACACAAGGTTTGACTCATTGGTATAAACAGAGTTTCCAACCTCTCATTTATGTGGATCTTATTTATTCTATGGGGAGTAAAGATTGAGAACTTGGGGAAAAAAAAAAAAAAAATCACCTCTAAAAAATAAGATGCAAGACTGCCATTTGGTGATGGCTTTTTATCTCCTACATTTGCCCTTACTAGAGAGCACAGCTAGTGAGGGGACAGTGCTCCATTTTCACCACATCATGTAGATCAGGCTTGTGTTGCACTGTGACTGAAGGCTCGATCACTGTGTGCCAAAATACTTACCTTCTAATTGACATGAAAGCTGTTTCTGGCTTGGTATTTAGGATGTAACACAGCTCTTAGTGCAGGCTTGGTTTCCAGAATAAAGCATATTTTTTTCTACGGTGCATGTTAATGCATTGTCCTTCTTCCTTCTCCTAATAGCCCGTGAGATTTGAACTTGGAGTCAGCAAAGTAGAGGCTTTGTGAAGCACAAAAGAACACCAGGTTTTTATCACACCACGCCTGTATAAAGAGCTGTTCAGCCATTCAGTTGCTGCTTGTATTGTGCAGCTGTTACTCGGCTGCTGAGAACATCTTGCTGTCGACGCAGCCGTAGTACCTGAAGGAAATGCTGGCACACAGAGCTTTTCAGGAGGAGTAGGGTTTGGGATTTTGCCAGATCCCTGTGTGGAGAGTTGAGCTATTTTACTCCCCCCGTGCCTTTCCCATTCTAAAATCCCTGCAAATAAGTAACAAATTTTTGTCCACCCGCCAGCATCTGTTCCAGGATTTTTGCACGATGATGTCGCCCTGACACGTTGACAGCCAGCTCTTGTTGTCTGCTTGGCCTACCTCCCCGAGCTGCGAGCGGTGCTGTGACGGGCGATGGCAGCGCTGTGTGGCCCGGCTCCCAGGGGGGCAGCGGGCTGGCACAACGGCCCTTTCTTCGCTGAACTGACGGTCACTATCTGGTCAGCCTGGGCTATTTAAAGGCAGCCAGGCAGGGACCCCGGCGCTCATGGAGAGGGTGCTTTGTTTGCTTACAAGTTAACAGGAAACTCAACTTTTTCCCATTAAATGCAAACAACTGTGTGGGGACAGTGTGAAGGAAGTGTCTGAAACCCACAGAACTGAGGGGATTCAGAGATAAGCTGAGCCTCTTTCAGTCTCCAGGGCTAAATTTGGCTCTGAGCAACTTGGGGTACAATTCCCACTGTAGTTCCAGGGCTGAAATTCTTCTGCGCAATTAATGCAAATGGATATATTTTTAGCCTGGCATCCTAAGGAAAAAGGCTTCTGTGATCATATTGTCTGCACACATGTGGTTGTCAGCTCTTCCACAGTAACTTTTGAGGGCTGTGGTTGACTTTGCCCAAACCAAGACAGTGGTTTTCCAAGGTACTGCAAGTTTCATGAGACCCAGCAGCAGGTAGAGGAGTGCGACTTCACTGGGGCCTCCAGAGGGGAAAAGGGCACACAGGGAACTCTGTCCTTTTAAAGACACAAATTCCTAGCAAACCAGACTTCACAGGTTCCAGTGCTTGTTTAGTAGGAACGCTTCCATATAAATAAACGGAACGTTCCTGCTGTAGGGTTGTGTGAGGCTGAATTCAGTACGTTGCCTTTCGCAGTGCCTGACACATCCCATAACATAAACTAGCAGACTAGCTAGTGCAGAATATTAATTTCATAAGGTCGGACTTACTGGCTGCACTCCCATTGACTTTATTAAATTAAATGGCAGTTTTGTCTGCCTATGTATTTCAGGATCCAGATCTGCAGTTTGCATTCTTTTAACAGTTTGAATGTATAACAGTGCATAGCTCATGATCTTTGCCATATGGAATATGAACCTTATGTGGGACATGTAACCCCATTAAAATAAGATGGTATTAGAAAAAAAAATGCACGGAGAAATGCATTGAAATCAATGAATGACTATGCAAGGAACAGCAATATGTTGTATAACAGCATGTCAGGCTGGTAAGTGTTATATTAATGTCAAATATCTATTGTACATATTCAGGGTGTAAATGCCCTAATCTTAAATATTTATACATCGTTTTTATTTTCTTCATTGTTTTTGAGAAGAGCAATGTCAAAAAGCATGTCGTCTGTATTTCTGACTGGGTCCTTTATAACCAGTGGGAATCTTTCCATTGACTGTACTGAGAGCTGAAATGATCGCTAACTTTAAAAATTACCCTACTCTTTCTTTCACTTTGGAGTAGTGTAGAAAGCATCCAAAACCCTTGAAAGTGCAATTTCAGGCTGTAAAATGGAGTATTGTAGATTCCCTTCTCATGTGGAATTGATTTGATGTCTGGGTCTGCCAAATTCCAGTCCGATACAAATTGCAACAGCTGAGTTACAATTTTTAAATCAACCCTGAAGATTAGGGATTTATAATGGTTTCATGGGAATGATGTTTATCTTTGCAGCTGTATGAAAAAGGAGGTCTATTCCATTTAGATTTATCTGCCCAACGCCTATGAGACAAGTGAGGTCTATGATGTGGTGGGCTTTCTGTGCATGTTCTTGCCCCTTGTTAGATCTTTGAGGTTCCCTTTCCATTGTCCTTGCTTTTACCCTGCCTCTGTCCTTCCCATCATGTTCTTCCATGCCACCTTGAAGCTAAGATGTTTTTTTTTCCCCTTCTTATGGTTCATTTGTCAGTCCTCTCCTTTGCAGCCACTGTCTGAGGTGTATGATAGTGTTCTGCGGGAAGACATTTTCCCATGCTTTTATAACAAGTACATGTGCTGCAGGCAACAGACACAATTACTATATAAATCAAGCCACACATGGATACACACAGGGAGCTGGGCCCAGACTCCAAATTCTTCATCTCTTAAACATAAGGACAATTCTCATGCACAGGCAAAATTCCCTTGGCTCAGTAACTCTCCAGATTTTTTAGTTTAAGTCTCACAAGAGTGATATAGTTGTTTTGTGGACCACCTGCCTTTCCAGCCATGATCTAGAAGTTACTTTTCCTTTTGTGTGTGATCAAAATCTATCTCTGAGACAACTACAGTGACTAGTGATATGGAAAAGTGCTTGTAATTAAGTATTTTCTGTGTTTAATGTATTTATGTGATTTAGAAGCTGATAAAGAAGCAGTGTCAATGGCACATGACCAGAGAGAAGCTAACAGAAGCAATGGGGAAGGCTTTTGGTCCAGTAGAGACCTACAGGATGCAGGCTGTGAACCTGTGTTGTGTGTAGCTGTGGTACTGCGACCCATGGTCTTCCTGTGAGCCAGCTGTGGGGAGGGCAATGTCTTTGCCTGTTTAATTCATGGCATCAGTCAATACACAGAAGAATTCCCTGTGCCCTTCCCTCTCCTCTAATTATTTCTGTAAGATTAAAAAGTTGGTGATTTAGTAAAGGAACAAAACAACTCATATCCATGAGACCCAATCTCTAAGCAGAGGCTCCAAATGTAAATAACATTCAACAGAAGTATTAATGATGTGTTCTCTTACTCTTTCAATTCTTTCCATCCAGATGATGTCCTTCTTATTTCTTTTTCTTATGAATTTCCTCTGAATCTTTTCTCTTTCTTCTCCCTTTGCCTGTAATTGCCTTCCTTCCTTTCTTAAGATTCTTTTACACATATCTGCATCTGTCTGTCTGCCTTACAGTCTTTTTACAGCTATATTCATTTTAAAATGTCCTTCTTATCTTTATATTTTTCTCTGAATCTCCCGCTCACATTGCCATTCATTTCTCTCCCTCCATGCCCAGATGCTGTGACAGCTCTCTCTCTCCATAGCTGTTCTAGCTCTTTGAACCTCCAGCTTCCCAGTTTTAGCTTTGTTTGTTCTCTGTTGCCCAGCTTCTGTATCTAGGTCTACCCCCTTTTTTTCCTCTTGAGCCTTGATCTGCTCCATTTCATTTTCAGTTTTTTCCATCCGTTAAGTATAAGTACAACTGTAACTTCAGACACTTCTGTTATTTAAGTGTGGGAAATCTTTGTAGGAATCTGAGAGTAGGATTTCATCTCAAGTATAAAATGCGTTTTGGAGGTCTTGGTGGTGATTCATGTCTCCTTCTCACATTAGGCCAGCTCCTGGTGTTTACTTAGGAATCTTAATAAATCCCTGGTACTGGAGGAAATTGGACATTGGTTCTTCTGCTGATGGACATACCTGAATCAATATTGCCTTGAAACCATCATAGCATGAGAACAGATTAAGACAGCAAGCACAAGTAGTGAGGTGTAGAGAGAAGTCTAGCATCAGCAACAAAGAACTATTGAAACTTGTAGTACTGCATCATCTTTCTGCATCTTTGCATATGACGGGCAATATTCATAGGTCTTCTGTGTTGGTCTTCACAGTACTTTCCACAAGGCCTAAAAGTTCACAGGTCCATGTAGAAACACTGCACTGATTTCATATCTCACTGCACCTACCACCTGGTACTGTACTGGCTTCAACAAATGCCTTAATGCCTGCTTCTGCCACAGCTCCCAGTAGTGAAGTCAATGGGTTTTGTACATGCAGAATGACTGCCAAATTCCTGTACTTTTGAGTGTAAAACCTTCCCAGGAGTAGGGATTGCATCTCTCTGTACCTGTACAGTGCCAAGCACACAGCTGGTGCTCAATAAATAATATATGTATAGGCCTGGTAAGAAGTGACTGTTCATCTAGTACAGCTGAGGTGAAGAATCTTTTTGTAACAAGAAGCAAAGTGCGATCACTTTTACTAGTCTACTTTATAGTTTAGGCTTTAAATAATGAAAGTATATTAGCCAGCTAGTTCAGGAGAAGTTCATTTACACCGCCTTCACACAACATGTCCCATGTTTCAAATGACAGGAAGGATAGCTAGTTCTCCACAGCTGAGTGCATAGTGATTAAACTGTCTGGGCACCAGCAGTAGGCAGCCATTGAACAGATCATTATTAAGATGGCTATAATTACAGAGTCAAAGCAGCCTCTTGCAGTGCACTGGTAATCTGCTTTGAAAACTGGGGACACAAAAGCCTATCTCCTTTATGCGATGAAGCCCAAGCTGTGTAAAGTAGCTGCAGATTTTTATGTTGCATCAGTCATGTCTTAAGCAGTTAACTGCTTCCGTCTGCTGTTTGGAAGCTGACCTGTTTTCCTGGCTGGGGGGACCTGAGATAGACATAAGTGCTGAGTAAAGGGGTGTTTAGAGAAAAAGTATAGCTATGACACTTCCACATGAGCTCTCATGATATTGCTTTAGTCATTAGCTGAGTGGATACTTGATCTTAATCAGTATCAAAGGGACATACACAAAGTCATCTGTTTCATTAAGCTAATTTGCATGAAACTTACCAAGAATCAAATTTTCATATATTGTCCATCTTGATGTCAACAAAAAAAGGGGGGGGGGGGGATGAGGAAGGCTAGGAAGAGGAAGGGGATGAGAATAGCAGTGCAAGATTGAGATGAGGTGGTGTTCACTACCTGTCTCTGAGATACTTGCTAGCCTTTTAGAAGCTTTCACTGCTTTTGGATACCAAAGATAAAGATTAATAAACTCTATAAAATACATTTTTAGGTTTTTTTTTTTTGTTGTTGTTGTTGTTGTAAGTTTATTTAATTTAGAAAAACTTAGAAATCAAACTTACAGAGCTTTATTAAGTGCAAGTTCTTCAAAGCAGTGAGCAGTTGGTCTGTTAGCTGCTGCTATGGTTAATGAAGAAGGTGAGTGTTGATTCTTGGCGCGGTGATTGGAGGATTCGAATAGTTAGCTAAAACAGACCTTCAGCCTCCTTTGGTCCCTCAGAGACATCAATGAAGTGTTTTGTGCATAACATTGCAGTCTCAAGGGAACTGCTGCTGCTGTTTATATCATGAAAGATCTGGCTGTGATTTTAGCTGAAAGCTGTAATGTGCCGGGTTGTATTTTTTTCCCTTCCTTTTTGTTACTGGTGCTCATGATACTGTTTTCCTTCAGTACTGACCCTTGACTCTTTGTCTTAATTTCTTTCTTAAAATAAATTAAAAAAAAAAAAAAAGTAACATTTAATATTGTCTTATTACTGCTAAAATTGAAACTTCAAAATTAATGACTGTTGATTCAAACCATATTATTTTAGTTCTATCATCTGGTAACTGTTTGCATGTTAAACCTTAAATTTGTCCAAGACATTCTGAAGTTTGCTTTTAAGTGTAAATTTACTGTGGTGATTGAAGTATTCTAGATAAATGCAGCTGTTGCAGTCTAGTAGTTAATTTAACTCAATTGATTAGCCAGAAAAAAGGAAAACTTTTATAGGACAATTGAAAAATGTGGGGAATCATTTCTCTTGACATTGAACCAAGAACAAGTGGTGAATTGTGCAATCCATTACCAGACCCTGCCCAGGTTTTTCAAGCACCAATGTTTCTGAAGTCTACTGTTTGGGAATAATAATAATAATAGTAATAATAATAACTTTTTTTGCTATTTAAATAAATTTTGTAAATTTTGTATCTAGAAAAAGAGGTAACTCTGACTGATCAGTTGGTAATGATGGAAACACCAAACAAATAGATGATTATGATTTGAGCATTGCCTGTGAGATGAATCTTGTTTGCATTTCTTAAACTGGAAAACTGTGCTGCAAAGCCACCTCCCTGCCAAAACAAACTGCAAGCAATAATTCTTCTGTCTTGGGGAACGCATCCATGTGTGTGCTTGCGTGGGTGGTTGAGTTTTGAAAGACTTGGAGCTGAACTGGAGGTCTGCGATTCACTGCGTTTGTTCAAGCCTAAAACTCTGTTGACCTAAGCAGCAGTTTGGGATGTTGGAACTCTGTTATTACAGTGGCTGCTATGCTATAGGAACACCATCAATAGTTTTGCAGTGTAGTTTGTTTAGAGAAAGAACAAAGTCAAAGAAGGCTTGTATATTTTCATCTTTTTCTTGTAAAAATTTGGAAAAAAAACTGCTTCATCCACAAATGTATGTGTTGTCTACATGGATTGTAAACTTTTCAGTCTTTTTTTCTTAAAAATTGCACAGCATTCTTGGGATAAAACACAAATTTAGAAAAAGAATAACCATAAGGAGCTCCAGTGGAGCAGTATATTCTTCCAGCAGAGTAATATCTTTCTTAAATTCTTTTCTTGCTCTTGGTATCTGTGTTGATCACATTCTCTGCTTTAATCCCTAGCAGTATTTTGTCATATGGGTTGTAGCCCAAACTGTTTAACCTGTGATAGGCATAAACTAGGTTACAGCTTTACAACTTATGTGTAGTTGGATCTAGCTAGAAATAGCAACAATAGTTTGGACAGGATGGGACTTTGTCAGCTTATACAGGACATTGATTGACTGTAGATGATGTGCAGGTGGTTTGTGACAAAGTAGCAATCAGTAATCAGATTCGTATTGTAGGAAATCATCAATTCATCTACTGTATAGATTTGCAAAGTCAAAGAGGAAAAGGTGTAAGTAAAAGGAAAAGTGAGAGTGGTTGCTGCTGAATAAACTGAAAGGAGAGGTTTCTTATCGTAGCATTCAAAACTGTGTTACCTCTAAAGTCAAATCTGGTTTTACTAATTAGAGCTCCTTTATTTCAGGGCTGTCATAAAAGAGAGTGTACCTTTTGCATAAAAGAGAGTGTACCTTTTGCATGTATTTACATTAGAAATACCTTGAAAGCAGTATATTGGAAAGGAAAGTTTTTAAGACAAGTTGTGTTTGTTGGTTCATGCAGTAAAATTAATCCGGTTTAAGAGAAATCTAGGTAGGAAGAGCCTATGGAGCATGTGTTGGCTTAGCATTTTTGTCCTAATAAGTTTGACCTTGTACATTTCTAAGCATGCACAGCAAGAGATGAGAAAGCCATGAAATTTTTTATGAAAAGATTTCTGTGCCCTTTTGCATTTCTAGCCAGGAAAAATCCTTCTGGATCACTGTGTCACGCCCCTGGGGAACACACAGCAGGGGCTGCATGCTTAGTTCCTGGCAGAGGGAGATGTTACCTTTGTTTGACGGGTCAAGGGAAAGCAGGGTGCCTAGCTCTAGCAACTGAGAAAGAGCAAGGCAGTTGGTCTGTACCCATGATGCAAAAAGAGGGAACATGGCTGGAGAGCTCCAGAAGGAAGCAGCTTCCTTTTCCTTTTCTTCTTCTTCCTTGCCCAGCCCCTGTGAGAAATCTACTACATCCCTCTATCCCAATTCCTCCATATAAAACCTCTCTTCAGAGCTTAACAACATTCAGAAAAGAGAATATCACAATTCAGCTTTAACAAAATGTGTGTTAAAAGGTGTATTCCAAGTTTAGTTATCTCTTGATCTTAAAGAACCAGGTTTTGTTGTTGTTATTGTTGTTGTTGTTTTAAATTCTATTTTATGTGAAGCATTAGAGATCATCTGAAAGCACTCCCAAAATAAGGAGGGAAGATACCATATGTCCCCATGAGCTTGCAGCAGAAATAACATTCTCAGTTTTGGGGGAATATAAGGGTGTGTATGAGTAAGGGGAGTAATCTGTTCTGGTGTAAGGAAAGCCAAATCTGTTCTTGTGTGAGGAAAGCCAAGTTCTTTTACAAGAGAGTGTTCCTGGAAGTAACTGCAATGAAGGAAAGAGACTGTGGGGAGCTCCTTAAGGATTAAGAAAGGAAGAGTACAAGCATTTCTTGCAGCCTATACCAGCAAGGCATCAGTTCTCATTTTCACAAATAAATGTTGTTCTTTATAAAAACATTTTATTTAGCATTGCCAGTCTGCACCTCAGTCTTGCTAGTCATAGGTTCCTGCTGCCCCTAATGACTCCATGCTCCTCCATTCAGATCCTGTGCTGGTGTTTTTTTCCTGTACAGGGGGACTATGCAATTCTTTAAGGACAAAGAGGTTATTTGCTGAGGGAAAACAAACAAACAAACAAACAAAAAAAACATGATTTCTAGCTTCAGATTAAGGAGGAGAGTTAAGGTAGAAATGAACATTCAATGAGGTGGTTCAGTAAATTTCAACCTTTATTTTTTTGAAATATGTAAGAACATTCTCAATATTCAAAATTATGTTTTGTTGTTTGTTTTGTTTAAAATTTTTGATTGGCATGTTTGGAGAGTGCCATTTGTTTTGTGGCTGGATGTGTTTCTGAATCCAAAAGCAGTGAGAGTAGCTGTCTGATAAATGAACTAAAAAATACGGGGCTTCCTTTCCTGAAGTTTTTGGGAGTGTGGGAAAGTTCTGGGCTGTTTTTCCCACTGAGGTAAACCTATGACAGATATCTAGAAAAAGCTATTGCTAAGAACCCTAAAGTAATGAAGATGACAGGTAGCAGAGCTCAGCTCCCTCTCAGCTTCCCGAAAAGATTTTATAGGTTAGTGCTTTCTTCAAATTTCCACCAGAAGAGAAGAAGTGCCTAAAGGTCTTCCAAAAAGCTGCTTCAGGAAACTTGCCCATGTTTTCATCTTTTGTATGTCACACTTTTCTTTTTTTTTTTTTTTTTTTTTTTTTTTAAGCCTGAATATTTTAACACTTTTGTGTAGATGTGTTGTCTGTGCTATATTTGGATTTGAAAGCTTTTTTACTGAGCCATCATAGACCATTATGTAGGTGAATCTGTTGTTCAGGATACCAGAAATTGCCAATGTGTATAGTCATAGTTATTCTAAAATTGAGTTTTTCACAAGTGGAGTTTTAATATAGGTGCATGCATGTGCAAAGAATAGTCTCTTACTTAAATCTAATGTGGTAGTGTTTACAACTGAAGAGTAAAATCCATGAGATTCTCTTTTGAATTGCTCACAGGCAAATTTTAATGACAACAAATACTGCATGTAATACGACCAAAAGCATCTCATTTGGTTACTCTAAGAAGGCAAGAATTCAAACTAAAAGATCTTATTCTTCTGGAAGATTAATGACAACCTCAAATTTCACAGGAAATCTGGATGTGGTATTTCCATTTCCTTACTTTAGATGAGAGACTTTGCCCAAAAGCCATAAAGTTAGCAGAATGTAACTGAGTCTTTATGTAAGGATATGTGGTTTCATGGGGTTGCAGTTAAGTATGTGTAGTTCTTTGTGCATGGAAGGCTTATAAATAGGTGAAGCAACGTAACCCATGAGCTGATGCAGATGGCATGATCTCTACAGCAACTACAGTTTTCCCTGAAGTCCAGTGGGAACAGCTATCTAGTTGCTATTTACAATCCAGCAGATATCAAGGTCAGCATTTCCAGTAGTATAAATAAAAACAAGCCAATGTCCTTTAATTGTAACTGCTAACTGTGTAGTTCTGCTACAAGCTGGAGAATAATTACTCTGTAGTATGTCTGGGATGTTACTCATATATGTAAGCAAGGCTTGATATGGAGTCTATACCTTTATGGCAACCTGGATCTCTTCAAGCTTTTCTAGTGAGGTCAGCACAGTGCGTGCATTCAGCCTTCAGTCTCATTAGAAAGTAATTTGATTTTATGGTCTAA
Source organism: Stictonetta naevosa (assembly GCA_011074415.1). Lineage (NCBI taxonomy): Eukaryota > Metazoa > Chordata > Aves > Anseriformes > Anatidae > Stictonetta > Stictonetta naevosa. Next base: position 55,970,945 of record CM021729.1, read on the forward strand.
GGTATTTTGTGCTTTTTTTCTATTCTCTCTACTGGCAGGAATTTGGGTCTTGGCTGTAGGTCAGCTCCTGGCAGCTGATCAGCTGAAAGTCCACATTATTGAGGCCAACCCGAAGTTAGAGGAAACTCTCTCTGCAGCATTTGATATAAATCACATAAGCAGCAGAACTGCAGAGTAAGAAATAACAGCAGCAGCTTGCCAGCTATGCTGTCTTCTTCCCTGTTGTTACACAGGAATTTCTGTTCTGTCAGGGAAACTATGAAGAATTCATCTGGGTTCAAAAACACCTGGCAGACTTGTAGAAAACCCATGACTGTGTGTGCCTACTCATCGAGCAGTCTTGCTGAATTCATGTAGGTGCATTCAACTAACAAACCATTGCTTTTCCTGTGTTCCCCATCTTTTAGGAGGAAAGTTGTGGGGTTGGGGGATAAAAGAGCAGGAAGTTTGGGAATAGGTCTTGAGTTGTCTGAGAAAGGAGTGGTCTTACAGTTAGAGTTGGACTTTTCTCTGTGAACTCCAAGGTGAGACTCCTCCTGTCCTGGTACTGGTGGATGTGGTTTCACCATGGGGATGAAGCCTACATTCTCTTTGTTGCACATAGTCTCGTTATTTTCAACTCCATGAAATTAGCTGGAGTATTAATAATGATGTTTTCAGCATAATCATTAGCTGGGCGCTGGTGCTGTGAAAATAACTTCTCTTCCCGTGTATCTCATTATTGTTGTTGGAACCTGAATGCAGCCAATCATTCCTAAAATAGCTGTAGGAACTGCAAGCAATATAGAAATGTCTTTGTCTCGGTGTTGTGCTGAAGGCTGCATAGCTGAGCCTGCCCTAGCACAGGACCTGGAAACAGACTGCTGCCTCATCTGGGTGACAGTCGGGGTTGTCCTTTGCGAAACCTCTGTACGTGGTTTTGAAAAGGCAGATAATATTTCCCGGAGAAGAAGAGAGTGGCTTTGCCTTGCTCCACCAATGAGCCAGAGAATGGATTAGAGGCTTTTCCTATCCGCGAGGAAGCTCATCCATCATGCCCCATTCAGGCAGTCATACTCTGTGGGCTCGTTCTCTCTTGCTACACTGAACCTTTTTCTCCACAGCTTTTCCAGAGAAGTAAAGAACATAATAACAGAGCTATTGCTTTTGTAACTTGTAGTACAGTTATTTGTCAATGCTGCTTTTGACTCCCTTTTCTATGCTGCTCTAATTCCCTCGTGCTGCGCTAAGAAGCAGGTGTGACTGAACGTGTAAGGATGCTTGTATTCTTCAGTGTGTGGGTGAATGTGTGTCAGGAGAAGAGAGCAGTGTATTAGTGTGGTGCAGGGCCTCATCTCTGTCTAATTGTAATCTCTTTTCACTTTTTCTGATCCACAATACCTCAGTGTTAAGTTTGCCCTTAAAATCACATCAGATAATTTTGTCTTTCCCCTCAGTAACAGACTCCCAGTAATTAAAGTGATCTTGCACTGTTCTATTAATTAAAGGAATTGTGATTTTTATATGCAGAGGTTAATAGATGATATCTGCATATAGCATTTTCCCTTAAAATAAATTGAATTACAGTAATTAACCTTGTGTCCAGGTTAACTGACAATATCATTTGTCTCAGCAGTATCCTGGAAATAGGATTTTTTTTAATGTATCTGTTGGCTTCTTGCTTTGTCTTCTGTGTGTTGTTTTTTTTATAACCTTTTTGTGGTGCAGTGAAGGTATGAGTGAAGAATGTGTTGTGTTGCCACACTGAGTTCATCCCTTTACCTAAGAGGCATTCTTGGGGATAGGGTTCTTTCTATCCCCAAGATACTTGTCCATAAAGCTGTTAGGATTATACGTAATGTAAAATCTGGGAATTGTTTGGGCGTGAATCTAGGCAGAACAAAGCTCAGATAGTGCCGCTTGCAGCTAGCAATTACTAGCAAACTGCAGGAACTGGATTATTGCAAGCATCATGCTCATCTCAGAGGAAAAGCAAACTACATAGATTTTCTGTCTCAGAGTCAGATTTATTTTACTCTTAAAGTTTCCAAAAATATCAGCAAAAAAAACTATTGGGTAGTGGAGAGTAATTGTGAAAGACGGATCTATGAAATTTCTCTAAAGTTTTAATAAAAACCCTTTCCTGTGATAAATGAGCCTTTTAAATTTGAGGTGAATGTCTGTGTGTATGGACATGTGGATGGACGGATGGATGGATGGATGGATGGATGGACGGACAGGCAGATGGACGGACAGATGTTCAAGGGTGAGAAATGTCAGATGCGGTGCTGAATAACAGTTTTCCCACTTAATTTGATTGTTTCCTTAGCACTCAGAGGTAGGGTTTTTTGTTTGTTTGTTTGTTTGTTTCCCATGCACTTGTGTTTATCCACCAGTACTTTTAACATTTTCTTCAGGGATTACATTTTTTTTGGGATATTATTCATGTTTGCAGTAGTCTCTTTCATGGTCTTCTGGAAGGTGCAGAGAAACCTGAGAAAGCTGATATCATAAACAATTTGGGGGCTAAAGTTATAAATACATACTGCAAACTCTTTGCTTACCTGCAGTTCTTATCTGACATGGACAAGCATAACTTAACAAGATGAATTTGCCTGATTTCCAAGGGGACTAGCCTTACCCTTTCTTTTGCCTTTAGGAGTTGGCTCACCTGATGGTTCCATGTCTCTATTTCCTTGTGCTGAGCAGCCTTCCACAGCAGGTGATGCTGAGGTCTGCTGAAATCTTGCTGTTGCCATGACTAGGCTGCTGCCATGCGGAGCAGTGGTGGGCTGCCCAGATGCTGCTCCCAAGTGCAGCACTTTCGACTGCTGGAGTAATTTATATGTAGATGTCCATGTCCATTCGTAGCTTTTGCAGTAGAATTCATTTATATTTTGAGGGTAGGGGAGTACCTTGGTATTGTATCAAACCACTTCATACCCAGGGTGAATGGTGCATTTTGGAAAATACTCTGGCAAAACTTGCAATTTCATTCAGGGTAAATGAAGCCATGTCAGTAGGTCAACTTTTGAAGAAATGTATTTAGGGCTGCAACTGGCCAAATTGCACCAAAACTCAGCAATGTGATCTGATTACTTAACAGCTGATTTAAATGTGAGGATCTGCGTTTCTCTGCTGTTTTATCACCTTACAAAAATGTCCATCACTTCTATTTCAAATAAATGGGACAAGCTTCCTGAAGAATATAGGTGGATTTCATACATGAAGAGATAACACGATGTTTCTCGCATTAAAAAAAATAAAAATAAAATAAATAAAGAGTAGATTTTTTTGTGATTATGTTAAGCAGCAATTGGGTGCTTTAAACACAGCAGTATCTTCTGTGGGATCCTAATTTTGTCTTCAGAGTTAACCTGTGCCTTTGTGTATCAACCTGATCTGCTAGACAGAGGTAAGAGGAGTGGTAATTAAGGCTTTCTTTCTGGTCAGAGGGTGAAGAAGGGCTGGAATCCATTTAAGTACGTACCAGCACTGAAAGCAGGCAGATGTTAAGGAACTGAGGATATCTGACTTGAAGATCTGGCTGAGCTGGAGAGATTGTTTTAAGATTACTGCCTGATCCTAATGTTACATTTACAGCAGACACATGGCAGCTGAGACAATGTCTGCAGGGCTGTGTTCAAACTTTTAATCAGTGGCAATTGTCAATATTGCTGTGTAAATACAGCAGGCTCCATGTTTCACCTTTGTTATCTAAAAGGAAAGGAAAACAAAAGGAGGCCACGTTTCACTCCCATTATAGCTTTGGGTCACCTGCAGCTACATAATTTTTATTCCATCTATCATGAGAGAATGGAAGGTCAGCTGACTGGCACTAATATTTCCCAGGCAAAGTGAGGGTTGGAGAGAGTAATGATGTTGCTGGTACTGTATCTGTTTTCTATTAAGCATGCTGAGATGAAACAGCAGAGTATATATTAGAGATGGCATTCTCTCCTGTCAAAAGGCAGTGATTGCTACATTTAGCTCTTAAATCAATTCAAAACCTTGACAGAGGTTTGCTGAAGTCCCACAAATAATCAATAGAGCTATTTTTATCTCTTAAATGTGAGGCTTTTAAAAATAATAAAGACATCTTTGTAATGACCAGCCAAGCTGTTCCAGGGTTAGGTCTGCTGTATGTGGTTGGGGGTGGTGAGTGAAAGGGGTTATTTAGGCATTGCTTTTGTTCCATTCTGCAGGTTTATAACCCCAAAATAAAATCGCAAATGTTTCTGGCAGTCATCCTCCAGGCACAGATGGCTTTCCTCCCAGTTTTGGCAAGCCTGATTTCAGTATAGAATTGAGCAATTATTAGAAAGTGAAATATTGCATGACATAATACCACTACCGCCACCATCAACATCATGACAAATGGTGTGTTCATTGTTTCTGGTGCTGTGTGAGAGAGCTAGTGCCACTGTGTTACCCCTTCCTCTAAAACGTGTACCTTTACTATTTCTGGTTCTGCATAGACAGAGGAATGGAACAGAGCAGATGCTTTAGCAAGGAACTGTGGCCATTTTTTCATTTGCTTTGGCTCTATAATTCAATGCAAATATCACTGAACAGGTGGCTGATGAGGCCCCCGTGGACTGTTTACAGTAAAGGTTACAACCAAAATCGATAGGCCTGAGATGCTTATAATTCCATCTGGGAGATGTTCATCTTCCATCTGACTGTTCCCTCTCTGAACAGCAGCATCTTATTAACGCGGCAGTCATCAGGGATGTCTCACCCAGATCAGGAGAAGGTTTCTCCTATTTAGGCCTCCATTTGTTCTTTACGTTTTCTTTTCGTACTGTGCTGGATCGAGCAGTAGTGTTGATCTTGACAAGACAAGTTGCCAGCATTAGGCATGCTGAGTTTTGCCTACTGACTTGACACCTGCTACTACCGTTCTGCAGGCTGAGGCTCATCAGTTCTGCCTGGGGGTTGTCCAAATCTTTTCAGCTTATCACTTACGGAGGCAGGAGGTAGTGATGTTACATATCATAGTTGACATTATTGTGCCTGATATATGGCCTTGTAACGTTGCAAACAAAGGGACAGGAGAGCTGGTTAGTACTTATGTTTACATAGGTCTGAACAAAATAAGGAGATAACCCTGAATCACTTGAAAAGCACTTTACATTTTGCAAATTTTGCAAATTTTATTTTAGCCATGCATTTCTGCAGATCTTAATGGAAAGCTCTGCATGGTCGGTGTATCTGCATTTCATCAAACTAGTAATAATGTTTGCATTGTTCTTTTAAATAAAGGTAGTCGCTGTTGCTTACTATACGAGGCAAAATCACTCTCACTCGTGTCTTTCCCTTGGGCCTAATCGTCACATCTGGCATGCAGCCCACAGCAGCTGGGCAATGAGTAAGCACTGCTGAATCCAATTAAAATGGTAGTAAAGCATGTATAGCAGAGGGCACCCATGCATTCCTCTTACAGTCGGGGAGAACTCTCTGATACACAGAAAAGGTTAGAGAGAATATGCTTTGTACACAAAAGTTGGGCTCAAAAGGGATGTCGGAGAGCTGGGAGCCTTCCTTGAGCTCTGCCTCCCTCCCCTTGCCAGCATTCAGGAGAGACCCCAAGCCACCATGTGAGTTAAAGGAGTTGTGGTGATTGCCCACTGCGTTCACATGCCAGCCTCCCTGACATAAGGGCCAGATACCTGGAGTGCTAGAGCGCTTTTTTGGCCACATGAAATGAATGGCCAGCTGTAGAGACAACAGGAGCAGGACAGGAGAGGAAAGATGAATGATGGCTGCACTGCCAGTCACAAAAAGATGTTGGAGGCTGGTAGTGGCAGTGGGCACAGAGCTGGCAAGAAGTTTCTGTGGCCACCTGCACCACCATTCACGTGGCTGAGCAGCAACTGTTAGAGAAATGACGAGAGAAAATGAGCTGGCCACCCTGGCCATTGTCTTGCCACATGCCAATTCGGTTGTGATGTCTGGCACTCCATGCTGCATCTTGCTGATAGCCACTTGTTTCTCCTGTCTTCTGAGTCTCCCAAACACCCGCTGAGCTTCTGTTTGCTCACATCTGCCTGATCCCCTTGGCACCATTCAGCCTGGGCATCTTGCATGATCCCTTCTACTACCAGATGCAGCCACGCAAGGTGCTTGAGGAGCAGTCAGCCCACCACCCAAACAGGCTCAGACAAGGGATGCTTTCCTGAACAGCTCCGCTGTGCTGGCCTAGCTGTCCTCGTTTTCTGGAAACCACAGCCTGCAGGTTGTATTCCTGTCTTCTTGTTGTTGATGTTATTGATATTGTTGTTGTGTTATTACTAATTCCTTTCCCTGACTTGCAAAGAACTCTTGTCTTTCACTTTCTAGGAACTGTGAATTTAAAAGGGTAAATAGCAGTAACAACATCTTCCACTCAGAGGTTTCCAAAGGCTTGGTTAGCCAAAGGAAGCAGAAGATGCTTGCCAGCATCACATAGCAAATCTGCATAATAGCAGGGAATAGAATTCAGGTCAGACAGCTGGTTTATGCACTCTGCCTTCAACATGGCAAGGCATGTGCACGCATGTATGTAGATCAGTATGTGTTTTTTTTACATACGGGTAGGTAGGTCTTGCTATCTTCTGATGAGACACTAAAGTAGAACTTGGGTTTCTCATTCACTTGCATGCTTTTAAAACTCTTACCACAGGAGAACCTCAAACCTTTTTGTTATTTCTGTTACACAAACCTGTTCAGGTTTTTTTTGTTTGTTTGTCTGTTTTTCTGTGGTCCTTTTGCATTTCCCAGGATAAGGAATGTTGAATGTGATGAGAAGCACTATTTGTTGAATATTTCTGCAGTCATTTCATAGAGGCTGCTGCTTTTTCTGGTTATGTGTATTTTCTTATGCAGTAGTTCAGATTCACAGATTTTTGGTTTCCTTGTTGTTTGGTTAAATGCTATTCCTTTTTACTAGACTTCTAGGCTGTTTGAAGGAGAGTCAGTTATCCCTACATGTTTGTAGAAATAAAAGATTTTGTTTAACACTGTCATGTTTTTTATGGCCATTAGATTTTCTGGTCTTGCTTCATGCATAACACAGACCATTGAATTTTGTCTGGTAATTCTCACATTAAGCCTAATAATTTGTGGATTGAAGTGCAGCTGTTGTGCATGAACACATCCCATCATAGTGTAAAAAAGGTCCGTAATAAATGAATATAACAAGATCTGTCCATTACTGATCAGACTTTCTGTATCATGGGAAAATGCTGACATGGTTACATTCTGTGATTTTTCCTGGACTTCTACAGGGGCAGCTGAATGCACAGTGAGGCCCAGGCAGCAAGACGTGAGGCTTTCTAACATGGAATACAGTCTTTGCCGATCATTTCTTATAGATGGGTCATTGCTGTTGCTGCTGAATTTGTTCTTGAGATCAAATCTGGCCATTCACTTTATGAGTTTACCATGAAGTTAGCAATTCCATGTAGGACTTTTCATATGATGATATAACCTTGCTGGAGATTGCAAGCTTACAATAGCCCTGTTACTACTAGGGAGGTATTTCTGTAGCGATGTGATCATTTCCTTGGCCAGGCAGGCAGTGCTGTGGTTTAACCCGGCCGGCAGCTAAACACCACACAGCCGTTCGCTCACCCTCCCCCCTCCCTCGCTGGAATGGGGGAGAGAAATGGGAAAGTGAAGCCTGTGGGTTGAGATAAAGACAGTTTATTAAGATAGGAAATAATAGTAATAATAGTAATAATAATAATAATAGTGTGTACAAAACAAGAGATGCACAATGCAATTTCTCATCACCTGCTGACCGATGCCCAGCCCAACCCCGAGCAGCCGCCCCCCCCACCCCAGCTAGCCACCACTATGTATTGTTCAGCATGCCGTCAGATGGTATGGAATACCCCTTTGGCCAGTTTGGGTCAGCTGTCCTGGGTCTGTCCCCTCCCAGCTCTTGCTGCACCCCCAGCCTGCCCGCTGGCAGGACAGAGCGAGAAGCTGAAAAGTCCTTGGCTTGGTGTAAGCACTGCTCTACAGCAATTAAAACATCAGCATGTTATCAGCACTCTTCTCATCCTAATCCAAAACATAGCACCCTACCAGCTACTAGGAGGAAAAATAATTCTGTCCTAACCAGGACAGCAGTAATTTTATATCCATTTCCACCCATACTGTTGCTCACTAGAGACTGAAAAGTTCAGGCAGCAGAGAACAGAACTCTTCATGCTGGCTTCTGGTAGCCATAGATTCTAAAATCCAGGAAGAGCACTAAGCTCAGTCTTTTCTCTTTGATTTGGAAACCATATAAGAATGAATATTTTTTTCTTAAAGTCAGAAATTCCTTCATCCCAGCAGTGTGGTTTTTACTAAATTAATGCTGATGTGTCATGCATATATGTTGGGGACAAAGTATACATAGAAGTATATTTACATATGCGTGTATATATATGTACTTACATATGTATAAGGAGGCTTTGAGTAAATAAACATAATAGTAATAGCAATTGTATTGCACTAATATTCAAACATCCTATTCAACGCTGGTTCCACTTTGGGCTGCACTGTACAAACAGGAAAATGTATTCCATCTAAGAAGGTAAAACTTTGGTTTCCACATACGTTAGGAAATTATATGGTCTATTTATACTTAATCACACTATGACAAAAAGGAAGGAACACAGAGGGAACAAGAAAAAGTTATCTTACATATACAGTATTTGAAATCACAAACTTCAGAAAGAAGAATCAGAGCACCAAAGTACCTTTCATGAAGCTTTATTTGTGCTGGTCTTAGGAAAATAAATAAATAAATAAATAAATAAATAAATAAATAAATAAATAGATAAATAAAAAAGATTCATTGGCTTTTTGGAAGCTCGGAAGAAGTGTAATCTATGCCACCAGCTCAATTTCTACAAGGTGTGCATTAGACAAATTCCTGAATGTTCTAACATGCATGCAGTACTGTATTCCAGGGGTCCACCAGTAAAAGAACAGCACAACTCACTCTTGTTGTGAATACTAGCATCCTTTATGGGAGCAATATTTTGAGCAGGGAGAACAGGGGCTCTGAGAACTCCCTCTGGCTGAATAACCAGTACAACTTAATGCAAATTCAATTGAACTACAGTGGTTTACGTTGACTGAAGGTTTCTCCACTGATGTTTGCAAAATGTTTATTTGGAGATGGCACCTGTACTCACCCAGCATTGCCACTTAGCTACTCTTGCTTCCTCAAACACTGCATTTAGAAGCATTTTTGATTAGGAAGTAGCTTCAGTACAGTTGCAAGTGAGAACATTTACATTACTCCCAGGAGCCCAACCAGAGTTGAGGATTTGCTGAAAAGGAAGTTTGTACTAAAAATAAGTGTGACCTTCTTGAATCAGCACTCTTCTGAAATTCCACTGAAACAGTACAGATCTTTCCACCATTGTAAGAGCAGCAAAAGTAACATTGTTTGAATAATTACCTCCTTGTGGAAAGCTGCCTTTGGATGCAACTTGTGTCCTACTTGATGTTACTTTATTGGCACAAGCAGTGGTACAGATTTGTAGTCCACTTGAAACACAGACAGATCAAATCAGACATTTTGCAGTTGCTTTCTATGAATTCAATCAAATACATTAGAATTAGAGCAACAGAGAATTATGCTTCTTTTTCTCTCTTCTCCCTCTTCTCCTCCACAGAAAATACCTTTAGGAATGACAGAGAGTTCCATATACTTCAAAGCCTACTAATTTAATCTTGTTTAAAAGGCAATATGACAGTTCATTGGCTAATTCTTTTCAGGTAAAGAAAAAAAGATATGGTCCGATTGCATATGTATAAAATGACAGTGTAAGCATGCTGGATGTTGTACATTTGCTGGCAGGTGTCTCTGGTATATATTTATGTGGAATGGTATGCACGTCTTAATGAGAAGAAGTCAGTGATGGTGCAGAATCACCCACAAGATAAGTCTTCCAGGCTCTAAGGCAAAGAGGCAGCAATATGTCTGCAGTACCTTAATGCTTTCCTGGTAGCAAACACACGTTGTTGGATAGTGGATGTTGTGCTGATGGGTAGTAGCAGCAAGCTATTCTTCTGCTCCAGAGTCTCACTGTGAGCCAAGTGGTTTGAATTGTCAACCTGCAGACTGATACTGTGGATGAATAAGGCTCAAGTGGAAGAAATGGATTGTTTGATAAGTTTCTCTCTGTTAAACTGTTGCTGCTCATGTGCATTTCAGAAAAGAGTTTTGCATTGGACTGTAGCAATTTCAAGGAGGAAAGAATTTAAGTCTCTGTACATTAAGATCAGATACTTTGTTTGGCCACTTTCTGGTGACAAAATATTAAAAGTGGTGAAATTGCATTTCAAATTCTGAGAAGAGAAAGAAATGTATACCTTTAATGTGTACCTTACCACTAATTCAAGCCTTTTGAGGGAAACTATTTCCAAGTATTGTATTTACTTCTGATGTTTATTTCTACTTTGGGCATCCCTAAGGCCCCCAAATGAGGTTTCACTGGGCACGGAAACAAATAGAAAGAAACAGTTCCTGCCCCTGAGAGCTAGCAGTCAAGACAAAATGTAAGAGGTGATTAAAGAGACAAATGGAGGAAACAGTTAAAGAAAGTGTCTGCAGGCAGATGTAACTGTGTCAGTAATCATACACAGCTATCAGCCTAACCAGTGCTAGATGGAAATGCTTCTCTTGGGGCTTGTATGTACTATCTTCCAGTATGCATTTTCACATCAGGTATAATAGACAGACAGTTTCTGTGTTGTGCTGTATTTATTCTTGCTATTTTTATTCTTTGCTATCCGTCTGACACTTTGCTCAGTTAAGGTGTCAGTCATTGACTCATATTAAATTTTATTTTTTTTCCCAGTGTCAGTCTAACTCAGTCTCTCAGCTATTTTGTTAATAGAAAGAGAGAATCAGCCAACTTTCCAATTTGTGTGTTTGAATAATAGTCCAACACAGAACATAATAAATCATTAGCCCTTATGGACTGCATTGCCCTACAACAGAGCTCTATTCCAATCCAGATACAGGAACTGAAATTTTACTTAAAAGCAAATATCTGATAAGGGAAATTAATTATCATGACATTTTGAATTGGGTAAAAGATGGGGAATCAGCTGTGTCTGTGAAATTACAGATGAAAATGCAACACTCAAGACTTGTTAATGCTTTTTTTGGCATAGAGAAGGAGACATAGGTATCTAATATTAAGTGGTGTTGCAGAAGGGCAAGTTAGCACTTTGTTTGCCAAATTAAGTTTCAAAGACTATGTAGGTTATGAAGTTTGACTTTCTGCCCATAAATCTTGAGTGACTGACAGGCTACTGTAAAATAGCTTTGTTCAGAAGGAATCTTTGGCAGACAGCATCAAAGGTTTGAAACTCTGGAAGGGATGAAAAGAAAACCCCACTTTTACACTGATTTCCCCTGCAGATCAACGTCTGTGTGAAATTTGCCTGGGAATTATGAGCTATTTACTGTATTATGCACTGTTTTCTTTCACTGTATCTGAAGGCCCCTGTGGTTCCTTTTATCTTCAAGATTTAGGGATATTTTTGTACATGAAATGTGAATGAGTGAATGCATCAGTGGAACTCAGGGAAAAATTGCTGGTTTTAGACAGTTCTGTTCTCCCTTATTTTATCACAAGTTGGAATATTGGTTTTATGGCACCTAAATTTATGGGTACATATTTTTATGGCAAAGCCCAATGACATGCTCTGCATGCTCCATCAAGCTCTCTCTGTGTTTCTTCACTTGATTCACTACTCTGCAGGGTATGAATCAGTCCTGTAGCATAACCCTTAATCTCTTCTTAACCAGAATATTGTAGTGTAGTTCTTATTTATTTATCATGTATGTCATCATCTAATTATGTAAAGAAAAAAAAAAAAAAAAAAAAACAACAAACATGCAAACTCAATATTTCCTGTAAAACTTGTCAGCTATTGATCTGTGCAGGACACAAAGTTTCACTGTTGCACGTAAGCAGATCAGGCAGAAAACTCTAATTCACAGGTACTTAAGCCTGTCTTCCACCACAAGTTGGCACTGCTGGGGCACGGGCTAGAAGGGAAATGGGTGGTGGGGCAGTTTCTACTTAGAAACTCAGCATACCTCCTCAGTTTCAGGGAGAAGCTTGAAGAGAAGGAAAGTTCCTGCTGCGTTGTGTCCCTCACTACAAGGATATTGAGTTGCTTGAGCATGTTTAGGGAAGAGCAACAAAGCTGGTGAAGGTACTAGAAGACAAGGGGAGCTTAGTGTGGAGAAGAAGTGGTTGAATGGAGACCTCATCACTCTCCACAAGTACACAAAAAGGAAGTTGCAGCAAGGAGGGTGTTGTTGTTTTGTTTGTTCGTTTTTCTCAGGTGACAAGGGATAGGACATGAAGAAATGGTCTCAAGTTGCAGTAGTGGTGGTTTAGGCTGAACATTAGGAAGAATTTCTTCTCAGAGAGGGTGATCAAGCGTTGGAATGGGCTGCTCAGAGAAGCTGTAGAGTCACCACTGGAGGTATACAAGAGACATGCAGACATGTCACTAAGAGACATGGTTTAGTGACAAGACTTAGTAGGTCAGGTTGATGCACTTGATGACCTTGAAGGTCTTTTCTAACCTAGATGATTCTATGATTCTGTCCTTTTAATTTGTGCTTTTTGTTTCCATGTGCACTGGTTGAAACTGAATGACTTATGACCTTGTTTGTCTTCCACAGGGTGAAGTGAAGAAGTAAAGTCTCCCAGCTGAACTACTATGAGGTCAGAAGCCTTGCTGCTATATTTCACACTGCTACACTTTGCTGGGGCTGGTTTCCCAGAAGATTCTGAGCCGATCAGTATTTCGCATGGCAACTGTAAGTATAAGAGGCCAGAGGTCTTCATTTGCTTAGCAGTGATCACTGGACTTCAAATCAACAGTATTTTGCATTTTTCAAGTGCAATAAATAAAGTTGTTTTTCCTGATTTCTCACAGATCAATCAATTTACATTCTCAGATACTAAGAACAAGACTTTCTTATGTTGATTAGTGACTGCTGGGTTGTGAGCTGTTTGATCCCCCAAAACCACAACCTTTCTCCTCCCCAAACAGACCTTTCACTAGTATAATCAAACAAAATACCTTGTTTTACCCAGCAGAAAATGAAGGAAACTCTTTTTTCTTTTTTCTCCATGATCAAGCAATTCCTCACCTGACTTGTGAAAATGTAGTTCTGCCTCGCCCTTGATACATCTCAGGGTATCAAGCATAGCACGCTGAAACTGCTGAGTTCTAAAATCATAATTGGTAGAGCTAATACAAATATCCAGTCTTACTTCTTTAAGCTCTGATGGATTCTAGGTTAGCATTTGGCCTTTTTGGCTGGAAATGTAGATTTAAAAAAAAAAAAAAAAAAAAGCAAGACAACGAATCTTTTGTAACAGAATATCTCTTCTTTCTTACCAGCAGTAATTGGCAGACTAAAAAATCTAGGGTAACACAGACAGCTGCAAGTCAGTACTGAGATTTACTGGCTAAACAGGTGGAGAGCTTTCTCTGCGTTTCACCATGCAAGTCAGGCTTAACATAAGTGATTCCTTCACATTTACCACAGCTCAATTATGATTACTCTAAACAAAAGTCTTCTGAAGTCCCAAAGGTTGAGATATTTAATAAGAAGTACCTAGTACGTAACTCTGTAATAGCATGCTAAGGAATAGCAGGTCATCAATGAATAGGCTTATGTTTAAATCTACTTCAGACCAGGCATTTGATTTTGCACTGAATCTCCTAATTGTCCTTGCTTACTGTGCTTTGCGGGGGCTGGACATCCTGAAGCCTGTTTGTCTTGGGGAACACTAAACTGAAGGGCAGGCTCCTGCTGTGCAGTTGATGTGCTCCAACTGCTAGTAGGCATCTCGGTTACAGGAACATGGCAGAACTGCTCTGAAGCAAACCTCAGTGAACCTTGTCTGGAGTGACCACTGGGTCTTCAGCTCCAACTTTGTTCCAATCCAGAAGGGCGATGCTGATTTTTCGCATGAAACATAGGGTAACTTCTCTCTAGCATATCATGAAATGCATGTGAGCCTACAAGCCCCAGCTCCTGCTAGATCGGTGAGCTACAGAGGAAACAGTACTGAACAACGAAGAGTTTGAAGGTTGGAACTTGGCATTTTGTATGTAGGTCTTGCTCAGAAGCATTAAGCTTCTGAACATATATCTTGGTTGGAATCTGATAATTTGTTTCTCCAAGAGTCCTTAGCATCTGGGGACAGATAAGTTTCTCTTTCTATCATTTTGTTGCCAGGCTTTCTGACACATGGTGCTCTCAAGTGCTTTGCAAAAGATATACTGGCAAAGTCAGTAGTTTGACCAAACTTGACAGGGAGAATACTTTTAGAGGACAATAGCTAAAAACACTAAAGCAGTAACTGAGTTTCTGAAGAAGAAAAAAAAAAAACACCTCTATCAAATATCTCCAGGTTTCTGAGAAATATTGATGGGGAAAATGTATGTTCAGGCATGGCTCAATGCTAGTCAAATCTGTGTAATGACTGAGCGCTGGCACAGGTTGCACAGAGAGTCTCCTTTCTCAGAGATGTTCAAAAGCCATATGGACATGGGCTTGGGCAACCAGCATTGGTGGTCCTGCTTGAGCGACGGGGGTTGGACCAGATGGCCTCCAGAGGTCCCTGCCAACATCAAACAGCCTGTGATTCTGTGAATATACTAAGACAGCAGTTCTGCCTTATGGTGATGTTAATCACAAGTTTATCCTCCTCTTGTCTTCTAATTGTCTTTTCATTTATTTAACTATTTCGCTAGGATGTGCATCTAAACATCATGATCATGTATTTGTGCAATCTAACAGCAAGGTGGATCTCAGTCAAAAGGGTTCACAGCTGTTATAGAGTGAATAAATGCTCTTGCTGATTGGTAGAGTGAGGGAAAAAGCTGGCTTATTGATAGCATAAACTCAACAGAGGGCTTCTAGTCAGTATTGTTGTCCAGTTGCCAGAAGAACTGCAGTATCTTACTGGTTGCCAAAATAATATGCAGTGACTTTCATTTTAAAAAGTTCAAGTAGTGGTTACCCACAGTTTCTCAGAAATCCCCACAGCTGCTCTACAATAGCAGTCCAATCCGGTAGGAAAGCCATGCAGCTGGCAGTCTGAGCCATGCAGAGCCAAGTCTTTTGCTTTAACCACTACCAGTTCAGTCATTGTGTTGATTGATGGACCACTGTAAAACAGCTTTGTCCTGCTAGATACATTTTGGCAGCCAGGAGCCAGCATTTAAACTCTGCAAGCAGTGAAAGAAAAACTGTGAGAAGTGCCATGTACCTGTGTGCCAAGAGCTCTAGAGCAGCTTTACATTCTAAAGAAATTCCCAGTTTTTGTCTTCTAAAAAAGTAATGACTTTCTTCCCTACAGCTGCAAAGACTAACCATGAAGAACTGTCCGGCTCTTAGTGCCAATACCTTCCTGCCCCAGGCCATGCTACTGGGGGAAAAGAGAAACCACAGATTTCAGCCACAGCCAGGCACCAGGGTGCTCTGCGTTAGCATGGTTTCAGTTTGTAACTCTCTTACATCTTGTGCTTCTTCTCCATAACCCTGTTTTTCTTGCTTTCCTGCAGATACAAGACAGTATCCGGTGTTTGTGGGTCACAAGCCGGGACGGAACACCACACAGAGGCACCGGCTGGACATCCAGCTGGTCATGGTCATGAACAGAACCCTCTACGTTGCTGCTAGGTCAGTATCCCTCTCCTTCACCACTCCTTCCTTGCTGCTTGCAGAGCAGAAGGGAGAAGAGGAAAGATATTCTGAGTTCTTCTCTGCTGGGCATGTTATTTTTAGGATTTTATCACACTCAGAGTGCGGTTTGCAGCCTGTTGGTAAGACATATTGGACACCTTGTTAGTCAGTCAACTAAGGCTTAGTTTTGCAAGGTACTGAGCCATTCCTTTCAGGATTACATACCTCCACCTCCCTTTGAGTCAGAGAAAAGGGAATTTACCATATAAATTTTTCAGTGCCGTGGAATAGAAATCTGTCCTCATCCTGTAATTTTGCTTGTGCACAAAATTAATTACATATTTTAGAGAGTGACTCTGCTAGTGCACAAAGGCCTGTTTGGTTAAGAGTTGTTAAACTTTAATGTTGCTGGTTTAGGCAAATTTTTAATATTATAAAACAAACAATCAAACAAAAAGTGAGGTGGAAACATGTTTGCTACTGTTCTTTTGATGTACTCAGGTTAATTGAATTTGGTGTTTGGATTTTTTTATTATTTTTTTTTTGGACAGCTATACTGTGCAGATACAAACACATGCCCCTTTATAAAAATTGCATATAGAGCCACCCATTTAGTCAGTGTAATTCAGCGTAGCCCTATCAGCCTCGCTGGCGCTACACTGATTTATACAGCTGCCAACCTGGCACAGATCCAACATTAACACTTCCTCTCCCTGCCTGCTGTTAGCAAAGGAGGCTGATGATTTCATAGTGGGAATTACCTGACGGAAACAAGACGAATGCAGGAAGGGCCCTGATTAGCAAGGGTGGGTAGTTCATCTCAAGAGCTCTCGGATCCAGATCCTGTTTGGGAAACCTGCCCCTCTAGTAGTAGCTTATTTCCGGACATTTTTCTGGTCCTTCTCCTCCACCTGAGAAATATGCAACCTTCTGTGTGCCACAGTGAGCCAGGCTGTTGCTGCAGATGGGAGAGGAGGTAGGTGGGATGGCAAGAAGGTGAAGTAACAGCTGCTGAACAGGCAGCTCCTCACCACCACACCTGTCCTCAAAGCCCTTGGTAGCCTCCAGGAGCTCCTTTTCAAATAGTCACTCCCCATCTTCTGCGTGGTCAGATATGCTCTGTGGTGGAGATCTGCCCACTGATCTCCACTTAACACCAAGTAATCCATTTCTTTAGACCAGCAGAGTCATTGGGTGATGTTTTTACATAGCTGTTTCTTTGGCTGCTTGAAAACTGCACTTGTAACTGCTCACCTACCCAGGCATTGCAGTTGTATAGGCTAAACACAGCTTCTTCAGGCTTCTCACTTACTTGAATTTGTATTTCATCCATGTGGCAGGCTTTTGGTCTCTCGCTTATGCCAAGCCGTGTTGGTTTCCCTGCAGCCTCCACTGCCATAGCTTTTACTCCCAAAAGCAACATCAAGAGCCAGAGACTTAAAGCCAAGTTGTTGTGGAGTTTGAGGTTTTCCAGCAGAGAACATCATTTTTTTTCTGAATACTGTCAGTTTGCTTTTTGCTTTTTTTCAATACTGCTCTTTTTCCTGACCTTCCCCGAGGGGTCATAGCACTGCTCCCCTCTCCTGGTGGTGCAGATCACACATCCCTGATGTCTGGCCTGCACTCACATCAGGCCTGGCGCTCGGTGTGGCAGGGCTTGCTCTCAGGACATGCCAAGCGACATGGGCCAACCCCTCATTTTCTTCTTGCCTCAAGTCCTGAACACAGCATGTAGACCAAATACCAAGAGTGGTTGTAGGGCACAAGAATGCCTTCCACAAGGGATTCACATTCACCTTGCAGATCTGTTTGCTGGGCAGTCTGCTGCCAGGCTGTCAGGCCTGGGGCATCTTCCCCCTTGTGCAGGAGCTGCAGTGGCACTGGCTGCAGTGGACAGCCCCAAGGAAAGGCCACCCTGCACTTTGTTCCAGCCCAGGGCTTAGCATTTCTGCTGCCTTCAGTGTGATAATGAGCAGGGCAGGGGGAGCGGGCTGAAGCTACTTGGAAGGTGGCAGCAGGATTTCCTCCTTTTCATAGCTGAGTTCCGTTTGCTTTCCATATTTGTTTTCTTTAAACTAGGAAATAATTTGCAGGGAGAAGGTGGTAAATCTGCTTTTGTGGATTTTGCCCTGTTGTGCTCATAGTTTGTTCCCAGACTGAAAGATTGATGCAATTAGAGTCACAGTACCCGAGTTTCCCAAGCCCAAGCTGGGAAAACCCATTTTGGGACACAAAACTACTGTGTGCATAAGTTATATAAAGAATGCAAACATTTGGGGTGAATATGTGTATTGGTGTGTGAATATGCATTTTTACATATTCTGTAGCTATACACTTGTATAAAACATTTTATTATAATAGGAGTGCTTCTATACTCCTTGAGCCTATTGACCTGCAAAGAAAGCATAAAGTCTTAGTCTGTTTTGTATTTACACAGGCACAAAAAAATCTCCTTACACTTTTTTCCTCTGGTAACTCAAACATTCTTTGACATATTCTTTCCCCACTCCACATGTTACTGAATAAAGCCCCTGCTGGGCTGAAAAACCTGTGTCATATAAGTTAAAATTCAAAGGTCATTTTTAAGTAATAAACTTCAGGGAATTAGTCATCTTTTGGTAATTAGTGTGAATGAAAGTTTACAATGCTGCTTTTGTTTCAGAGGCAGTAACACATCTAGAGACTGAATTAAATGTGTACACAATTGAAGGTGTTTCTTAAAGTGTTTTGTAGCAAGATTCATTGAAAACTGCAGCTAACATAAATCCCTTAGCTATCATATCAGTTGTTGCTTTCATGCTTTCAGTATGGCAATGCTAAATTTACATTTGTGCCATTAGCAGAAAAGCCATCAAAACAAATGATTAAACATGGAGAGTTTTGTTTTGGTGTTGCTGGTCTTGGGTTTTACTTTGTTTATTTGCTTGTTCTGGAAAATCCAGTGTTTGCTTTGCAGATAGTCTCTTCCAGGAGGAGAGGATGAACTCAGGTTTCTGAACTGCCGGCACTTTATTACTGAGTGACTGGCACAAAACGTAATTTCTGTCTGTCCATCATGTCTTTTGTCATAAAGTGTGTGTGACTTCTGCATTGAGTACTATCATATGTAATTCTGTGTCACTTTGGAAAGGCTTTCATATTATCGGGAAGAGATAATTTAGCGTAACTCAACCAAAGCCCATGAAACCATGTTGCTCTGCATCTAGGATGTGTGAGGTACAGTGTGTAAAGGAACAGCTGTTTTCTTTTTTCTCGTGGGAATAGTACCATCTCACTGTCTCTCTCACACTCACATACACACAAGCACACAATTTTCTAAGTTTGCCATGCCTCCTCCTCCCACCATCTTCTGTGGTGACTGCTTTTGTCCACATTATGTGTCACCCTTCATGTGTGCGTACAAAACAGTTTATTAAGCCCATGAAGCATCGGGATGGCTCCCTCTTCACTTGCTGTTACACATTTCCAGACGCTGCACTGAGTGGCCAGGGGTCATGCACAGCCGGTGGCATGATTTAAATTCCCTTCCTCCACAAGATTATGCCATGGCAACAAAACTCGGTTCTGCTGACTGGAGGTGGGAAAAACGGAAGCTCTAGGATTAAGTCAATTTGTGTTAGAATAACTTAATTAGCAGCGAGCTGTACACATACCACAGCTAGTAGATAGTAGGAGTTGGGCAGCAGTGGGAAAAGGAGGGCAAGGATAATCCAGTATTGTCTGTGGCTGGAGAAGGTTCCCCATGATCTGACAGTTCTCTCCCTCTCTACTGTCATTGTCAGCAAATTTGTTTCAAATGCAGAATGAGAAAGTGATATGTAATTTGCCTGATATTAACCCTCTTTTACATGATCTCGTAACTCAGCGTCTGAATTTTCTTTCAACCATTTTTTAAACCAGAAAGTGAGCCCCCTGAAAGATGTTTTACTGAGGGTGGAACTAAGCAACTCAAGCCTCTTTCTGAATAACATCACTGTACTTTTAATTGTCTTGTTTATAAAGAAAAAATCTTAACTGCTGTAAACTAAGACTGATAATTAAAATCAAGAGCTGTGCTGGAAGAACATTTTTAGAGATCCAGCAGCACCTAATTTGCAATTCAAGAGACTTTGTTCCCACTTTTATATAGTAGGAGTAACAGCAACAAAGAGCAATGTACATAAAAAGGGAATCGTGCAGTAGTCTGTAAAACTGATACAACACTAACTGGTAATCTGAGCCCTGCACCAACCCTGACCACTGCTCTGCCAGTAAAGTCAGGCCAATAATAAACTGAAGCATTAAACCGATCTTGAGAGAAAATGACAGTTCTGGTGTTACAGAGTCTGGAGGAGAAAAAAAATTAAAAATCCTCAATTTGGTGTCTTAAAAAGTAAATAGCCTCAAGTGCTGTAGCAGACAGTAGGTTTCAAGAAGCCAGTTCCATGTAACAATGCTGCCTCTTTTCTCCGCGTGAGAGAAGTGTTGCTAATTCTTGTTTTGATAATGTTTTGCGTTTGCTTTATTTGAGAGAGAGCACTGTTTCCCCCAAACCCAATAAAGTGAAGCTAGTCTTAAAAGCAGAAATTTCTAAAATGGAAGCAGTCTGCAATCTGTATCTTTTAGCATACGCCTGTGTAGACCCCTCTAATGCCCTGGATCATTCTCCAGCTGCACAGCTTCCCACATTTTGGAAAAAAAAGTTAGTGTTATTTCAAGGAGGAATGAGATACTCAATATTTTTTCTCTTCATTCCCAATTTGGTGTGGCTGTTACTACAATGTTGTAACATTTATTATTTTTTTTTTCAGATTTTAGGTTCAGAAATGTCCTTGTTCTCAGTTTGTGCAGAAAATAATATTTTAAAATGCCTCTTTACCTGAGTATCTGAGTCTATTTACTCTTTCCAAAGAGAGATTGGCAGCTAATTGTAGAGAGAGTCAGGCTCTCAGGAAAACAGAAAAGCAAATGCAAGGTTAGAAATGTGAACTTTTTGCAGAGGAATATTTTAGACTTTAGTTTGGCCACCAGTGTGTGAAGAGAAGAATGATTCCTGGGAAGAGCTGCATGGCTGTCAACCTTTTGCCTACCATATTGTCAATCAAATAATCACAGCTGAGGTTAGACACATAATTAGAAAGAAGGAAAGAAGGAAAGAATGAAAGAAAAAAGCATTAACCTCTTTTTAACCCTGAATGGCTAAATATGGCACAATGACTGCTAGCCCAGGATGTTGGCAAAAGCTGTCACAAACTATTGCAGCCGATTTCAGATACATAAAAGCATCTGCATGTTAGACCATGGCATCTGCTGTAAGTCCTATGGAGTAGAAAATATATAGGGCTCACCTCCTTTGCAAAATCTTATTTGTTGAAACAATCCATTTTAAGAAACAATATTGCTTTGAAGTTTTGTAATTTTTCTTTTTTTTTTTTTTTCTCCTTTTTTTCATAATGGAAAGGAAGATAGTTTATACATGTAAGTGCTTTTCTGGGAGAAGCATGCAATGCTGTTGGTAATGTTTCCTGGTGAGACCTGTGATTTTTTTTTTTTTTTTTTTGTATGGCTTATGGATTACCTGGTGATAGATAATTCTCCTCATAATAAATGAATGGTTTGATTACTTCATTTGACTTTGGATTCATTTGCCTTTGTTTACAGGGACCATATTTATACTGTTGATATGGACACATCACATACAGAAGAAATTTATTTTAGCAAAGTAAGTAGCTTTTATCATCTTCCAGAAACCAAGGACACTAGAACAAGCTTCAAATAAATAGGAAGATGACATTGTTTCAAACAACTTGCCAGCTCTGCTATAAAAACTGTAATAAGCAAGTAAGATGGCATTGCTAATCATATTTGGGGAAAGCTAGAATAGCAATCATGTCCTCTGTGAATCTCTGATAAGTGATTTAGCTGGGTTGATAAGCTATCCATACTGAAATACAGTGCAGTCCCTGATGGAACATACGTCAAACATATTCATTTATATTCAGCAGCTTTCTATAATGGCTATACTATCCCAATTAAGTATACTGAAACTTTCATCATAAAAAGCAAGTGCTATTTACATATTTTCATGCACACAAAATCACTCATGCAAGTACTCACTAAATAAAATCTTATTATAGCATCACTTTGTAGATGTATTCACATTATCTCCATGGGAAGTTACATTCAAATTAAGAAAGAGCTTTGTCTGCATTACCACGTTGCATATTAACATAAACATGCTAGAAATAATCTCCCTTCAGCCTCTTTACATTGCACTCACTTTATGTAACACGTGGCAAACAGACTTGGTCCAGCAGACAGCCATATAATTTGACCGTTGGGTAGAATCTACTGTAGGAGGAAATAGTGTTTCATTACAGCTATGAAAGATGCTGAAGATGAGCTTATGCCTTGCTGCTCTTCAAAAAGTGAGGTCACAGGCTTGTCATGAAAATGAAAGCAATGTTGCTACATCCATGCTTATTCTTTCAGTTTGGGGTCCTTAAGCGAATGGGTAGTGCATCATTTTACTAACGGGAAACACTGTCAGGAGGAAAGTCATGGTTAGAGTGTCTAAGGTGTTACTACTATCTTAGGCCACGTGTTCTTAAGTAAAGTTTGATTAGAATTAATCAGCCTACCATGTGTAACATTTTCTGGAACTCACTGTAAAATAAATAAATAAATAAATAAAATAATTAATAAATTAAGGCTGGGATTTACCTGTAAGTGTTCCAGAGGAAGAATACTAGTGGATAAAATCAGCACTATCATGATAGGTAGAGCACCCTTTGAGCCAATTGGCTAACTTGAAGTGATAAGAATTAGCAGAATTGCAATCTCTTTGCTAATCTAAAATGCTGGCTTCCAAAATACATACTCCATTTAGGTTCCAGTCAGGATATATAGTCCATAAATGTTTATTATGATTTGCAAAACAATATCAAATTAGAAGAAGAGAGCACCTAGTACTTTTAGAAAAGTGCTCATATTTTCAGATGTTAGCCTAGTGTTGAATTCAATAGTTTTAGGCTTTCAGAAAAAATGGGATAGATTTCTGGTCTAATGAATAGGCAACAACACAAAATTAAGTGAATGCTCCACATCACTGATCTTTCATTGTTACGGTGAATTAATCATGGAGAAAGGGTGTGGAAAGCTTTCAACAAATATATGTTCAACAGTAAGTCTCCCCTAGGGGACTTCTACTTCTGAAATCAAATGCAACAACCTCTGGGCTCTAATTGATTTCTTTCTTGATCCTTGCAGAAATTGACATGGAAATCTAGACAAGCTGATGTAGACACATGCAGAATGAAGGGAAAACATAAGGTAGGCAATTTTCATTTCTTCTGCATCTGCCACTTTAGTTTAGCTGCTTCACTATTATCTTAGGCTGCTGTCTGTGATGTGGAATGGATCATGCCATTCACTTCTCTGCTTGTAATTGCTTTTTCCATCAGCCTACTGAAGGCTTTAATTTGCAAAAATAGTTTACTTTTAATGTGATAAAACATTACGACAGGAGCCACAGCAACATCCTGAAATGCTTAGAGCACTGGAGATTTTGAACTTAATGCCAAATGTCCTGATTTTGCTTAACATTGCCTCAAAAACTAAATGCTGCTGTCCATCCTTCTGTACGAGTTTAATGAGAGGTTGTGGAAGCATGAGTGTGTACAGATATAGAACCCCTGTTTCTCACACCAGTCTTCCCTTAATGTAGCTTATGACTAACACATGTCAAGTCAGAATTAGATGCAGACTGATTCTTTATACCTGCTTCCTCTTCTAGTTACAGCTGCTTTATACCAGTACGTTGCATTGATGATGGTACTGTCTTACAGCGCGACATAGATGACAAGATTAGATCAGATTTTCACTCTTGAGGAAGGCAACAGTGTTCAAACAAAATTATCCTAAGTGAACAATAGCAGAATCTGAACTGTAATATGAATATCATAGCCTCAGTTCTATGTAACCATTTTCACTAGAATGGAAATCAATTGCATCTTGCTCATTGTCAGTTAAACACAGTTGAAATAAAGCCCAGAATATCACAGTGACTACCAGCCAATTTCATTTTAGACCTGACAATGAAAGATCATACCAACAAAATAAAAACAGACAACCAAAATACAGTAGTTTAAATATTTTTTTATTATTTTTTCTTCAGGATGAATGTCATAATTTTATTAAGGTTCTCCTGAAAAGAAATGAGGATACATTGTTTATCTGTGGAACAAATGCATTCAACCCTTCCTGCAGGAACTACAAGGTATGTGATCTGTTTCTGGGATTTATGACCTTTCTTTCTGTTGGATTTATTGTGACTATGCTGGCAATAGCATGATGTGTGTCATTCAGCAGTTCCTCTTTCAACCCTGTAGCATTTATCCTGATTTGTTTCAATGCTACAGAGCTCAATGTTGATTAGATTTCTGAGGATTGCTTGGATCGGTTACCTGCTTCTTTGCAGCTCCCACACATCAGAGTTTATTGCCACTTTGCATTGCCCTCCATAAGTGCAAAGACCTTCAGATTCCTGCTTCCAGATGCAGTCGCTCATGAGAAAGTTCCTAAGCTTGCCACTGACACCCACATCAACACACAGGCTGATGTTGAGCATTATCTCTGGGGTAATATGCTTTAAATGTCCCTGTGGTCCTATTTTTCATCCCAGGGCCAGTTCTGAAGACACTTAAGGAATCAGTGCCCTATAACCTGGGAAGATTAGTGTTGGGAACCTAGCAGATAAAGAAGTTGTAAAGATTCTGCAATGTTACGTACTGTAGCAGTGCCTGACAGCCAATCTCCACAGGGAAAGACAAAACAGCAGGGCAATTTTGGATGTTGGACAATAATTCATTGACCCCAGTTTCGTCTTTTGACATAGTGTGTCTCCATCATCTTCATATTGGCAGGGTCCATCTATTCAAATATTTCCCATTTTCTCAGCCATGCAGCAATAGTAATGTGATACAACCCCCATCAGTGGATGTTTTTGGAGTAGCTATGAAATTAGTTCAGTTAGGCCTTGATATCTAGACTTTGTTTTTTCAGGCACTGCTATGTCTCACAAGTCATATCTTATCCTTCGAGAAAAAGAAAATTTAGCTTCAATGATGCTGCTTCTGATGAAATCATGGCTCAGTTCTCCTTCTCTTCAGTGTTGTCAGAGTAAGAAACAACATAAAAACATTAACATTGAGGAAAACAGCTTCCAGAGTGGTATTCACTGTGACTACTGCTCTTTCTTGCTTTTTCTGCACTGCTGATTTACCTTGTTTAGCCATTATAATGGCCATAGTTTAGGACTCCACATTAGAGGAGTTCATCACAGTCTTTCCTTTTACTCTCTGGAGGAAGAATAAGATTTATTCTCATATGAGCTTGCATCATGGTAACCATTTGATGCAGATGTCTGGTGTTCTTGTAACAGCCATCTCTCCTCTTCTTCCTCGCCTTGCATCCCACTCCTAGTGTGCAGCAAGGCTTCCTGGCTTGAGTGCAGTATTCAGTACTACAGCACTGTTTTGTTATTGCTTCATGCTCCATGCTGTTTGTTAATGCAGCTAACAAATATCTAACAGCCACCTTTGTTGGAAAGCTGTCTTTTAATACAAGTTTAAATCTCCTTGGCATCTGCTTGTGGGGGTTATAAATGGCCCTTCTAACCATTGCTGCAGGCATCTCATTCCCTTGATGCATGGCCCCTGCAGGCTAGCTCACCTGTTGCTGAGCTGCTGCTGCCCAGGCAGTAATGCTTCTTGGAGTCAGAGCAGGTCACCCCGACACCTACCCTGACGTTTCCTCTGTAAATTTCTGCATTACAGAAAGAGAGAACTAGAGAGGTGCCAAACAGAAAGCAGGGCTGTCCCTCCTCACTGCAAAGTGGAAGAGTAGAACAGTCTGCAGTGCCGAGATCAGTACAGGGAGACTTGCTTGGGACTGCAGCTCATTTCCCCTCATTATTAACTGAAATGTTTTTCTGTCCTCAAATAAGTGCAGCTAATTCCCTTCACAGTGGGGTTTGACAGAAAAGACACATGACAGAAAACAAATGCTGACAGATCATCCCCACTGGAGGACTTAGGTGCTGTAACTTCCAACCTAGAAGTTGGTGGGAGTAGGTGATGGTGCCAGATGGGTTGTTTTTCATGCTCTGTGAATCTGTACTATATGTGGTTTTCATAGCGTGAGCTCCTCCAATTACTTGAGTATGCTAGGGAGATGCTTATTCCCCAAATACTGCAGTATAAGAATCTTAAACAGGTAAGAGCTATACCTTTTCCAGATAGCTTGCTAAACCCTCTTGAACTTACTGTGAAGTTGATCTGTGTATTTGTATAATTATCAGTGCCTGGGGTGAATTTGTCTCCCAGGAGTTACACTTAAGCCTCAGACTTCTGCACAGATTAATTCTTGCCTGATGGTAAGAGGATTTCTCCATGACAAAGACTCAACTGATGCAGTAACACTTGGAGAGCATCCTTCTGAGTATGCAAATCAAGGAAGAGAGCACCACTGTTGTGACTAGAGCAGAAGGATCTCCGGACTTCGGGGAGAAAAATGCATGCACGGATAATTGTCCTCGTGTTGTTTCTCCTCACTAATATGGCTTGCAGTCTTTTGCTGCGTATAAGAGCGCTTCTGTTGGATCACTGCTCAGGATAAATTTTGAGTCCGTGCCAGAACCACAGACCACATAGCCTGCTGCAGTTCAGCAGGAAGCTTGTGTACAGATAAAATATTGACTGAAGACTTTCTTAAAATATATGTAAAAAGTAGGAGTGATTACCTCTGAAAGAATGTCTGACTTACTAGATGGGTTTTTTTCAGCCTTATTTTATTTAACACTGTGATTTTTGTCAGGTTCTTCATTCATAGCCAGGAGCACAGCTGTAGAAAAAACTTTCCTCCCTACCCAGAAATGAAGAAATGCTACCATAATCCTGGTCTTGGGTAAGAGGTTTATTTTCTGTATCTGAGGAGCTCCCTTTTGTTTTTCAGATGGATACACTGGAGTTCCTGGGAGATGAGTTCAGTGGAATGGCCAGGTGCCCCTACGATGCAAAGCATGCCAATGTTGCGTTGTTTGCAGGTAAAGAAGAATAACTGAAAAAAACTCTTTGGCTTTCCTTCCTGCAGTGCATGCTTGCCATAGTACTGTGTCTCTTGAGTCCATAATGCCAGAATCTAAAACATGGCAAAGGGAGTGAATAATGACTAAAAATAGGGGCCATTAGGAAATCACTTGCACAGGAAGCCTTGCCTTCTCTGGGATTAGTTTCACTACCACAAACAACTTTGCTCGAAGCCTCAGTTTCCTGGCTCAATATTTCAGTATTTCCTGGATTTGCGATAATATCATGCCAGACCAGTGTGAGGCATCGTTTCTGGCAGCATCCTCCTTGTACAAAGTACAAGGTACAAAGTACAAGGACAAGGCTTGTATGAACTTTGAGGAGGTGGAGGCAGGATATGCTCTTTAACAACTCTAAACTTAAGTTGGCATTCATAATAGAAGAAAGAGAATATGCTCTGATACCACCTTTCCTAGATCTAAAACAGGAAGGAAAGGTGATTTTATTTTAAAGCAGAAAACGTCATGATGTTCCATTACCAGCTTGCTAGGCAAAGGAGAGAAACCTGTTGGTTAATGATGATTTATGCTGCATGCAGCAGAATACCGTTAATTCTGATTTCTACTAAAGTAGGTAAAATAGGGAATGGTTATTAATGGGGTTAGTTTGAGCTGTTGATTGTGAAATGGTATCTCAGTATCTCTCTTCATGAATTCCAGACTAAACTGTTTCTTTATTGAAGTTCTTTTAGAGTGAACCCTGCCAATCTTTTGTTAGATTTGGCTGTAAAATGGGTGGCAAAGATAATACAAAAGCCACCCGTGATAACATCAATCCTCTTCAACAGGTGTGCTGAAAGCAGTGACTGGGTTCTTATGTGGAAATACTTTAGCAATCCCTCTGAGGGTGTAGGAGTTTGTATGTATTCCAGCTATCCTTAGTTAAAGACCATGTCTGTGGTCAAAGTACTGTACTAGCCACTACTGTGTTAGAGCTGGCATCATCTGCTTTACAAAAGAGAGATTTCATAGCAAGTTGCAAAATATATTTTTGTTTCCTGTAGTGTACATCAATGGGTCCTTTTGTTTCAAAATAATAATGGTCGTGAGGATGGTGTTACTATGTAATTTCTTAATTATAGTTAAAAGATCAAAAAGT
Organism: Stictonetta naevosa; assembly: GCA_011074415.1. Taxonomy (NCBI): domain Eukaryota; kingdom Metazoa; phylum Chordata; class Aves; order Anseriformes; family Anatidae; genus Stictonetta; species Stictonetta naevosa. Next base: position 55,998,872 of record CM021729.1, read on the forward strand.
AGAAATTCTCTGTAGCAGGTAATTCATAAACCACAAATACAGAAACACACCTTCAGAAAAAGATACATCCCAAGGTTCATTCCACAATTCCTGTCCTTAGGGCAGTCTGAGTCATCTGTCTGACATGCCTTGTTCGCCACACTGGCCAGAGAAGGCATTTAAGTTCAACTTAACCTAGACATTTACCTACATGCAACTGAAGTTAGGTAAAAAGAGTACCACTCTGTCACTGAAGAAGTCCTCACATTATTTGAAAATTAAATTTATAGAAATCATAATTCTATCTCTTGGGATAGTTCAGAGTAAAAATTGTACTGTTCAAATAAATCCTTACGGAATATATCTGCTAAAATCACTGTTTGATATGGCATACATATTGATCCCCATGATAATATTTCAGAGTGCAGCAAAAAGCAGTTTCAGAGCAGTTCAGGGCACTAATCCAGCATATTTTAGTCTGCTGGGTGCACTTATGAGAATATGGCTCTTCTTGTAGCTTGTAGCTATTTTAGATGATATGTGTGAATTGTAATTAGTCACATGGTCTTCAGGAACTTGGCAGGAAAGAAAATAAATGTGTGATTGTATTAACACAAGTTCAGACATCCATAACTAAACAATTCATCTTTTTATTCTATTTTAAATTGTTTTTAGTATCTGTTTTTATTTGCAATTATTTTTTTCTGGTTTTGCTAAGAAAAAAAATAAAAGCCCATTTCTAAGTAGCCAAATGCTGACTGGAATTGCAGGGTTCGGAACAAAAAGTACAGCCCTGCTAGTAAAAAAGCAGTTACGATTTTTAAACCCTGAGCTGAAATTAAATGTTGTTTTTACGTACAGTAAGGGGAACTTATTATCACAAGGGGCTCTCTGCTTAGCCCTGAATATGCAGTCAGTGCTTTCAAGGCCCAAGACAATCTCTGTCAACCTAGAGGCAGGCAGTTCTGATTTTCTGTAGGCACAACAGAGACAAGCTGCCGGGGTTCACGCCATGATGCTTGTGATACTACCGGCCACCATGGTTCCAAGGTCTGTCTCACAAGTGAAAACAGCCCTCTGTTATCGTGACCTGCAAAGAGTTCTGACAAGTATCAATTTAAACTATTGTCAGAGCTTGTGCTTCTACATCCAGATACTTTTGGTTGTCCTTGGGGTGCCATTTTGTAGGCCATTTCTTATCACTTGTCCTCCAGCATTCTTTAAAGGAGAAGAATGCATAATTCATGTGTGAAATGCCTAAAACACATTTTAGAAGAGAAACATAGACAGGCAATCCTCCTCCATGTCTTTGCATCTCTGCTTCGCCAGTGCTCCCTGTGCTCTATTTAATTTTTGACTAGTAACCTTTGGCCCAGAAATACTCACAGAGGGAGAAACTTGAAGAAATGTCAATTAGCTGGTATTCCCCAGGATCTGTCTGGTTTGTCCTCTTGGTTAAAACCAACAGTTCTGTTGAGGCACCTCTGTACTTATAAGCAGAATTTATAAGCATTGAGCTGGAGAAATTTCCAGATAAATTGGATAGGGTAGATTAGTATGCCTCAGCTAAACTGATGAAGAACTACTTCATACGGTTTCTTCTCCCACAACATCCCTCTTTTTAAAAATTGATGTTCGGTCCCATTTACCTTGTTGGATTTTTTCACTTCAGTGTTCCTGAAGGAGATTCTCATTTGATTCATGAGCAAAAGTAATTACATTTTTCCTATCACTTCCCACCTTGTTTCTTCTTTCCTTCCTCCCCAGAGGGAAAGCTGTACTCTGCCACAGTGACCGACTTCCTTGCAATAGATGCAGTCATATACCGGAGCCTTGGAGACAGCCCAACTCTGCGGACAGTGAAACATGACTCAAAGTGGTTGAAAGGTAGATGAACAAACAAAAATAAATAAAAATAAATAATACCTCAGCTAAACTGATGAAGAACTACTTCATACCGTGGATTCCTGACAGACCTCTTTGTCATTTCATTTCAGTAACAGTTTCTGGCAAAAAGAAGGAACTAAATTACATCTCTTTACTTACGCTGATCTGTTTATCTCTTTTCCTCTTCTCCGAACCCCAAGTTACTGGTCTTGACAGAAACTGTGAGCGTAGTAGGCCAGAATATATTCCAGAGAGCTTTCCAAGTTGAAATCATCAATTTACAGCTGTTGGATGTGAAGGCTGGAATTTGCAGGGCTCAATATGCTTCATGTGTACTTCATGTACTCAGGCTGTGTTTGAAGCAAACCGTTCCTTGGGAGAGCATTAGGTACCAGCAAGGGCTTCATGAAGGACAGAGAAGTTGTCCTGAAGTACTAAGATTCATCAATGAAAAATAAAATTATGGGAATATTGCACAAAGGCTTCCTTTTCTAGTTCCTAGGTACTGTGCAGCTGCCATTGAATTAAGCAATGCATGCTCTAAATGCCCTCATTGTTAAGAGCGGTGCTGTTTTGCTTCACGTAGGCGTTATGAATAGTTAACATTTGGAGTGATTTTAATAGTGAGCAAAACTGAAGTTTGAAGGCTTTTGCTGCATGCAGAAATGTTTTGCCAGGTGTCGACTTTAGCTGTCCTGCTTTGCTTGTTGCTGCAGACATGTATGGGCAGAAACAGTTATGGGGCTTGTTATTCCCTCCACACACAGCCTGCGGCTCATAAAGAGCCCTGTTTGGAGCCCTCAGGCATGCCATTACATATTGCCTCTCTACCTTTCCTTGTGTCCAGGGCAGACCCAGCAGTGGCTAACACCTTGCTGCCTTGCAGGGACTTTCCCAGGGTGGCCTCCAGCTGTGCTGCATGTCCCAAGCAGTGGCTCCTCTGCGGTGGTGCCGCTGCCACTTCTGACAACTGAGAAAGCTTGCCTCACGTGGGCATTTAATTGTTGACATTTAGTGCGAAGGAATTTGGCTTCCCTTTGAACCCATAGTGTGTTTTTGTGCTGTATACTGTGCACGATACACAGATAGGATGTCTTCTCTTTTTTTTCTAGAACCATACTTTGTCCAGGCAGTGGACTACGGCAATTATATTTACTTCTTCTTCCGGGAAATAGCAGTGGAGTACAACAGCATGGGAAAGGTAAGGGCAAAAACATTGCCTCAGATGACTTAGTGACATTCGGGAGGAGAAAAACATATGCTATTCTTGGACCAGTGCTATTAGGAGTGACCTTGAAATGAGAACCATAAATCACGATGACAAGGTCATCATTTTGAGAAGATTCTTATTGCTCAAGCCAAAAGGTGGGTTGGAGAGAAACATTGCACTGTCTTGAAAGGATACGGGGTGGTTTCTGGTGGTGGCAACGTATGCTGGAATCTCTTTTCCCAATCATAAAAAGCACAAGGCAAATGTAGTTAGTTCAGCATACTAGGCAGATGTTAAAAATGGCTTCTAAAGCAAAGAGATATTTTTCTTTAAGAAATATGAATTGGAGTAAACAGGGGTAGGAATTTTGTGCTCTCCCATTCTTCAAAGAATAATTAAACACTTTCTGCATTTTTGTGAATTTCACAATAGCGTTCTGACTAAGCAGTCAGAAAAGCTGACCAAGGTCACAAAGGTGGAGGGCAGGAATAAAAGCCCAGCAAGATTTGCATAGTTTTTAAGTGCTGAAAATACAAGAGTCAGAGCAGGCAGCGTGGGCTGCAGGGATTGTGAATATAAAATGTGCTTTTGTTTGGGGAAATAGAAAGCTAAGCAGTCTGTATGGAAATGAGTTTTATATGGGTTGAGAACAGATCTCCTGAAGGATTTATGACTGTATATTAAATGCCACAGCCTTATCTTTTATAGTACTCTGTTCCAAAGCTGATTTTTTTCTGTTTCTTATTTGTCACAGATTATGGAAACATGGGATTAAATTGAGCACCTTGCTGTGTTATTTCAAATGTTTTAAATGCGAAATTCCTGTAGAGTCTTCAAGTTCAAACAAACATTTCATTTTCTAAATTATTTTTGCTCTACTCTTTCCAGGTAGTTTTCCCAAGGGTGGCTCAGGTTTGCAAAAATGACATGGGAGGATCTCAGAGAGTGCTGGAAAAACAGTGGACTTCCTTTCTCAAGGCTCGTTTGAACTGCTCAGTTCCTGGTGATTCGCACTTCTATTTCAATATACTGCAGGCAGTTACAGATGTTATCCATTTCAATGGCCGGGATGTTGTTTTAGCAACCTTCTCCACTCCATATAATAGGTAATAGGCGCAATAACCTTTTGTTTCCTTTACGTTTCGCTTTTCATTGCAGTTTGTTTTTACTCCATAAAGGTCCAAGAAGTGCTTGCTCATACAATGTAATTATTATATACCATGCGCTTACTGAGAGTTTGTGTTTCATTTTAAGGTACCCTGCCATTGCTTACTTCATTTTATATTTGATAATTTAGAGCAGCTTTCAAGCATTTACTATCTGGACACATTCCTTGGACATTTTCTTTACATGAGAATAATTCAGACCAGCCACCAAGAAGTTTTGCAGAGTGTAACTTGCAGAAGCTTATTACAAAGAGAAAATACAGTTTTCCTTTCTTGCAGAGAAAGGGCTGGGTCTGTCCTGTTCACATCCTCCTTTCCTCTCTTTCATGCATCTCTACCAACATTTTGTCCTGGCAGAGCCAATGTCCTCATCCTTCCTGCTCTCTGCCAGGAAGGTCTCTAGATCAAAGAGAGGGGAGTAGTGGAGCTGTCTAAAGCTTCACAGTCTGTCAGTTCCTACTTTGCCTATTTATTCTACTAGAGGGGTGTCTTGAACCCTTCATACTGAGTCAGCCAATCTTTCAGCTTTTTAACCCCTGGAGCTGCAACCCGTGATGCTCTTAACAGAGGTTTCTGTGAGCGAGGGGGAAAGGAGGAGCCGAGCTAAATGAAAAGGCTCTTCCTTTTCCTGGCCACATCAACATGGCTTTGTGCTGCAGAACCTACACACAGGAGTCCTAACCTTGCTGGAATACAGCCATAACACAAGCAGGTACCAATAAGAAGAGCCATTCTTCAAACACCTGTATTTCACTGCTCACGTGGTTTCCAAAAAGCATCAGTTCATCTGTTAAGAATTCATTGCCATTACACATTATAACATGTTTCTCCAGAAGTTATTAGAATAGTAACTGTATCTAATTATTGAGTTCTCCTGGAGAAGTTAAAAAAAATACTAACAGTCTAATTAAAAAATATATTGCTGTTTCACGGTGTAATGCTTGAGCTGAAAGGGGAATTTTATTGCTGAAATTCATCTGGTTTTTCTGTACACTTGCCACCTCTTGTCAGGGCCTGACCTTAGTGAGGTCATGCACAGTGCTGGTTTCAAATGAGAGTAAGCCCAGCCTTCTCCTGTCTAATCACTGCTTTTGAGATCAAAACAATAGGAATTGCAGTTGGAAAAAAATAATGCCACCAATAGGGAATGCAGTTTTATATTATCTCTTTTTTTTTAAAAAAAAAAAAAAAAACAAAAAAAAAAAACAAAAAAAACTGTTTAAATAAAAGCAAATAAACAGAGAATCAGCATAAGCAAATAGCTGTATCTTTAGATGATCTATACACTGAGATGTCCTACTCTGCTAGTTTTTTCCTGTGGTATGTCATGAATAATCCTTTAGTTGAAACCCTGTGTTTTAGAATCTAAGTACTTGTTTTTAAATTCAAATTTCTTTGATCTCTGGAACAAGAGCATCCCCCTAGAGTGAGCTGGCACAGATTCACCAATCCAATCTGAGATCACCCTGTGTGGGAGCTGGTGGTGGGTTGTAGTCAGTGGGTAAAAGATTGCCTGTCTTTGACCCACAGTGCTCCATCCATATTGTTTTATGACACTGTGGACCTGCTAATTGCCATCCCCAATGGAAAAAGTTTCTGCAGTCTTCTCACTGTAGTGATCCCTCTGACACTGTGGAGATACGTGATGAGGACAGTTCTCAGTGCGTTTAGTTCTATAGAGTAAGCCTGAAGATTTTAGCGTTGATTTTTCTTTAGTGCTTAATCTAGCAATGTGTAAAACCTTCTATCTGTAGTGGGACTTGCAATGCCATGGGATGTGGTCCTGCATGCCTCCAAATACACCCCTGACCAACCCTTACATTGAAATATATGTGGCTGCCTCTCCTTAAAACTCTTGCTGTGCAGTATCATGTTAATATAAAGCTTTGAAGTAAGTTTCCTTCCATATAAAAACCTGTCCTGTGGAGATGAAAGTAAGACTAATACCGTCTCCCTACTTGTTGTTTCCTTCAATAATAAGCATTTCAAAACCTTTAAATATTCAAGCAATTATTTTCCTATCAATTTATGTACCCTTATGAGTTTAGTTTTATTCTCTGTAACAGTATTATAGTTCCTACATTTTCTCTTTGGTGTATAATAACCTACTAGCTAAAAGCAGGATTGAAAGCCTCAGCCAGCTGGGTTCATGCTATTTATCTGATAAAATCAAGCAGTGAAAGTCAGACATGAATACAGTAGTTCATGTGTAAAAAAATGAAAGGTGGATAAATGAATAATTCATGCTTCCAAGTGACTGACCATGGGAAAACCCTAGGCTTTTCAGAAAGCATGTAGGTAAGGTTATAATTATGTTTAGACAATGCTACCATGCAGTTGCATGCAAATAATCAAAGAGTTGAAATTTACAACTTCATCATCTAAAAATGTGATTGTATTTGCTTCTACAAGCTCTTTACACCTCATTGAATAATTGAGTTAAGCAAATTGCTGAGCATAGTTAACTTCTTTCCATTGGGAAAACCTGCCAGAGATGAGGCTGTAAGAGGATGGAGTAATAATGTGCAAATACCAGGCCAGTGGCACAGTGCAGCACACTTCCAGTTTGATCAGCTTCAGCTTCTGAACTGTCAGCACTGTGTTTTTGAGGCATGACAGAGACTGTGAAAATTCATACTGAGAAAATGTTGTGACTTACAAGAACTTAAATTTCCAAATAATGGGCTCTAAATGAGACTGGCTATTACTTCTCATTCATTATCAGTGGTACACAGAGTTTCCCAGATTCTTTCCCCTCTCCAAGATTATTGCAATTACTTCTTTCTATAGAGGCTTTGAAACAAATTGTGCTGGCAGGAGCTGTCTGCTTATTGGTACATTTCAGTCTTTTCCATGGGTCTGGCTTTTCCTGTCAATACTCCGAGGTTACAAAGTTCGGGATTGAGTAGCCTGTGACAGGAAGACTTCTATACAACATGTTTTTCACTCAAGATTTTATGCATAACTGCAGAGTGAGTAACAATTTCTGGGAAATATCACTTTGCAGCATCCCTGGCTCTGCAGTCTGTGCCTATGACATGCTTGACATTGCCAATGTATTTACTGGGAGATTCAAAGAACAAAAGTCTCCAGATTCCACATGGACACCGGTTCCTGATGAACGAGTGCCCAAACCCAGGTATGTTTCATGTGTAGTAATATTGTTCTGCTGCGTGCAGAGTTTTTGACTATTTGAATAGCCTTTTAAAGTACAGATCCAAATGAAGATATATATTGTAGTAATGAAAAAGGAGTTAAGTTACATGTGGAGTTAAGATATGAAAATGAGATTTTTTCCACCTAAACCATATTATGTAAAATAAATCAGGCCAGCATCATACCCGTTTGGTCAGAATAACTGGCATTTTAATACAGCTATGAATTACGTGTTGCAAATTGGTTCAGTAATGGATGTTTCTTGTAGCAAAGTCTGCACTAGTTCTGAGATTTGCTCTTCTGGGGTTAACATACAATTCACTTGCAATAGAGGATGGGGAGGCAGGGCAGCGTTCTATCAAAACAGAGGTTTGTTTTACGTCATTTCTCCTGAGTTGCTTTTCCTGCTTCCACTTCCCTTCTGTTTGCAAGTAGTTCTCTTATTACACTTTCTTTGTATGCCATACAAGCACCCCTTTTGTGCAAAATGGTGTTGACAGTCATTTGTTGATCCATGTTATTTTGCTCTAATTAATCTTGCACAAGATCTACCACCTTAATATATGTTTTATATTATCTGTGTTATTTTTCATAACTTAAAATAAATAAATAAATAAGATAAATAAATAAATAAGTATCTAAAGCTCTGTGGTGGCTACTAGGATTCTACACAAGTCCTGATTTAGCTCACCGTGTTTCAGAGACTTACCAAGTATACCGTCCCAATGCTGTGTTTACTCTGATGTTGTCAGTCAAGAGAAGAACCTGGTAATGCCTGGAAAATCTCATAAATTCTGTGTCTGTTTTCAGTCTGAGCCCTAGAAAGGCATCTACCTGCACTAGCCCTGGATTTTCTTCTCCTTTTTTCAGTGTTTCAGCAGCTCACTGCTGTGATGGGCTGCCTTGGTGAAGAAAGGCTGCATGAGGGCTCCAAGATCATTTATTTGAAAACAATACTTATATAAAAAATATTTGCAGGGACAAGGGAAAAGCATAAAGAAAAATCTTATTTCTTTTCAGTGGAAGGGGAGAAGAGAAAGTTGCCATGTAAGTTTGTGAGATGATACAATAGCATGCTAACAGTCACAATGAAGATAGGATACTGTTACTTCTTCTAAGTCAGTAGGAGATAATGAGAGCTGAATCAGTAAACAGTGTTTCATATAATATTTGGCCATCAATCCGCTTAATGGAAATAGTCGTTACTAGCAACTCCTGTTGAAATTCATAAGAGGCAAAAGATGCCTTTGAAATAAGGTCATTTTTGTTTGGGTATCTCAGTATGGTGCAGAAATATTAGTGCTCCTATTGATCCTAACATTTTTCAGAAGCTTACTGGAACCTTTCAGGGGCCTTACTTCCCTTTTTTGCTGAGATGAACAGGAGGGTTTACTCAGTTATATGTTTATTCAATTAAGCCAGTTTTGAGATTATAACAGGATTAATCCAATCATGTGATTAGGATTTAGGAAAAAGGCCTCCAGATCAGATGTACAGAAACTCTAGGTAGTGAAGTGCCAGAAAACATAGGCTGCTCCCTAGAGAATTTCACCCAATAAATCAATGCCCTTGTCAAGGACTTAGGAGAACGGTGATGCCCTTGATTTCTCCTTCTCTCCCTTTATTAGTAATTCTGTATGTAGTCACAAAACCACCAGAATATTTTGGATCCGGAGAGGCAGAGCACACAACCTCTGCACATAATGTTTATTGCACATCTGTGCAGGACAATATTCATGACCCAGTTAGTCCTTCTGGTCCTGTGTTAGCTTCCTACATAACATTTGATTACCTAAGTTTTGAATATTTGTCTAAGTGAGAGTGGCAGATATGACAGGACCAGAATTATACTTTGTTCAAGGTGGAATGACATCATTGATGTCAGTGGCTCTACCCACTTTAGCTCAAATGAAGAATGGACACTACAGAATGATTATGAGTGGATTATCTTCTCATCTCACAGTGGCTCAAAGGCGGAAGAATCATAATAGTCCAGGAAATGGGATCAAATGAATTTTTTGTTGGAGAATGTAATCCACAATTTATTAATAGATATGAGAGAGAATGAGGCTGCTTCCAGTGTAGAGATTACCTGTTGAGGCAGGAAGGTTAAATTACCTTAGAGGAAGAGGAAAGATTTTAGGAATACAGTGATTAGATTTGCTTTTAAATTGTCCAAGAATGATTATTTAACTTCTCGGTGAAAGTCCTCTATGTGCTACAACACTTAAATTCTCCCTGAAAGAAAGGTAAAACCAATGCTTACATGGATGCTTGCTGGGTTGTCTTCTTCAGGAGTCCTCTTTCTACCAGAAAGTACTGAAATCAGCACTCTGAACCATAAAAACAATTTCCTTTCATATGATATAGATTTCTTTTATTCCAGGAAAGAACAGTCAGCTAGTAAAGTTACAGATCAGAAAGTGCCTCTGCCAGTGAACAGCATTAAGTCAAATACACAGATACAGTAATTAGGTTCCATGTGAGTGGATGAACTACAAGCTGTGCACATCAAACACCTGCTAAAGAAATGGATTTGTGCTTTTACATGGCAGCATGGAAGTTCTTTTGGTCTGGAGTGGAGGACAGAAGGCTTAGGGCTTTCCTGAGGGGCTAAACAAGTCTAAGAGACTTCTCAATCCTTCATTTGAAACACTGAAATGCACTTCAGATTTTACTGAGGACATCATGACAGTTGTTACAGAAAAGAGATTTGCACTTAGACATCAAATAAGTGTTCTGGATTTGCCTTCTTGTTTTGTTTAGGCCTGGTTGCTGTGCAGGCTCTACATCATTAGAGAAATATGTAACCTCTAATGAGTTCCCAGACGATACTCTGAATTTCATCAAAACACATCCACTGATGGATGAGGCCGTACCATCTATTGTCAATCGACCCTGGTTCCTGAGAACGATGGTCAGGTAAGTGCCTCCAAATGGATTCTTCCTCATTATAGCGTGCTGTCAAGTTGTGCTAATGATCTTGCTTACAATGCTCTCAAATTCTGTAAACATCCCTGGTGTGCAGGGCATGACTCCAGCTAGGAAAGATGGCAGTGCTGAGCAGATGCTGTAGAACTCCCTGAGCATCTTCCAAGATAGGAAATAAACCTCACTTCTTTCCAACCATGCTGGGCTGAAACCGGATCCTGGGGGAAATGAAGTGCAGGGAATGTTGACCTGCCTCTTGGCTTGTGGGTCAGTGTTTGAGACAGCTCTGTAGAGAACTTTGGGCAAGGATCAACAGATAGCCCAGGGATATGTATACAGGATACTAGCATGCCTACCAGGATATGTTCACAGGATATGAAGATGTCTGTTGTGATATGTACTGGTATGTTTAACTGTTTACAGAAGGCAGAAGTAATCACATACTGTATCCTTTCTATGACAACAAGAGAAAAATAATAAAGAAGAGACTTGAACAAAGACTCAAAAATCAAAAAGCCTCAAATACACCATACCCTTCCTCTGAAAGTATGTTCCCACTCTCCTGTGTCATGCTGTGGTCACTATGCTACTTTTCTGCCCTCCAGCTGTGGTTGGAATAAAGTGACTAACTTTTGCCATATTTCCCATATTATTTGCCATATTATGAGTAGTGTTTAGCACTGGAAGGATATGACTTAGTTTTAGTAGTGTATGTTCTGTCAGGTACTTACGCTGGATCAAAGGGCACTGATTTTCGATTTGGAGCAAAAAACGGTAACACATGATGATCCCTGGCTCATAGTGGCATCAGTTCTCTGATCTTAGGCTAGTCCTGGACAAGCTGCTTCCCACATGGGTCATCTTTAGCTTCCAGTCATGTTATATCAGGGGCCTCACTTGGGAGCCGAAGTGCCAGGGCTGGTGTGCCTTTAGGTTAAAGCAGAGACCCTGTGTTTAATGCTGTATGGACAGCTGGTGCAAAGAGTTGTCGTGAGGTCACAGTAAACTATGTTCCTGAGAAAATGTTGAAAACCCTGGGGTTTATAAAGGCCTGGTGGTTTCAAGCCCAGCAACATTGCTCTGCTGCATTCCAGTTACATACCTCCAACCAAAGATGAGAACAGCAGCTCCGTAGAGTGCTTTCCTTTGATCTCCAATACCTGATAACTAGTACCAAATCACCAGTACTCCTCTTTAATAAATGATGTGATCCTACAATTTGATACTGCCTTAACACTGAACTTGCTTAGTAGTTGCTATATGATTATTTTTAGTCAGATAAAATAATGTTTACCTTTTCAGCATTGTACAGGCACAGCTTTTCCTTAAAAAAAAAAAAAAAAAAAAAAAAAAGGGAAGAAAGAAGTTGAATGTAGATCTGTTATCAGTATTGCTGCTTTTAATTTAACTGAACTTGAAATTTAAAAAAATAAAAATAAAAAATCACTGTTCTGATTTTCCTTCCCTGCCTGTAGAAATCATCAGGCTAGTACTTCGGTTTTGTTTGGAAGGATAATTCCTAAATTGTCTCAGACTCTTAACAGCCCTTCAGCCTTCTGCATGAGGTTTGCTGTTGCAAATATGTCTGCTAACTATTTGACATCTGGATAAGCACACAAACACATGGAAATTCCCCACCATTTGGGGAGCCAAACTGGTACAGTCTGTGTTGACTTACAGGGTTATTCAGTTAGAAGTGCTTAAATATGCTATATGGTTGCTCAAAGGCTATCACACAGTTATTTGAAGTGCAAAAAGTGATAAAATAAATGGCAATCTAATCCACATGATGCAAAATGCTGTATTGTTTTTCTAGATACCGCCTGACCAAAATTGCTGTCGACTCTGCTGCTGGGCCATATCAGAACTACACTGTGGTTTTCTTGGGATCAGAGAAGGGAATCATCCTGAAGTTCTTGGCACGGACAGGAAACAGTGGTTTCCTAAATGACAGCCTTTTCCTGGAGGAGATTAACGTTTACAATCCTGAAAAGTGTGTATCTGATTCTTTGTACTCATGTATGGGTGACTTTTGACACTTCTGATTTCCCAGAGAGCAAGTTGTCCCATGAAAAGGGAAGAAGGCTAGAAGAAGCCAAGTTCTCTGAGTCATTATATATTCTTTAGGGGGCGGGGGAGAATGTCTGGTTGTCAGTCTCTACATTGAAATAAAATATTTTTTTCAGCATGTCTAGAAAATAGCCCATCATCCTATGCAGCAGTTGAGGGATAATTAAAAGCAAAATGCTGCAAAGGGAGATTAATTTTCTAATCCTATAAAAAACGGATTCCTCTCCAAATAACTCACCAACCAGCAAGCTACTCTCCAAGGGAAATTTCCCACATTTTAGCCTTCCTCAAATATGCCTAAGGGGGCTTTGAAGTGGGTCATAAACATGCAGAAATTTCAGCTACTTTGAGTGCTGGAGAAGGATAAACAGAAAAAACTGAAGGGCCCTCAGAAAGCTTGTCTGGTGTGTAGTATCTCTCCACTTCTCTGGCCCCATGCATTTTTAATGCATGTTTTAATACTTGCTTATATATCTTTCTAACACTGCATTTAGTGGCTATTGTGTATTCTTTTTCTTCCTTGGCTTGTTCAGTTCTCCCTTTTTCAGGTTTTGTTTATGTTGGTTTGGTGGTTTGTTTTTGTTTTGTTTTGTTTTGTTTTGTTGAGATTGAGGAATCATCAGGTTTTCATCTGGTTTCCTCATCCAGAGGAACTCACTTGTAGCTCACGTTTTCGAATCAGGTGCAGTTACGACGGCGTGGAAGACAAGCGGATTGTGGGTATGCAGCTTGACAAGCCCAGCAGCACCCTTTACATTGCCTTCTCCACCTGCGTCATCAAGGTTCCCCTGGGGCGGTGTGAGCGCCATGGCAAATGCAAAAAGTATGTGCTTTGTGGTGGCACTTGCCCTCTTGTTGGAAGCCCGTGTTCCAGGCATGGGGAATGCGAGAGCACTCAAGAATGCCTCCTTCTGCTCTTCTTTCTCAAGGGCCTGCATAGCATCCCGAGACCCCTACTGCGGCTGGGTGAAGGAGAGCGGGGCATGCACACAGCTGGTCCTTGGCGCTAAGTGAGTAATGGCTCTTGCTGGAAGGGCCATGAAGCTCTGGCGGTGGCGCCGGGCAGACTTGGAGTGAGCTGTTTGAAATGTGGGGCTCTCAGGGTAGAAAAATGTGTGAAGTGTTTGTTCCTACTTTATTTGCATTCTCTAAAATTTCTCACATTTTTTTGTTGTTGTTGTTTGGTGTGAACTGTCAGCTGATTGGTAACTGCTGAAAGAAGAGGAAGAATAACATGAAAGAACTGTACTAAGGCCCACGTGTTGTTGAAAAGAGGGAACTGGATGGCTGTGTCTGGACCAGCCCACACTGGAGCCATCACAGCTGATTAAAGAGGCAATAGAATCCAAATTAAATTACTGAAGCAATTTGTCCACTGAAAACAAAACCAGTCCTTCTAATTTACTGTGCATTACTAAGAGGAATCACAGAGCACAGTAAGAGCTTAAAGCAGATTCAGAGAAGTGCTGGATCTCCCCTTGCTTAACTGTAGAATTTAATTATTTTATAATAATGAAAGTCTGTGAGGTTTTGTGTAAGTATGGTTACTTAAGCCTTGCAGGAAACAGAGCTACTTCAGACCTCTCATTTTTTGGACACATCTGACGCAGCTCACACTTGTCACACTTGCCCACTCTGATGTACATGATGGTGTAAGTGTAGCACAAACATTGTAGCACAAACATTGTAGCACAAATATCACATAACACCAATAGCCCCACAGCCAGCCCAGCTTAACCCTACTTCTGTACAGGTCTTCAGTATGTAATGGATGAGTTATCATCCCCGTGATTTTTTCATGTGCCATTCATGCTTCATTTGCCATTTCAGTTCTAATTGTCTTGTCCACTGTGGAAACTATAGCTATGTCTATAAACCCATATGCTTTATTACAAAAGTGGGGACTGTTTCTGTTGGTTATTTAGTAACATACCATTTAAGCTCACCTGTGTGCATATGAGGTTTTCTCAGCCTTCTAGAGGTGCTTGAGGTTTTTTGCACTTGCCATGACAAGGTTACAGGGAGTTTTGTACTGTACTTTCAAAATTGTCTCCACTATTTATCAATAAATCCATCAAGACAGAGGCAGTGCAGCTTGCGGTGGTGCAGTCCACAGGTGATCGTGGCAAGTTGCTCTCTGTCCAATGCAAAGCACCTGGGAGGAGATCCAGATCAACTGTTTGGATGTCTGGTGGACTTCTAAATTAACCAACAGGAGGCAGAGGTGTTAGGTGCCCTCCTGGAGTAGGTGACAGATGAGCAGCAGTTTTAAGAACATAGTGCTGGGCATTAAGTGTCTATATGGGTAATTATGCCTCAATGGCAGGATCCTGACTAATGTAAACAAGAGTTTGTATTGGAGGTTTTCCAGGGCTCTTGTCACTCATCTCTTACCATATCGGGAACTTGAAAGAACAGCTTCACTAGTTATCCAAAATCACTGGCACAGGTTAGGAGTCTGAATTGGGCATGTCAGCTGGGAAAGACTGTAAGTATTTACCAGTACAGGCCCTGTACTGATAAATTCACTTTGTGATCTGGACCTTATGCCCTGCAACCATCTTCAGTGCACTACCTAAAAAATATTGAAAATGCGTTTGTCCCCCCAGCACAGTACCTAGCCAATAGTTTAGCTTCCTTCCCATGTCAAAACATTGGTGCACCATGACTACAGTATGGACAAGTCAATGTAGGATCATAACTGCTCATGATAATGTCATATTTTTTCTGGATTTAGCAGTTTAAAAATATATGCATGTTTGCCTCCCTTGACAATGAGGTATGCAGTAGATTTTCAAAGAAGAAAAAAACACAAGGAAGCCAAAGAATCACTTAGCAATGACAAAACAATTGAATGCCTATCTTGGAATTTTTTAGCCTTCATGGGGAAGTTCCAAAGAAATGGCTGGTTTCATGGTGTGTCTTTACTTCAGTTGCAGATGCAATAATTTCTTTCTGGTGGTGCTTGTGACTGTCGTTACTCATACTGTTATGTTTCTTTCTATTATTTAGGCTGGCATTTGAGCAGGACATAGAACATGGCAATACAGATGGCCTGGGTGACTGCCAAAGTAAGCAAAGCTTTTACCCTCTATTTACCATGTGTAACAGCGTCTTTCTGAATGCCTCAAATCGCCATTACCTGTTGGGCATTCTTTTGTAACAATGTAAGGCACAACAGGCACAACTGCAGATAAAGGTGCAGGAAGAGGAGGAACATCTGTTTAAATGTATTTAAATAGCCCAATTTATGTGATTTATACAAACACCGGTCTTCATAGCAGTTATGTAGTGGGAAGACTGTGGTTCTAGAGGATACTGATTATAGCAATGAAATAATGAGATAAGTGTTCATTGTGTTTATTGCTCATGGTGGTTGGGTTGTTTATGTAGATGTGCAGAAGGAGCTTGATTTCTTGGTATAGACTGTGACTTGGACTACTATCCCATGCATAACAGGGAGACAGTGAAACATGTCTTCAGCTTTGGATCCAAATCAAGAAGTGGGAACGTATGTGTTTGTGAAACTTAGTTGATTTTACAACCAGGCTGCACAACGTAGCAATGTTAAGGATCAGGCATTACGGATCCTGCCTAAGAAATGTTAATGGTAAAACTTAGGTACTGACAGCATGAGTTGGAAGCTTAAACACAGTCTTTAAACATTTACATTTTGCACTGAGATGCTTAAAAGTGCCCAGCTTGCACTATGTACAAAGAAACCTTGGATGCTGATTTCTGAGCTGTCAGGAACACCAGCAGCTGTGTAGCTTGTTCAAGACAGCTGTTGTTCCAAATGTTCTTGCCAAAGTTGGTTCAATTGTGAGCCCCAAATATTATTTACAAACCTTATGAAATCAAGAATCACATTCTTTTTGGTGCAATTTGCACTAATGCCTGTAGACACACACCCAAAACAAAAATAAAAACAACACACACAACAAACACACACACAAAAAGAAAAAGAAAAAGAAAAAAAAAAAAAAAAAGCTCAGGAAGTGAGAGAGTCATTACTTTTGGAATACAGAGCAAAATAACAGAGGGTGAGATTGTGCTCTGGGATACAGTGCAGTCCATAATCTGTGGAGAAATCTAGAACATTCTCATGCCTTGCACATCCTTGTTCAAGAGTCATTTATTATTGTGATCACTGTGCAAGGGAGTACAAGGATTTCAGCCTCTGCATGCCCTTGTCTCAGCTGCACCTCCCTGTGCCCTAAAATAGGGCCGTTTAGGCAGTCTCTTAAGTTTTTTGAAGGAGGTGTACACACAGTCCTTTCTGTGCTCCCTGTAAAATGGGCTAGCACCAAAACTGGGTCAGTTCCCAGCTGGTACAACTTTGCCCTTTTCAGCCCTTTTCAACATAGTTCTGCTCTCCTTGGGCAAATAGGTTAGTCAGGAGCGGAGTCTACCTGACATCAGTTACACATTAAAGAAGTGTGGGAGATGATTCAGAAAGAGCAAGTTGTGCTCATGGAGAGAGTTCGGCTCCAGTACAGTGAGCAGTAAAGCCAATACCCTGCCTAAGTCCCTCTTCAGCCCCGAATGATGCATTGAACCTTGACACTGCACAGGGGTAGATTTCGCTCCCTGCTAAGCTGACTGATCTTTTTACTTTATGTGGTCTTGGATCATGCGAGTTTTGTCCTCATCTGCTCATGATTCTAGCTGCATCACTCGTTGTGCCTTGCATTGGAACAGGATGTGACCTTGCAAAGAAAGCCAAGGCAGAGCAAAAACTGTTCTTCCCACTTGTCTTTTGTACCGGGCTAGTCACGAACACTTTTAAAGTCAGACATTGTTTAAAGGTATGTCTGAATATTAGTTTTGCCTGGATCCTTAGGATAATAATCACATACATATAGATATCAGCTGAAGCATAAAAGGTTGCTAGCAGCAAACTATTAAAAACAAACAAACAAAAAATAATAATGTGAGAGAAATAATGATTTTTCCCCTGTTATTTGTCTTTCAGATTCCTTCGTAGCCCTGAATGGTAAGGAAGTTCATAGTTTCACTTTTTACTGACAGAAAACCCATTTTGGAAGAATCACTTTTTACTAAACTTCTATGTATTTTCATATTTTTTGTTTTATTTAATGTTTCTTCCCAATTTATTTTGTTCATAGACATTTCAACTGCTTCACCTGATCATGAAATGTCTTACGACACAGTGTATGGTCAGTTTACTGGTGTTTTAAAAAATTCTCCCTGGATCCTTGTATTAGCTAGTAGTTTCTCTAGTCAAATAGCTGCTAACCCTTTCTTATTTGTTTTGTCTTGGTTTTGAGGGCCTGATTCACTAATCACAAGTAAGATGCTTCTTGATTTGCAATCCCTCTTTCCTAGTCCTCTCTCAAAACTGTCTCCATCAAATTAAAGTCAGATATGGCCAATTTTAATGGCACTCCAGCAGACATGATTAAGAACATGCTTCATCTGAACACTCAGACAAAGGAACACTTGGAAACAGTGATGCATCTTATCTGTTCCCTGGGAAAAACAAAATAGCTTACATCCCACTCATGAGTCGTCCAGGCTGGTGTCATGACTGCTACAGCAGCTAGTCACTGATAACTTAGGGAAAGGAGCAGAACTGTCCATGGGTGATAGAAAATCTCTCATAAAGAAAATTAACCTGTGTCAGTTGAGATGGGGTTATGCCCTGAGTCCCAAGGTTTCTCTCACTTCTGGAGTGAGTCATTTATGTTGTACATGCTTGCAGTATCACAATACCCCTATGGTACCTGGTCTGTAAATAAAAAGGGGGATTCACACAGCAAATTAAATGACCAAAGCTGAAAGGAGCATTTTTGCTAGCCTAGAGTAGCAGTTTCCCACCAGGCAGATGTTAATCTGCACTCGCAGTACTTTACACCACTTTGTTCTATGTTTGGAAGTGGATTACAGTGTCACTTGGAGTGCAGAATAAGTGTCTTCTTGAGGAATTATTGCAGAATAAATAATCACTTTAAATTCAAACCTAGACTTATATTGCAATAGCTTCTCTTCCTAGACGTCCTGAACAAAGACAAGTACTCACAAGCTAAGAGGATGTGTGATACTGTTCCCAGTGAAGGCAATGGCAAATTTCCATTTGGCAATTTGGAGGGCTGGGAACTTGCTTGTGAAATTGCTTTCATTCAGGCTGTGCAAGACTAACAGTTCATCAGAGCTCGGACAAAATTATAATATGTTTGGCTGAACGTAGCTAGATGGAGGTTAGTTTGCTGTTGTGACAATGCACATTGGGTTGGTCCCTTCATCTCCTGCCTGCAAAATATGTAGATGCAAACAGAACTAACAGCAACACATGATAGTACAGCAGAATATAAATAACACAATAATACTGATCAGCATTTAAAAATAAATTAAATAAAATTTCCCATGTTGTTTATTACCAGGAAATGGAAAATGTGCAAGTATGCACACTTGTTTGCAAGTATGATAATGAAAATCAATGAAGGGAATACACAAAATCTAAGACAAGTTGAGACTTCTTAATGTATGGAAGACTGATGGTTTCATCTGCATATAGAGTTTGTAGTTTCTTTCTGTTGAAAATTGCTATATATTCAAAACATAGAGCACTAATTAAAGGATAAGTAGTAATAATAAAACCCATACTGCTGAATCTAAAGGAAAAGAAAATAGCCCAGGGTCTACTGCTAACATGCCAGAAACATCTCAGGATTCCTACTACTAAGTGTGTTTGGAGGCTGCACACTTATAGCTGTAGGCTGTGGTTCTGGATCCCATCAGCTACCATATTAGTAGGGCCTTTAGCCAAGGGTGGTATTTTAATTTGATCAAGAAAGCAGAAAAATGGTTCAAGTGAGTGTCAAAATGAAAAAAGCTGTAGTCCCAGGGGAGTATAGGTTACTATACAGTGATAGATTTCATGAATGAACCCAGCTCTTAAAATAAGATCCTATTGCCAAATGTGACAGAAAAATGCTGACCCAACACAAACGTTAGTTCCCATTCATGCCCTCTTTCACAGATGATTTCATTGACATCTCTAATGTAGATCCTGATACATGGTCACTAGGCAAGACAGCCCTTCCTTTATGGGTTCAGTTGAAATAACCTTGATGATGTTACTGTAGTTAGTCTCATTCCAACTACCAGGGCAAAATGCAAAAGGAAAAGTGCTAGTCATCTTTCTTGATCTTCCCCAAGAGGACTGTAAAATATTCCAGCACTAGACAGTAAACCAGTCTCAGTAAACATGCTCATGTTTGCTAAATGTTATGTCTGCTCTGAGTATTTTTTTCTTGAGAAAACAAAATTTTATAAATAGTTTATTTTAGTGTTATTGAATACAATTAAATGTGTAACTAAATGGTATTTCATAATAGATTAAACCTCAGAACACTGGGACATACCAGGATGCCAATCAAGTGAATGCTCAGGATACAAAATGCTCAAGTGCAAAAGAAGTCTTATAGCTAGATTACCCCTTTCATCCGATTTACACCAGTACAAATCAGCCCTCTTTGGTAGACTTACTGCCACTCTGTAGCAGTGTACATGAAAGGAGAATTGTGCCCTTAACCTTTGTATTCCTTACATCAGCTTCTTCCTAAAATTAGCAGATGGGCTCCCTTTTCTGGGGCAGTCTTACATGATCAGTTGTAAACAAGTAACCAAAGTGCAAAGTCCACATAGGTGACTATTCAAGTACATCCCTTTTGACACCCAAGGTGAGAATAGCAGGCTGAAGTTCTGCAGCAGAAGGACAGAGAAGAATGATGTGCTAGACATATTTAAACAAAGAGATGAGCTTAGATTCTTCCACAAAATTGTAAGCAGCTTCAATTACCTTTGGAAACATCAATTCTTAGTGAATTGGGCCCTTATCTTACCCCCTAGCCATATTCCTTTTTCCCTCTGTAGTATTGATTTAGCCTTTCCCTCTAATTGTCTAATTAGTTTGCTATAGCTGTTAATAGGATAGTGTGTGGACATCTTAACCTCTGAGATCCTAATGACTTGTGCATATTAGAGCAACTATCAAAAACGTATTGAATCCCTGTCTTTGTTTTAAAGCTGAAAAAATCTCCTTATATTTTACAAGTGCACTTCAGAACAAGCTGCAGTTATAGAAGTGCAGCCCTTCTGAATCATTATCCATGCCCGTAGACACTAAGTGCTTTTACTGCGGTCCTATTAACTTGATTACAGCACTCCAAATGAAAAGTTTTTGCAAATAATGGAAGCACCCTGAAACAGATTTTTTAAAGGCCTGTCTGTTTTGAATTTTTCATGTTTGCTTTAAACAAAGAAGTTTGAAAAGCACTATGTCTGCAGCTTTTCAGGTGGATTGTTTTAAAACAAAGGCAGATCATCTGTTTTTAGATGTTTAGGTGTATGAAAAGCTAGTCGATACTAACACAGAGGTACTGGCTACGTCTCAGATATGCTAAAGCCTCTTTAAATTGCAGCAAAGCCTATTTACACAGTCAAAGTGGTAAAAATGGTGTGATGGGGAAAAAAAGGCCCACTACGTGTTGCAAACGATACAGTACATTGTAAAGGTTTAATAATGGTGTGTGAAAGGGACAGGAGAGGGTTGCCTGCCACTTCAGCCTTTTCTCTGTTTATGAGAGAAACAACTAGCTCACACGTTTGTGGTGCCTCTCAGCTCGGAGGTAAAATTCACCCAGCGGGACTGACTGTTCAGCCACTTACAAGACACAGCGATAATGCTTATGGTGTCTGGTGTGGCAGCCACTGCCCAGTAGCAAGTGTTTGCAGAATACAGCTCTAACACAAGCGAGGTGGGTTATTAAAGTTAATCTGCTCCTGCCCTGCTTCCACAAAATGGAAGAAAGTTTACGTTGATTACATGTGGAGGACCGTTTCTTAGTGTGTACTAGACTAGCATATTAGTAACAGAGCAAGTAGACTGATTTCTCTCAATTGCGTGAAACCTTTCTCTACCTAACTGCCATCTGGTACACATTACTATCTTCACAAAGCCTAAGCTTTCCATTTCCAAGAACTTCTCCATGTATTTGCAGCATATGGTTGAGGAATTTTTTTAATTTTATTTTTTTTAGAAAATGTGTCCCTTAGGGATATATTTCCTCTAGATTGCTGTATTAAGAAATTTTTTTCTTCAGCCGTACTTTTGGCTTTTCCTTAAAATTGTCCCTTTAAGCACACCTAAAGTGAAAGTGTCTGGACAGAGATATGGACATATAAATGCAAATGTAAGGCAGGTATAAAATATGATTGCTGCTTTGCAAGATTTTCTTCCACTTCTTTATCAAGCTTTGACTAATTGCTTTCTTATGTTGAGTGCAGCACTATTTGTAGGCTGACCAAATATTGTTCACATTATTGTGGACATTGAATGGGGTATTAACTTGGAGACTGTAACCCCATGAATGCTGGCACTGTGGTTTAGTCCTTAGGGAAAAGAAGACATGGAAATCTCATAACTTCCATTTTCTGGCCTGTTATATGTCCCATTGTTCCTTTTATTTCTTGAGAACGAGCACAGGAATTGACAAGCGTAAAGTGGTATAGAAGTGATAGCTTTCATGCTCCAGTGTATTCTTGCTTCAAAAGGGCACATGTTTTCAGCCACTGGGCCTCTACCTGTCCTTTTGGAAACAGGCAGCCCTGCAGAACTGCTGTGGAACAGGCAGCAAGTCTGGACTGAAGTCCATCATCCATCTAACTGTCTCTTACCAGTGCTTCCAGCCATGCTGTTGCTTATGGGAACCTTCTAGAACAGAATAATGTTTGGCTTCTCTTTCCTATTTGAGCAACATTAAAAGCTCTGTCTTAAACAAAATACAGCCTCTAGTTTGCCATGTTAAAGAAAGATGGCTAGAGGAGACCGACCATGAGAGAGAAAAAATAATGCAGTGCCCTGGTCAACATAAGTCTTCAGCCTGAGGTCCAGTGCTCAATTAATGTGTTAATGATTACCTGTAGTATCTGAAGGGTGAGAATGCTCCACGGCGAGACTGCTGAATCTGACCAACCTGCCCTGCAAAGAGCACTGGTTACAGGAGATAGTTCTGTCCATGTCTTGTGCAAAACACAGTCCAAAGTGCTGCTGCATACAATCCTGCACACTAAATCAAAAGTGCTCCTCAAACATATGCAGAGGAGCACAGGCATTTTCTTCCCCTCCAAGATCATTAATATGCAGCAGAACTTCTTTAAATCATAGCAGCATCTTAACAGAAGCTGCAGCTTATTTGCTGATTTCATCAATATTTCAATCTGGTGAAGCTGTTAAAAGGGCTGGATAAAATGAAGCACATGGGTGTATCGAAAAACATTCAGATTTCTGATGGCTAGAGGGTAGTCGGGAAGCTGAAGTTCATCAGCTCTCTGCGCACTGCAGAGACTGATGTTGCTTCTGAGAGCAGGGACCAGAATGGCCAAAGCACTGACTAAGAAGCTATCTAACCTTTTCAACATTTTCAGGGTACAGCTTCCTAAAGCTTTATGTGCATCCAGAGACTGTTAAAGATAAAATAAAGAAGCACAGTCCTCTTGCACCCAGCTCTGTGCCTTCACCATGGGGTCCTTGTGTTACTATACCTCTGCCCCAGTGAGTCTCAAATTCTTTTGTAAGCAGTGAAACAACATTTGGGGAAGAAGAGGGGAGAGTCCCTGCTAGAGCAGTCTGTAGCCTGGTGACTGACCTCCTCCCCAAGGGAGACTCACATCTGTGGGAGGAAAATAAAGTTGCTATTAAAAAGGGAAGCAGGAGAAAGAAGGACTGGTATTAGCTAGTCTATCCAGTGCTATCTGTAATTAAAGCATTGTCTGCCATTCTGTCCAAATAATCTGATTCTGTTAGTTTAAATCTGAGCATGTTTCAGAAGTCCTTCTTTTGATGGGCTCTCTCAGGTGAGTAGGTAAAGAGAGATGGAGTTACTCCACATTAAGTCCCAGAGCACTTTTAGTCCTGCTGAAAATAAATCATTTTGGTGCAAGTGGTGAAAAAGAACTTTGAGAAATATGTGCGATTTTAAGGTCAAAATGTGGTGTGGATGGATTTTCAGTGCCCCCTTTCTCAGGAGTCATGGAGCAGCTGAGCCACAGGAAAGTCCAAGTTGGAGCCATCAGAGACCATAGACTCCAACTGTACTACATTTTGCGTGCTGACCTACCTCCTGGGGTTGAGCTGCAAAGGACATACATATCTGAAAATATGTTTAAGCCCAAGCCAAACCAGTGTTAAATTGAACAGTGTTTCCAGCAGGTCATGTCCTGTGAGTGTGCTGTTTGTTAGGGTGTATTCAACGAGAAAGGAGTTCCTCAGTTGTATTCAGGGTGGCAGTGACAATGTCTAGAGCAGCTGTGAAACTCAGGGGAGTAGGGTTGTGTAATCCTCTCTTCCAGTCAAGAGGTCCACCCTGTGTGACAAACACAAAACAGATCACATCCTAAACTTTTCTCCTTCAAAACAGGCCTGCAAGTGTTCAAAGGGGCCTGTAGCGAGCAAGCGATGCCACATCTCTGTACTAAGAGGTTTACCAACCAAGTGTGCTTTGAAAGCTCTGGCTGTTACAGTTTCTCGGCCAGGTTCATGTAGTAAGGCTTTCTCTTCACTGTTAATTTGAACAGAAATGATGTGTGGCTCGGTGCTAGCAGTCCTTATCTCAGAGCCATTGTGGACCACCACTCAGACAAGACTGGTGGCGATGGTGCAAGTAGGCATGAACCCAGCGTGTTTTCCATCCCCAGTGCACAGGTTCTGGGCAGCCTTTCATTCTCTCAGAGACACGAGGCAGAGGGCAAACAACATCATCATGTTGTAGCTCTTCTGGCATTCCCTTCCAGTTTTGGTGGTGCTAGAAGTTGTTCAATTTTAATGCTTAAATTGCCTTTGAAATTGCTTTTCAACCTAAGCCAGTGCCAGACAGTGTGGACTGATGCTTCGGTATCAGTCAAGCTCATGTGCAGAATCCAGCTGACGGACATTTGACTAAGACGAAGTGTCCTCATGTTGCTCCACATGCATCTAACACTGCTGGGCAAAAACACACAATTGCAATCTGAGCTGCAGCCAACCACACACGCAGCCATTAACACCAGCCCACTGGATAATCTGGAAAGTCCAAATTCTGTGTTTCCTTCGAGCAACACTTTGCAAGGCCTTCAAAGCCATGCTCAGCCTACGAGGTTCACCCATGGAGGAAAGCAAAGCTTGTGCTCCTGCGCATGAGGTGGCGTGGTAAGTGACTAATGAGACTTGTCTTCCCTACCTGTATTTATAATATAAACAGGACACTCCAGTTCACTAGTTCCAAGCACCACCTCTTCCGACTCTCGGGCTCGACAGGGTTTTGATGCTAGGGGACGCATGCTGGATTGGAAGGATCCTCTTGGTTCATCCGAAAATACAGACCCATATGTGGCAGTTTCATCCCATAATCATCAAGACAAGAAGGGTAAGGCCTTGGAAATGACTTCCTGTGGTGAGAAGGGAGGGGGGGGAGGACTGAAGTGTAACTGCTTCCAGCTGGCTCAGAGCAACATGTAATAAAACTCCTGTGCTATAATTAAAAGCTTATCGTAAAGCCTGAAACTAAACAGCCAATCTCAGACTCAGTCCTAGATAATTCACTGCCTGAGGAAACCACACAAAACAAATAGAAATGTATGCCTTTGCCGTGTGTATTGTGCATGTGCATGGGAAGGAGGGAAACAGTGGGGATTTAGCTCTCTTTAAACTTGATCTCCCCCTTGTCTGACAAAGGCAGATTCGTGGCTTTCCATTTTTCTTAAGAGTGCACTTTTATATTGCCTTTTTGTCTGAATTCCCGGGGCAGCACAGTAGGTCTCAGCTAATTTCACATTATTTCTGTCTCCCTCTGTCAGGAAGAGATACTGAAGCTCCGAGGCTGGCTCTGCTTTAACTGGTGGAGTTACACAGATGCTGGTCCTAGCCACTGGACCTGAGCATCAAAAGCCTTTGAGAATGGGGGCTGCAGAGATCATTAGTGTATTTCAAAAGATACTTAGGTGGTTGCTGGTGGAGAGAGTTTCTCTGCTGCATTTTTAAAGCACCAAAATGTGCTTTGATTTAGGTGGTGTTTCACCCTGTTCAGCCCTGTGCTGAAGCACACTTGTGCCTGAGACAAAGGACAGCCCTGCCATTTGGCCCCTAGTCCTGCTTTGCTATGCATGAAGAGAATTAGGCAGAGAATTTCCTAAACTTGCCACTTGAAGCTGCTTAGGGACAGAGTAGCTTTTCCCTTGAGCAAGGATGGTAGTGACCCATCATTCTGTCATGTCCCTCCATCACTCTTCCTGCTGTTTTCAATCCATATCTGAATGAGGTTAAAATGGTTCCTTTGTAAATAGAGGACTTAGGTTCAAATATCTCCTCTGCCTAGAGAGATTTAAGTCCTTGTTATTCTTCTCCAGGGTGTTCTTAGATCTCTTCTTTCAATCTCTTCTCTGTTGAAGATGTTTCACTCTGTATGGACTAATTAAGTACTCAACGGGCCAGAAGGAGGATGGGTATAAGCAAAACTCACTTGCTGAGTGGTTAGGGCACTCACCAGGGGCAGGAACACACATGAGCTTCAGGCCTTTCTACTATGAATACTTTATAAAAAACACTTAAAATATTAATTGAAATGTGGATCCCAGTCTCTGTTGTTCATGCATTTTACATGAAAAACTCATTAGACAAAAGCATCAGCTGTTCCTGGAGAAGCTACTAGCATGCCAGACCTACTGCTTTGAATTGTCTGCCCAAACCAGTAGGTTAGTAAATCATACTCCTTCCCCTCTGCCTGACCCACTGAATCTTGAATTCTCTGCATTCACTGCGGAGACTTTCAGCAGGGGGTAATGAGCATGTTAACATTGCAACACAGTTTTCAGCAGAGATTCATGAGCAGCTGGCAATGGTCTGGACTGTAAACTCAGTGCCTGGCATTCACAGCAGCACCAGACACACGACGTCTCCCATAGTCCTGGGATATCCCGGAGATTTCTCATTGAACTCTCCTCAAAGAGCCTTCACAGCTCCTGTCCACAGTGGCAGTGTGCATCACCTGGCTGGCCCACCCAAGACAAAGTCTGAAGAAGCTTTCCAGCCAATAAGCTGGTCAAATTAGGCAGGAGAAGCAGTAAAATTTCCTGAGATGCCAAGGAGACAATTAATCTAGTATCCTTGGCTTTTAGGCTTGATGGCAGCAAATAGAATAGGAATATTTGAATTCCCCCAGGCAGAAGATCAGAAGATGTGGCTTGTCTCCTACCTACCAGCGGGATGCACTGAAAAAAAAAAAAAAAAAAAAAAAAAAAAATTTATAAAAACCCATTTAA
>CM021729.1:56036792-56058094 GCA_011074415.1 Stictonetta naevosa
CAGGGCTCCAGTGTCGTTGTAGCTCCATGCAGTGAAATGGGAACTGTGAAGATGAGAGATTCACTTTGCAGGCTAGGACAACTTCTCTGGAGCCCTGAAATCATGCATATTCAGCCAAACATATGTAAATCTGGTTTAACCCAGCTGTGAAAGATCCCCTGAAGTAAACTAATAAAGAGCAGCTGGGTATGTTTAAGCTCATCCCAGGCATAGTAGAATGGTCCCAGAATGTGCACTGAGCTTCTTTTACGTCATTAGAGGAAACACAGCAGACTTTAAAGGAAATTTGTGTTTTTAAGCTGCAAAGCAGTATAAAGCTTGCCTCTACCGAGACAGGCTACAAAAGAATTAATTTTCCTTGACATTTGGGTTTTATGCATCTTTTTTCAACTATAGCAAACGCCTGGCTTGCTGTTTTAGGGGACTTGCTATATCTGCTTATTCCCCATCACACTGGCATCTAACAAAAAATCATTGCTCACTGGGAAAGGGTGAGAGGTGAAGGAAAGTAGTGAAATCAGTAAAGTTCAAAGTGATCAGTCACTGCATGTTGTCTGCCAGTGGGAGAAAGTTTCTCAAGTGTTTTCTAGTGCAAGAGCTGGCCTTCAGCAAAGTCACTGCAACAAATAAAATTGGACTGGCTTTCTGGACTGTGATGACTCTCATTGCATTGTAGATCCGGTGGGCTGTGTACCTCAAAGCTCCTCTCATATCTGAAAACTTAATAAGTTGGCTTATTTACAGAGTTACTGCTTATAAGTAATGCAACTTAAAATATTCTAAGAGCTTGCTGCTCTGGTCATTTTCCAGTCTGCCAGCCCTTCATTTCAGTGAGGGTGGGAGATATCTGGGCATTAATTTGCTAGTTCAGAGCTTGTAATTTCCATCTACATTAATCCCATTCAGAAAAGGCCTGCTCCCTTCTAATTTGTCAAAATTCACATATATGACAATTGTGTAGGTTTTGTATGGCTGCTGTGACATGCAGAGAAATTGGATTGCAGGCTCATAAAAACAGATAATTGAAAACTTGTTTGAAAATGAAACTTCAAGACTCATATGTTATCTCATAAGGACTTGGTGGAGTCATTTCTTTAAACTTTCTGCATAATTTATGTATCATAAGAAATGCAGGAATTAATATTCTGCATCTTTCCATTGAGAGCAGAGCTATGTGTTGATCTCACCCCCTCTAGGAAGTTGCAACCATCTTCTTTCAATGGATAGTTGTGTCAACAGTTATTCATTAGGTGGGAGAAGTAACAGAATTTGGACCACTTGAAAGAAGTAAAACCTTATCTGTCAATAGATGAACCTGTCCTGGGGGTATTGCCTCTGAAATTGGTCTGACTATGGGCCAAAACACCTTGACAGAGGCCTCTGTGTCTGACCTGATTGCTTATATACTTCTCAGGCTTGTTACGTGTTAGTTCAGACATGTTATGTATCGATTTTCTTTTCAAAGTTCTGAAGTATACTTTCTCTTTGTACCTCTGAGGATGCTTGTGCCTCTTGCAACTGAAGGCTTTTTCTTGCTAAACTCATTCTTCCCTTCAAGCACATGCATTCTCTTTTTGTTTGCTAAATATCTGAGCTAGCTTGGGCAACCAGCTTTAAGAGCCATGAGGAGGCATTGGATTCATAAGGAGATGGATTGTGCTTTTCAGCAGTCATGCAAAACTTCAAAACTTATGGTTACAGACCTTTACAAATCAACAATACAGCTTTACAGGGGGGGCTGTACTTACCTTTAAGTAAGAGGTTACTTATCTTTGTAAATAAAGCAGTTCCAATACAGTGGCTAACATCAAATTATAATGTGGTTGGTTTATTCTGAAACCTTGAAATTATTTCTTCAAGAAAAACAAGATGAGATCTCAGAAATGCATGGTAAACTCTGGTCATTCCTGAACCCACTGTCACTTTAATTTTGAGTGTCCAGTCTAAATTCATCTGATTTTTTATTTTTTTTTAATTTTTTTTATTCCTATGTCTGGTTAAAAAAAAAATAAAAAAATAAAAAAAAAAAAAAAAGGAGAAGAAAGCTTGTTAATACCTGCAGAGATTTTCCAGGCTGAAATAGTCTTTCAGCAGCATGAGACTGCCTGTAAACACAGTTCTAACACCTGGAGACACATGTTGAAAACCTTTTCAGTGGCATTTAAAAAAAGATGTTCTGAAGCCTGTAAAAACCTCCATTCATAATGAGCCTATACCATCATTCTTGCAAGTCTAAGCAGAGGGAGACATACATCAGACAGAAAAGCCTGAACTGAAGAAAGAAATTAACTGGAAGGTTTTCTCCTTAAATAACAAAAATAACGAAACCATTGTGCCTTTGTGGAACAATGACTTGCTCTGTGGAAAGTCTCAAGTGATTTTGTACGTGTTGGAGATGGAAGTGGGCTGATTTCCATTTAGAGAGGTGAAGTTTAAGACAACAAAGACACCCACTCCCTGACTGCTGTTAATGTGTGGTCTAGGCTTAAATATTACCTTATTTCTTGGTAGTTATTCCCCCACTTCCCTGCCAAAACATCATTCTTCATTTCCCACCTCTGTTTTTCAGTTTCATGTGTGCCACCATTTTGGGTTATTACTTTACCATCTGTCACAGGCAATATTGGAAAACTAGACAATGAGAGCTCCCTGCAGAGATGCTCACAGAGCGTTCTTGATGCACACGGCATGTGGTCACCTCATTGTCCAGCATGCACCTCTCAGGGCCATAAATCATATCTGGAACAGAGGTGTCTTTGTATCCACACCACAGCTAGCTGTAGTACTCAAACAGAAATGCATTATTTTTGATGACAGGTAATGAGGTTATTCACACACAGGAACTTGTAGTTACAGGACCAGATATTGCTCTCTGCCCTGCTCTTGTTATTCTTGCTGACTTTAGCTTGGTCATAAAAGCAGGCCGCATCCGGCCTATTGTATCACTAAAGCAGCCTCACATTAAGCTAGTCAAACTAGGAAGTTGGGTTGTTTGTTTATGTTCATCAAGCAGTTGTGGGTGTTATTAGCTGGAATTTCCGTTTGTGAAGCATAGACAGAAACAGATTTAGAGGAAAAGTGACTGTGGGACTCATCTTGAGGTTTTGCCATCTCTATCCCTGATCACAGATGAAAGAAAATCAGCCTTCATCACAAAAGACTTCTGTTTGTGCTGCACATGCTAAAGGGATACATCTCTTTTGTTAAGCCTCTGGACTTGAGGTCTCCTTTCTGCAGATGCCTCTGAATTGCTCTTCTCCTGAGACAGATACATTCATTCAAAACAGATATAAGGAAACTAGTGCTCCAAGAGTAATAAAAATCCTTGTGGAGCCATTGCATTTATAATACTACCCAGTCCACCTTTTTCTAAGGAACTGTTTTGGTTCTTTATTTTGTCA
Source organism: Stictonetta naevosa (assembly GCA_011074415.1). Classification (NCBI taxonomy): domain Eukaryota; kingdom Metazoa; phylum Chordata; class Aves; order Anseriformes; family Anatidae; genus Stictonetta; species Stictonetta naevosa. Next base: position 56,040,194 of record CM021729.1, read on the forward strand.
TACTTCCACCATTTAATTCTGTAGCATTGATTTCACATGCTTGTGAAAGTTTGCACCTCCTTCTGCAGAAACAAAACAATTTACCACAGCTGAACAAGGGTTCCTTGGACTTCCCTTTGTCTAAACAGAGAATCCTGTGGAGGACAACCTACTTCAGGTCTCTTTCCAAGCAGATCGTTGATCAATACTTCTCAAGTGCAGCTTTTCAGCAGGTGTTAGCTCACTTTTATTTGCTTGTGACAAAATGAGTCAAAATGTATCATACTTAAGGTTTCTCCATAAAAAGTAAACCATTTATCCTGTCAAGGAAGGAATTTTAGCTAGTTTAATGTAATTTACTCTTGGCAAATTTGCTTCAGCTTATATGTATATAATGACTGTATTATCTTTAGAATGATTATAAAATTGATAGTTTAATCATTCGTTCTACTGTCATTCCCATTCTAAAAATTGGACTGTCAGGTCTGTTGTCTGCTAGGTTCTCCTTTTAGCCCATCCCAAAGACAGGTAAAATGCTTGCACTTTTCCAGAGCTCCTGTTGCTCATGGTTCCTTCAGCATCATCCAAGAACCTGCACAGTGTCTAGAGACTGCTTTGGCCAATTCCATTACACAATTTGAAAACATACACATGATCTGAACTTTTGTATCTCTTTTCTCTGTCCTGGTCAGCACTGCATTGCCTGAATTTTTTACGTTTCTGATCACAGATCAGAGTGTGGATTCTTGCTGAAAAGTGAAGCAAGAAAAAATGTAAATGCTTCAATCTCTGTATCTTTCATTATTTGTCCTTCTTTATTCAAACTTACCATACTGGCATTCATTATTCCTATTCTATTATACTCATGCCATATATTCTTTAGGATGATGAACTCTGTTCCTTTGTTTAAGTGATCCTAATTATGTTTCTGCCCTCAGAATTTGGTGTTGTTGGTTTTTTGTTGTTTTGTTTTGTTTCTTTCTGTTAGAATTAGAACCAGAACATGCAGAGAATAGTGTCATCAACATTTCTATGTGGTAACACTTTCAGCACTGTGCACATCTTGTTGTACTGCTTTTTAACAGGTGTCCAGGTGAAGACTTAACCCTTGAATACTTTTGTTAGCTGATGAGAGGAAACATCTCTTTCCTACTTCCTATCTACTGTTCCGTAGATCTAGGTCATTGCATCACATCTTATCTTTTCTCTCTTATTTTCACCCAGAGGTGTTCCAAAAATTTGCTTCTCACTTTTTCCAGAACTTTAGAAAAAATATTTATATTATTGGCATAAAATGTATGTCTCTTTGCTTTTTCCCCAGCTACCTTCTGGGGAGCAAGTTAGATCAATATTCTAGTCACATGATTTATGCAAGCACTAACACATTTCAGAACTGAAACACTTTGGATGTTCCAAAACATTTTTCTTAGTGTCCTCTTAACCAACCAGTCAGCCAGTTCTCTGTATCTTACCTATAAGCTCTTCTGGAAGAAGTAGTGAGTTATATTTCAGGTCTTCTCTTTCATTAGATGAGCAAGAAGAGGTGATTTTTTGTGTTCCAGATTATACAGTACAGTACAGTATAGTGTATATTCTCAGAAAAATAATGTTGATGTTAGATGATACAAACAAAAGGACATGGGGTGAAATTACAGAAAGTTAGTGGAGGGAGAAGGATCAGGTTGTCTGAGAATCACAATAGCCATGGAAAGTGGAGAATATCAGGTCACTAGCCTGGCCCTTTTCGAAGCCAGAAATAATAGTACATCACACATAGGAAGGCTCTGCATTCATAAGCCCACTTGTGATTCACAAGGGACAGAGTTTATCTTCAGTGGAAGACTTCAGGGAGACAGATAAGTGCCAGTGTGTTTGTGGCATTACATGTAAAGCCTGATCCTTGAGGGTGCAAATATTTAAACCTCATCTATGTCTTTGAAGCTTTTTGAGTTTTACTGCTATTTTACCACGAGACCTTTCCCAAGTATAGTGTTAGTACAGGTAATTTTGTTAATAGAGAGTAGCTGGTTACTATCTGTGGTGATATGTCTTCAGGTGCTACAGAAAACAAACAAGAGTATGGATGAGTACTTCCTAACTACATTAAATGAAATAAACACTGCATTTTCATATCTGGAGGGAATGTATTGCGAACAGCAAAGTGCTAGACAGAATATTTTAAAAGTGCAAGGTAATAGTATTTTGCACAGAATTTTTTCTGAATGAAACTAATATAACAGCATTTATATCTATCATATTTTACAGTCTGGTTCCATAGTATTTTATGCAGCCAGCTTAGTCAATTTTCCAGTACACAGTGTCAAGAATGACAGATAATATACAGCTATAAGACTTTCAGTAACAGATATTTCCTCAAAGCTGGTGGTAGAAATATTTTATCTGACTTTCAAAAATGTAGGCCCTACATATTTTCAACTATTTTCTTCATTTATTTTAATCCTTTCAATAATGTGTGCTAATGAATGATGCCAAACTGAGCCTTGTGAACGGTTCTTTAAGAACCGCAGGATGTGTAAAACCACACACAATGAAGTATATAAAGTGGCACAAACACTGTTTGCTTTCAGACTGGCACATTCTGGGCCCATCATTAGGATCACACACTTGCCTATTCATCCCGTTCTGTGAAGGCAGTTACTACTGATGCTAGGGGCATGAGATGTTGATTGACAACTGCAGTAGCCTATTTCATATTGGATTTCTCTCCCTGTGGTCTTGCTAGCAGGATGCTGAACATTCCTCATACTTATTCATTACTTAATTTTATCTGGTTCATAATCGTTAATGCAGGTCAAATCTTGCCAATCCTAATCATTTTATTTAAGTTAAAGTTGTTGGGATTACCTACATAAGACACTTGAATGTGATCCATCATAAAAACTAAATTACCTCATTGACCTGAGATTATGTCCAGACAAGATCCACCTGCCTAGGGCAAAGCCACTAAAGTTAAATATCTTTTCACTCCAGTGTAGGAAACCTAACAAACTTCAGGAAGATTTGAGCTCAGGAGGAACTGGCTGAAATCAGGCTGTTCTAAGGCCCTCATAAATCTCTGCTCATAAAACACCTGCAGTGCGAGCTGCAGCATTTCAGCTACTCTTTTCTTGAGTACACATGGTCACTCAGTTTGAAATGTGTGGTAATTTTGTAACGTGAGTTGTAATGAGTCCATATCCATTGGTAATGTAAAACTGATGGCAAGATTTCATACTGCTTTTGTATGCAGGGATGCAGGTTTCTGTTTTACAGCTGTCAGACGTAAAATAGCCTGAAGCCGAAGGCTGAGTGAGGAGAGCAGCCTCACGTAGCCATCAGGAAGCATCAGGCACAGAGCACCCATCTATCTATCATTGTTACACCAGGCTCCAAACAGAGCAAGTAAGCTTTCTCAGAACAAACTGGTTTATCTGCTGTAATGCCTTACTGGAAAGAGGTATAACATGTGAGATAAACCTCTGTCCCAGTGATTAGTCAGTTTCTTTTTCCTCACATGTGGGGATTAGAGAAAGCTCCTCATACCTTGTGTCACTTGGGTTCAAGTCCTTCTATAAAAGCAGACAGGGAGAGCTGAAGACAAGGCTCCTGTTTTCTGCCTCTGTGCCACAACTGCAAATGATGTTTAAAGTGCTAAAAATGCATGAGCTAGGAAAAGTCTAGTCTGAGCAACCTGGTCTAGTGGGAGGGGTCCCTGCCCATGGCGGGGGGTGGGGGGTGGAGTTAAATGATCTTTAAGGTCCCTTCCAACCCAAACGAGTCTGTGATTCTGTGAAAAGTCCTGTCCCTTCCTCTTGGGGTATGGATGGCTTCTGCTTCCAGAGACAGACTTAATGATTGTAGGTGCTTAGGTAGGCATTGAGCAGGGATTTTGAGTCTTTTTCATGAAAAAAATAAAAATAAAAAAATAAAGAAAAACATAAGATTTCAGCACTCAAAGGAGCATTTCTCTGAGAAGTCTGTCCATGGAAGGTGTCCCTGAAATCAGGCATTTTAAGCTGAAGTTTTCCTTAATATCGTGCCTAGCACTGCATTTCTTGATAAGAGTTAACACTTCCCTGACCATCCTTACCACCCATTCAAGACTTCCCACTTTTGGTTTTCCAGCTAATGACCACAAGCAGTTTTAAAAGTGTGAAAAAATTTGGTCTGAAAATTATGATGTACTAGCAAGTAAATATCGGCAGGTGTAAGGTTCACAGAAGACTGGCACCTTTGCAGTGAAATGGTGTTCCTATTGATGATGCTGCGACCACCAGACTATGCTTCTGGTCTATATAGAGCAGCCTTGTGTGTGGATGTAAATTACAGGGGTAGGCACTACCACCCTCTCTTAGGTGTTCTTGACAAAGAGTATAAATGCCTGCCTGAAAAAAAGCTTCTGGGCTTTGAAAGAGTGTTCTGTGAAACATGTGATTCGAAGATTGTTTCTGTTCAGACATTGTTTCCTGAGGTCTTCTTTCCTCCCCTTACTCTTTTACTGTGAAGACATTTACATGAATGCAGACTCTACGTTTCCTAAGGGATCATGTGCCCTTGCTCCTTATTCTCCTCATGAAATCACAACCCTCTGTTTGTCACAGCATGGTAATTTCCATGGCAAACAGCTGTGATGTCACCAGCAGAAGCTTATGATTTCAAGAGCTGTTTTACTTTTAAAAATAAAGTTCCTGTCTTGTAAGCAAATATCCCTTGAAAATCTAAACACTGTAATTAAATGGGGACAGAAAATACATGCTGTGGAAGCAATACTGTATCTACCCAGAACACTTATCATAGGTTTCTGTGAGATAATGGCAACTTTTCAGTACTCTTTTAACATAGTTTGCTGAGGAGTATTTTGCATTTGGTTCTAATTCTGGGCCACAAATACCTTGTCTGCCAAATACACAAAAAGACATTATTCTAAAGGAGGAGGTGATTTATGACATGAAAGTTTTGTATCTTCACAAGGTCCCAGGAGAGCCTTGGAGGTACTTTTCTTCCTGTCTTTCTGTCTCTCCTGTAATAAGGATGTGGCTTATATTTCCTTAGAGCATGTGGAGCTTTTAATGCCCTGGCATTTGGATGCTCTCTAGAGAAAGAGGTGGGAGAGACGTTCCTTCAGCTCCTTGTCAGGCAGTGGCTGTGCCTTGTTAAGCACTAAGAACAAAACCAGAAATGGAAAAAAAAAAAAAAAAAAAAAATAAAAAAAAAAAAAAGCAAACTAGAGGCTCTGTGCTTGTGTTCCATTAGTGCTGCTGGCTTGATGCCCAACTATGTCAGGAAAAAGTTCCTTCCTTTAGAAATTCAGAGTATTGATTAATGCTGTGCTAGGGACTTCAGACTGAGAAGACACACTCTGCCAAAGATGCCCTCACTGACAGGGAGTGCTTGGAGGGCCAAGTAAGATTTGACACTAATCTCAGACCACAGCACAGAACCACCAAATGAGGCCCTCAAAGTCAGAGCTTTGAGCTGAAAAAGGATAAGCTTCACCGCAGAGGTCAACCTATTCATGTGTCCAGAACAAGAGAGAGCTTTAAAAATTGGAAGAGCAAGGACAATCCTCTTCAAGGCTCAGTACATTTCCACACTGTGCTCTGTCTTTCATGGTTATTTAAGCATCCTCCTGAAGCTCAGGCATGTGACAGTGACTTTTAAAACACATGACAAAGATAACAGAATGACAAGCCTTAAACAACATGGGATGCACTTCTCTTATATTTGCAGAGCTTCCCTCTCCTCTCTTCCTTTTACAGGATTTTCAGTCTGAACAATTTACAGTAGTAAAACTAAGATGTCATTAGCTGAGCAGAGGTGGGATGGAGGGAGGGGAGGAATGAGCAGTATGTCAGAGGAAGAAAACTAATAGCTCTGACCTCTCGAAGTCAGTGTGAATTTGCCCAGGGCATGGATTTCAAACTGATTGCAACTGCCCTGCAAGTGAATTCTCTCTCCCTCCCTGAACTTGATAGTGTTCAGCTCCAGATCTGAAAGCTGTACTGAGAGCACAAGACTGTGCATGTAAGATGTAGCTGGCAGGTATGTCCCTATTATTTGGGCAAGCTGATCAAAAATCACCTTGCAGAACACAAACAGACCTCCCAAGGAGTGCCTTTGAATGAAGTAGTTAATGGTAAGTGGCTTTTCCATGTCCTTGGTTTACTTAACCATTGTATGCTGTTTATTTCAGGAGTGATTCGGGAGAGTTACCTGAAGGGTCATGATCAGCTGGTGCCAGTTACCCTGCTGGCCATTGCAGTAATTCTTGCTTTTGTCATGGGGGCCGTCTTTTCGGGAATCATAGTGTACTGCATCTGCGACCACCGCCGCAGAGATGTGGCTGTTGTGCAGAGGAAGGAGAAGGAGCTGACCCACTCCCGCCGCGGCTCCATGAGCAGTGTTACCAAGCTCAGCGGCCTCTTCGGAGATGCTCAGTCCAAGGAGCCGAAGCCTGAAGCTATCCTCACGCCCCTGATGCACAATGGCAAGCTGGCAACCCCAGGCAGCACTGCCAAGATGCTAATCAAGGCCGACCAGCACCACCTGGACCTGGCTGCTCTGCCAACCCCTGAATCTACCCCAACCCTGCAACAGAAGAGGAAGCCCAGCCGTGGCAGCAGGGAGTGGGAAAGAAACCAGAACCTCATCAATGCCTGCACAAAAGATATCCCTCCAATGGCCTCGCCCGTTATCCCAACCGACCTGCCGCTCAGGGCTTCTCCTAGCCACATCCCCAGCGTTGTGGTCCTGCCCATTTCACAGCAAGGCTACCAGCACGAGTATGTCGACCAGCCAAAAATGAGCGATGGGGCTCAGATGTCTGTGGAGGACCAGAATGCCACCCTTGAGTACAAAACCATCAAGGACCATCTCAGCAGCAAAAGCCCCAGCCATGGGGTTAACCTGGTGGAGAGTCTCGACAGCATGCCACCAAAGGTGCCCCAGCGGGAAGCCTCCCTCGGGCCGCCGAGCACCTCGCTGTCCCAGAGCGGCCTGAGCAAGCGGCTGGAAATGCATTCTTCTGCCTACAGCGTGGACTACAAGAGGAGCTACCCTACAAACTCACTCACGAGAAGTCACCAGGCGTCGACTCTCAAAAGAAACAATACTAACTCCTCTAACTCGTCCCACCTCTCCCGAAATCAGAGCTTCGGCAGGGGTGACAACCCGCCACCCGCTCCGCAGCGAGTGGACTCCATACAGGTCCACGCCGCGCAGGCACAGGCTGTGACTGTATCTCGACAGCCGAGTCTCACCACGTACAACTCTCTGACAAGGTCCGGGCTGAAACGCACACCCTCACTAAAACCAGACGTACCTCCCAAACCTTCCTTCGCTCCACTCTCCACATCCATGAAGCCCAATGACGCATGTACATAATCACAGTGGGGTGGGGGGTAGAACAGCAATTAAGCAGAGGTTGCCCTTGAAAGCCAGTGTTCTGCAACTGCTCCTCTGAGAAGATGGTTGTTGCAAGCTGAGGATGTGTTGATTCTGCTCTCTGGGAAAAGTGGAATATTTTTTTAACCCGAGCCATATGACCCATGGTTAAAGGTTTGCGATTGCAGGACTCGCCCCCACAGCCCTCCGGTTCTTTGCTCAAAAGACTAACTCTCCATCACAAACATTGAGCCAAAAGCACACAGGTGAAAGATGACTGTGACATTTCACCCCCCCAACTGCACAGTGCATTTCTGAACTGGGAAAGAGTGCTCTGAAAAGCAAAACCAATAATTACAAAAATAAATGAAAAAAAGAAAAAGAAAAAAAAAAAAGAAAAAGAATGCATTGATAAAGCTAACTCTGACTTAACAATGGCAGAAGTTTACTAAGTGCAGGTACTGTGAAATGCCCATCAGTGTTACAGCCATGTGGTTACAGCAGTTAAATGCCATGCTGGGCGAACTATGTCATAGATTTCTGCTACCCTTCTCTTTTAATGAATAACATGTACTGTTAACGCAAGTAACTCCTCTTATTTATTGTTCAACTTTCATTTTTCCTAAGGAAATGACTTCTGCATATCATCTTGTGAGCAGCTCTTCAGAGAAGTACCTTGAAAGTTATACCTATTTAACGTGAAACCCATTAACTGGAGTAATTAAAACTCTTTTATTTTTCCAATAAATCCACTGAGTTAAATAAGTTGGAGCTGGAATTCTGAACTTTGTGCTTGGACTGTCTGATTAGCTGAAAAAAAACGGGGATATATATTTAAGTCTCTCAGCTAATTAGCTGGCTGGGCCTCTGACCTAAGACAGCAACAAACAAATACCGCAAGTTCATAACTTCTAACGCAACTGCAAGAGAAACTCTTAAAAGCCGCACATTTGTGCACCATTGCTATCAACATGGCTTTGTCAGTAGCTAATACTTTCTGTGAAGGCACCAGCTTGTGATGTGCCATCTCATTTCACCTTGCATGTGAGACGGCAAACAAAATCCTCAAACAGTGTGAACTAGTTAATATGCCGGCTGTTACCATGCATAAATTATGGTCTTATCACACGGGTTTTTCGTGGGAATATATCTGTGAATAGCCTGTTTTCTTCCACATGTAAATTTGTGCCTTACACCCTCAGTTGTGTATAATTGTGAGCTGTAGTATGTAAAACCTTTTTCTTTTTCTCCTTGGAGTAATGCAAATATTTATTGGTCCTTCCTCCTCCAAGCCCTCTCAAGAATCAGAGCAAAGACATTCGAAGAAGAATGTAGTGGCTGTCGGCACAACCCCACGTCCCTCAAGACACCGGGCCAGTGCCGAACCCTCCGGGTCAGTCCCACTTCCAGCTGTGCCAAGTCCTCTCCCAAAACCACCTTCCAGCTGCGCTACCCCAAAGGCACCGTGCCACCGTCCCCTGCCTCCCGTGCCCCATCTCCAGTGATCATTGTCCCTGGGCACCACAGAAGCCACAAACACCCTTGTCCCCCGGGGCTGGCGTGTCGTCTGGCTGGGGGTGGGTGGTGGTGAGCGGGGCCAAGCCCTGCAGCACGCCCGGCCACACGTCCCGCAGCACGCAGGCCACACGAAGCTAGGACAGGCAGGCGGGCTCCTGCTGCAGCTACCTGCTGCTCCAGAAGGATGCTGCATACTCCTCCGGGGAAAAAAAAATGTATTTTTTTTCCTTTGTTTCTTTTGTGTGACTGTGCATGTAGCTAGCGTGGGAGTGTGCGCGCACACAGGTGTGTGCGTGTGTGTGTGCGCGCAGGCGTGTAAGTTCCTTTCCAGTCTTTCAGTTTATGCAAAAACGTAGATGTGTTTTTAATCTGTTACAATAACTGTGTCAACATACTGTAGACAAATGATGGGGATCGCTTCTAAGCTTTTTATATATATATATATCTACTGAACAGTATGTTTGAGTAAGGTGGTTGTTTCTGTTTCAATTTGTTTTTTAAAATTTTATACTTCCATTTGTTTTTCAGGGTTTTGGTTTTGTTTCTGAATGACTGAAAAGACAGATTTTAAGTCCATTAGCTTATAGATGGTATATATAAAGTCTGGATGGTCTAGACCAAAGTGTGTAACAAGGGTGCTTGCATGTTCTTTCATTTCATCATGGCTTCTTTTATGAAACAGTTTTGTTCACCCTTAGTGAACTATGCAGACTGGAGTAGATAGATCTGTATCCAAAGCAATGGTGTTGTTTTAATAAAAACAAACAAACAAAAAAAAACTTTGAAAACCATAGGTAGCAAGGTCATTTTTGAAGAGAACCCACTCACAACTCTTTCACCAAGCTCCAAACCCCCTGAGTACCAAATGCATGGGCCCCATTGCTATGACTCAGCAAAGCGTCCTGTCGAAATGCAGAAGCGAATAATCACTGCAGCAGCTTGTACAGAGATCTGCCTTGGTAATATACATCTTGTCTGCTACCAGCTTGACCTTGAAATTCTCATTTGGTACTCAGCGGGTCTTCTCTTCTTGTCCTTCCCTGTCACCGGTTCCCTTCCACCCCTTGTTTTGAGGGGTTCATAAACCTATGTGTGCCTTTGCTTTCCACCCTTGCTATACACTGGTAGATGCAACAAATTCAGACTCTCATTTGTTGTAAAGTTGTAGAGTATCGTGATGTCACCAGTTTCCCTACATTTCCACATCCCCCTAACATCTGATTCACAATTTAATGTATGTTGTAAAAAAAAAAAGAAAAAAAAAAAAAAGAAAGAAAAGAAAAAAAAAAAAAGAAAAATAAAAAAGCGGGAAAGAAAAATAAAGAAATGAGAAGGGGAAATAAAAGCTCTTGATTACATATGGTAATAAAACCAGACTGTTCTACCTTATTTCTTGTGTCCTTATTATGTGGTTTCTGTGAGGATTCATCCTTTTCCTTCAAAAAAAATTAAAATAAATGCAATGCTGATCATTTAGGCCAGGTTAGAGAAATAAATTTGTTGTTTTCTGTCTCTTAAAGATGAACTTGACTTTAGAATAAGGCGATGGTAATTAAAAATTGAATCACACATTTGCTCTCCCTCTATTCATATTCTACATTTTCTTTTTATGAGCTTGTTCATCATCAAATATTTATGGCAGACTTGATAGTTTAAGAGATCAAGGATGGGATTTAAGCACACGTGGTCCACCAAAATAGATCATCATACAGATATGACTTCATTTCCAGGTTTTGCACATTAATAATGGGGGAGCCTGTGTTTTCTTTTAGCAGGCATAAATCTATTGTGCTTTATAGGCCTGATTTAGAGGATGTTGCCTGAGACTTTACTTCTGCAAGAAAATGGTAGTAAACAGATAAATAACCAAAGCATATACAATGTCCGTCATCCTGACAGTGATTAAAACATACCAACATCCTCTGCATGGATTTTGTGTAAGTGCAGACATACTCACAGCCTCTCTCCTGAAGCTGAACACTCATCTGCTTTAGTAACTGGGCTTAGTTGTTTTGTTTTGCCACACAGCTTAGTGTTAGCTGCTAGAAACTTGGCAGCATGTGTCATTTTCAGTCTACGCCTGGTCCCCTGTGAAGACACACTGCCCAGCTTGTTCTGAAACCTTTCATACAAGCTGCATCTAGGGAAGCTATGCAAAGATAGAGATACCTCTATATTAACATTAATATTAGTTTTCCTCTATAACAACTGCAGGCTGCTGCTTCATAGGTCCTTTTTTTTGTTTTTCTAAGTTAAATAACCCCTGGTCTTGCTGAAGGTGCCCCTCAGCTGTGTGCTGTGCTGCCAGACAGTCTCAGTCATTCCCATGGATCAGGCTTGGCCTGCGGAGAGGCACGACGATCGCCTCTGGCAGCAGCACCAGCTGACTGTCTTGCAAAGCTCATCCCACTGTTGCCAGTGAGAGGAAAGTCATGTTAAAGCATGGGCACAAAGGAGGGAGATGCCCTAATGCATGAGCCCAATAGGTTCTGCAACTGTTCTGCTCACGTGCCACAGATTTTTTCAAAAATGGGGGTGTGAACCCTTAAGGAAATTTTCCTTCTCAGCCCATGCACATAGTCACCGGGAGAGCTCTGTCTCACCATATGGCTGTGCAGATAGGACCAAGTGAAGGACACAGGGAGTGTCAGACCCCACTGCCCTGGTGGGACCTGGGCCTGTGAAGCAGCAGGATGCTGCCACGGACAGGTTGCTCCACTGAGCACCCACAGCTCGCCCAGGAGAGACGGTGCCCTCAGTATTTCAGTTCAGATGATCCAGCAGGGTGGCTTTTGACAGGGGAGGAGACCTCTGAGTTACCTGTATGGTGAGATCCATCCCCTGCAGGAAGCACTGGTGTCACTCCATGGAAATCACCGGGTTTGGCCTGGACAAAGAAGATACACATGAGAAGCAGGGGTGATAATCTGAGCAGTTTGATTGAGTTAATGTTAACTTATTTATCATACTAATAGTACTCATGTTAGCCTCATTTAACATGTCATTGAGGATGCATGGAAGTTCCTTTCCAATCAGCATTAATTTCAACTTTTTTTTTTTTTTTTTTTTAAAGAAATGGAACCTAGCTGATTTATTCAAAGCCATAGATAAAAAAGTCATGTTCCACTGCCCTCCACTCTCCTCTCCCTCCAGTAGAGACACCTTTTCAAACTACATAGGAGTGTAATTTCAAAGACAACCTTGTTAAGTCCTGCCCTATTGCAGCTTTGGCAACAGGGAATATTTTGCATCTGAAAGATCTTCAGGTGAAAAGTTGCAGGCAGAAACACAGCAAAAGCACAGGCTGTTCAGAGCTGTTTATGTACAGAAGGACAGATGATTTTGCATAACAGGAGTTGGTACTACAGCAGTGATGCACCGATACTGGGAACAACAAAGTGGTTCAGCTGGTGGTTTGAGTCATTTTTGGGATGTGACTCCAGATCATTCCTCCAACACAAAAACAGCCAGGGTAGGATTGCTCTGTGCTCTCTCCTGAGGCTAGACATGGATTCCTGCTCTCCACAGCTTGCTTAAAGATCTTGTTTAGAGAAATGAGGACCAAAGTGGTAGTCTTGTCTGCCCTGCTGCATTGCAGCAGGACCAAGCAAGCTTAACCCATTCTTCTCAGCTGTTTGTCCAACCTCTCCTTGTGAAAGAAGTTTACTCCAGGAAGAAGCAAAAACCACTCAAGGGAGCAGCACCAGGCTTTTCAGAGTGTCTAAAGAAAATAATAAGCTAAGACAGTGGGATGTACTGGCTTAGTTAAGACGAGTTTTCTATTTATCCAATTAAAGTTAATTTCCCAGAAGTATGGCACCTGCTCCAACCAACAAGTGTTAGAGGAACACATTGTGTGTGTAATATTCATACATTTCCTGCTGATGTGTGTGCCTGCTAATGAGTCTCTGAGTGGTCTTTTTACTACTTTTTTCCCTTTTTAAAGAAAGGAGGTACTTCTCTTTTTGGAATAAGCACTAAGACCATCATCACATGCCTTGTGCAGGAAAACGATGTGTTAGACTTCTTTGTATGAATAGAAACAGGTAAATAGTCATCTGTCCCCTGCCTTTGTAATTTAAACAGTGTAAGTCAGTAGGGAAAAGCTATAATTGGAGTCAGAGTAAGTGAGGTGAAAATTGCTAGGTGGCAGTACCATCTGCATCTTGTTTTAATTAGCCAAGTTTATTATCAGAATATAAAACTTTCTGCTATTCAAGTCCTTGGCTTATTTCAACCATCAGTCCAAAGTGATTGCCACATGTCTAGGTAAGCACAGTTACTGATCAGCAAAGGAGAATTATCCTCCTCACTGATCTGGCTAACAGTTACCGTGTCTGGGAGTAGGGACAAAAATATGACTAACCAAGATCATTGTCACATCTGCTTAGTGTTTCATGACAAACTCTATTAAGGCTAACAGCACCACTGTTAATTCAATTAGATCAGTGTTTTCCTTTGCTGGCCATGATGTATTCGGAAGGCCAGCAACTGTAGGCAGAATGTGGCTGGCAGTCCGCTGCAAGGAATAATAGCATCATAAATAATATATTAAGACGAAGACAAATCTAGCAGGCTGCAGTCAGAGCACATCAGCCATAGAGCTGAACCCTGCAATATCACAAGGGGGGAGGAAAAGAGCAGCTCTGACAGAAAATTATAACAACTATAAATGACAGGGACCCAAACTGGCTAGGTCAGCTCTTTAAGCAGAGTGCTGGGGGAGCACAGGGCAGCGGGCCCGCAGCAGTGCAGGCACCACCTGCCCCCATGTGCACCCTCCTTAGGACGAAGGAGAAGACCCCATATACTGGGCGTGAGGGAGAGCAATGGGCATGGTCAGGGCTCAGCAGGTTCCTGGCCTGGTCTACATGTGGGGCATATGTGGTTTGGGGGCACGAGTCCACTGCTGCTGCCTTCTGGATTTTGGCGATCAGACGGCAACGCATTGGCACACAGGCACAGCCATGCGGTGGCTAAAACCCAGGAGTGAGACTCATGCTCACAGAAACCCTGTTTCAGCCTCTTCTGTGGTCAAAGGGGAAAACATGAAGTACACCATGCTAGTGTAAAAGCATCGGCAACAGTTTTCTCTAACAACTTTTAATTTGTTTTTAATGCTGACTTGGTGTGTAGTGAAATACCCTCCACATCATGTGTATGCATGGGGGGGAACCAAGATTTTATTTCTCTGACTTAGAAATGATGACATAATCTTATCAGTTCTCAATAAACTGAAGTGTTCAGTCTGCTGATAAAGGTATTGCCTCTGTTGGTGCAGCAAACTGCAGATTGAGCTTTTTTTAATGCTGCTTAAATTGCCTGTGAAGCAGCCTTTTATGAGATACGGTGGTTCAAACAGTTTTGCAAAGAGCAGGAGACAAAGAGTTCGTTTTACACTAAACTGGTTTCCTAGGAAACACTGCAAAATGTAACACGATATCTCTTTGTGGAAGTTCAAGGACTTGTGTGTGTGCATGTGTTTCTCCTGACCCATTTTTTTATTATTATTATTTTGGTGCGGTGTTTGGTTTTGCTGGCAAATTTTACCTTTTGATGGTATTGACAAGAACAGCACAGGTCTGTACTACAGCAACCCACAATCTGAAGGGCATTTTTCTCTTTGATAATCAAATGTCTTCTCTAAACAGAAAAGAAAAATTTTTATTCAAACCAAGACTCTTCACGCCGAGCCCTATTGTTTCAGAGAAGGGAAAAGCAATGACTGTGAGTCCTCAGAGCAATGTTTCAGGCTTCACACAGTCTTCATACCTGGCCCAGTGTGTTTGCTCATCAGTATGGGGCCTGCAATGCTAATCAGAGACCTGGATGGGTGTGCTGCAGAAAGACCAGGGCATTAAAGCCCAAGAACCTGACTTTCTGAGAGGAGCACTTTGTCCTAGCCTGTATGCAAGCAGTGTGTCCCCACACTCTTTCTAGCTGATAAGGAGCAGTTTCTATCTGGGAAAAACCAGCTCTCTGTCTAAGCAAGAGAGAGGCACATCTGAATTTACCTGCCCGCATGCCTCTTCCACATGGCTTCTTTTAATCTCACCACTTGCACAATCTTAGATTTGACAACAGTGGCGTAGTATAAAACCCTTTCCTCAGTCCTGACAGACCCTTATTCTCTGAGCCGGTTGCACTGACATCCCCCACCCTGCCAGCTGCACCTGACATAGGATGATGTTTTTTTTTTAGTTTTGTCCAGCCTCAGCATCACTGGAAGGTGGCAGGGCAGCCCGCAGTTATCCCCATGTTACTGGGATGGAGTCTGAGGAGTGCAGGCTGCATGCACCACCCTGCTGCACTGCCCTCCTTGCCAGGCCTTCCCCTCTTGTTCATCCTGGGGGCAGAGAGAGGGACAGCGGCAAACCGGAGCACACACAGTGACTGCCCAGGACTGGTCCTGGGAAAGGTCCCTGGCGCTGTAGTTGTGGGCAACCAGGGTTAGAATTCACAGAAGGACATCCTCAGGTGTCATCTCAGCTTCATTAGGCCCCCAGAGCCCAGGAAGCTGGTAGGCCAAGGGCTGGCATTTACCACTGGTGCGGAAATGTGAACTTTGGGGAACTAAATTCAGCAGTGTGTCTGGGAGTAGAGGGCAGAGCACCGTGGAAAAGCTGGCACTGCTGCCGGCAGTGTAACTGACACTGATCCAGGGGAATTCTCAGCTTTAGGCATGGTTTCATTCCATGAGCTCCTGGGCTTAAAACTGGGCCAAAACTGCTGCTTTTATGGATGAGGTCCCTCCTGAAGAAAGCATGCTTAACACACGAAAATCATGCTGAGCTTCTTCCAAACCACCCAGAGCAGATGGCCCCAGATCCTCCATAAAAACAGCCCTCATTGAAGGACAGAAACCTCAAGGACCTACCTGGCAGAGCTGCATGGGCTTGCAGCAATGCCATGCCGGTGAACGCGAGATGACAGCTCAGGGCTCACTTCCATCAGCTTTGCTCACAGGTCTATAACCCTGCGTGGTCACTCTCTGTGGCACTTACAGACTGTCCTCACCAGCCTGTTGGAAGCACCAAGGATAGAGGAATGGGATGTGGCTCTGCAGCCTGCGACAGGATACAGCCCCATGTACTGGCTCTGCTGTACTAACAGGGCTGAAATGCATTTAGATGAAATTTCATCTCTAAGATTGACAGGTAATCAAGCCCATGGAGCTGTACTATTGTTATATAAACACTTTCTGAGTAGAAGTGCATCTCACATCCCCGCTCTCCTAAAACTGCTTACACTGGGTGCCCTGTTACTGAAGATTTTAATAATTCACAGAAGCTCCCCTTTATCGTTAGGCTGTACATTTAAGTAACCCCTAACTGCATGCATATAGTGATTAAAAACCCTATACAGCCAACCACATTTCCAATGTGAGTTATTCATACTACATTAGTCAATGCAGTGAAACGTTAACTTTCAGGCAGGGTCTTTCCAAGGTGGAGGCAAGCCATGAGTTAGTCAGCCTGCAGTGCCGGGGCTCTGACTCTACCTCTCAACGTAACAGCTCACCATATAGTTTATTGAGACTGTTCAGAAACCATCTCACCCATAATCAAAATGATAGAGGATTTTCTCAATACTCAGAATGTGAAATGCATTAGGCTGACTGGCAGAAGACTGAATAGGCTCCAGAGTGTTTGCTTTTAAACATACATGTCATTTTGCATAATAAATGCAACTCAAGGATCTTTGTTTGTCGTAATTTTTCAATAAAAGTAAGAAAAACAAGTCTACCCAGAGATCAGACTACTAGCTACAATGCTAGACTTCACTTGTAGTTAGAGTTGGCCAAAAAGAAAATAAGTCTTTAAATTCAGTGAATGCATTGTATGGAAATGAAAGCAGGAGGGACCTTGTCCCCAGGTCACCGTCATCTGCCAGGAGCCACCTCCTCTTCCCAATAGCTTTGTTTAATGGACAGCTTTCAGGTAAGGTGCAGTCCCAGAGCCTGCAACTTTAGGTGGCAGAAACACAGGGGGAAAAATGCTTAAAAGAAAAAGAATGGTCTTATGTGAAGGACTTCCATATAGGGCAGGCTCACAGGTATGGCCATTTCAAGCAAAAAGAACAAAAATGTTCTTTTCCACAGGGCAGAAGAAGAATGAAAGGGGAAGACTTGGCCTGAGGGCAGGAAGGGGCGGAATGATGCCCTAGGGGGAGAGGTCTGGTGCAGCCCTTCAGTGTGGTGCATTTACATCATGGGTGCCAGGCTGGGCACCAGCCAAGACACAAGCAACAGAAAAACAAAACAAAAATAATAATAATAATAATAATTAATAATAAAAAGGCAAACCCAGGCAAGCTAAAGTCTATACTCACCTTGATATTATACTAAAAAGTAAATGCATATATTCATTTCTTGGTACAGCAAGTAGTTCTCAGCAGTGGTCCTTTATGAAGTTCATTGCTCAGGAGCTGATGATTGCAAGTCCTTTCTCCCTTTTCTCCCTGACCCTTAAAAAATTAGGATTTCTAGCAGCAGGGAATCTGGTGTGAAGCAGCCCTTTGACCCTTTTTTAGCTCTACGTGGCTTTGCCAGGAGAAGCAGGGGCTGCTCAAGGTGTCAGGGACAAGGCAGGGGCTCCCTCCCCAGGTTCATCACTGCCCCAGGGTCTCAGGGATGGCTGGGGGTGCCACCACTCCCTGCAATGTGAAGGTCACTGGCAGCACTGGTTAGGAAGGAAACTGTGCTGCTAGGGAAGAGGGAGCAGGCTTTTCCACAAGGAGGGTAGGAGTAGATGGGGCTAAAAAACTGCTATCTTCCCACAAAAGAAACAACCTTATCAGGCTGGAATTTAAGTCATTTAAGAGAGACAGGATGATCTTACTCATGCAGCTAATTAGAGGTTGCCTCACATAAAGAGGAAAAAAAAAAAAGCGTAACATTTACAGCAATAAAAATGATGAGTGATTTGTTCCCAAATTGTGCCAAAGAGAAAAACCCACAGAGCCAGAGAAGTTTTTTGCCCTTCTCCTGAGGGGTTTGAGGACTTCAGGCAGCCAGCTGCC
>CM021729.1:56065537-56089827 GCA_011074415.1 Stictonetta naevosa
GAAGAGAAGAGAAGAGAAGAGAAGAGAAAAGGAGCTCATTTTAAATTTGTATAAATCCATTCTTCAGTCTTCTGCATTTCAGTATGTGCTTCAGAGCCTGTGTGCATGTTTTATGCATGCACCTACACACTCTCAACACCAGCTTGAGTGCTCCTCTGTTTTGGCAGCTTGATCTGCTTTGTTCATATTGCTCACTATGCTGTTACAGACCACAGCAAAGGGACCAGAGAGAGCGTTGCTCTTCTGGGAACCACTCCCAGTGATGAGACTGCCCCTGAGGGAAGGGACAGACAGCTCTATGTTGCACCTCTTCTTCAAAGAATCTCTTCAGTGAATATCCTTGGTTTGCTCTGAAATCTCTTAAACTGCTTCTGGTCCATTGCAACCCCAGGACAAAGGGTGCTGTGTGACACCTGCTCACAGTCCCAGACACCAGGTGGTTTTGGTCCTCTGTAGCCTAAAGGAGCAACTTCAGTAATTGGTAAAATCCTTCTGGAGCACGAGTTTTCTATGAAGATTAAAGAATACATTTACATGCCCCATTGACTCCCCATCTCTTTTCAAATCTCCTCCTCTGAAAACATATATTTTCTCCTTCACCTGTATCTCTTAATTTCTCACTCCCTCAGATATTATTTATTGTTCTGCTTTAGAGCTGCATTATTTAACTGTACAGAAATCTGTAATTGTAGTTTGCACAGACGATTATGCATAAAATAAAACAGTATTATGGATGTTAGCCTAGGGCACTGTATTAAAGACGAGCACATGAAATACACCTCCTTATGTACTGCAAAGACAACCCTCTTGTCTTTGTGCTTGTGAGAAGCCAAGTCCTGGAGCGCATGTGGACTTGATGAGCACCTTGGGGGTGCAAGAAAGGGCAGCTGGACTCAGGTTGCAGGGCTAACTCTAGCCTTGGTGTGTCATCTCTGCTAGTAAAAGGACCATCTTCTTGTTTTCCACCACTAAGACATTTTCAAGACTAAATTCTACATCCTTCCTGATACTGAACTAATTGCAGCCAAACATCAACAGGGTGCAATACAGTTCAAGAGCAGCTGAATTATGCCGTCAGCAGACAGCAGACAAAACATTAATGGGGGAAAAAAAATAATAATAATAAAATTATTTTTTTAATTAAAGAAAAAGGTGGAGTGGCTAATTATCCAGATGCTCTACTTTCCTTAGGGTTATACTTCACAAATATTTGGTTCCCATAGTAATTTGCGAGCTATGCATGTGACACTTCTATAAATATTAATGACATACCATGAGCCACATCTTTGCACCTCAGCCTGTAGAAGCCAAGTTACAACTCACCCTCTGATACCCAGCAATGACCTCCAACAGGTTCATGTCAGAAAATTAAATGGTTTCTTCCTTCATGTTGCCCGATCACTTCATGGTTCTTCTAACAGACTACCCTTACCAACAGCCTCTGAAGCAGGAATGTCCTGGCCTATTGTACAGCTTGGGAGACGCCAAAAGGATCAGCAGTGCTGGAGGGGCTGCAGGCAGAGCATCAAGTTTTCCTGCTGCTGATGAATCCTGCTGAGCTTGCAGAGACACAGGGGATGGAGCAGGATCTAACCCATGCGTGCATTAGGTAATGCAGCTGGCGACACTTGGCACACCTCTGCTGGCTGCAACAGCACTGTCAGCCTACACCCCCCACAGCTCTTGGACCTATGTCTAAAAAGTATATATTTCATCTACCTTTGATAGTCCTTGTAACAAAATACTGCAAAGTGCATTGCTGGAACCAAATCTGCCTCAGCAGGACACCAGAGTGGAAAGCCTAAGATTTCCTTCTGTCTCTCTGATATCTACACGCACTCACAAACGTGGTAACATACACCAACAGATGCTTTTTGCATACCTATGCATTTCTCTGAAGGACAGGAATATTTTGCAATTCATTTCTATTACTACTATTCATTATGCTATTCAATTACATTAAGTGCCCTAATTACTTATTTACAAGAGGTTTGTAACTCTGCACTTTCTACCCGACATATGTACTGCACCCGGAGGTGACAAATATTTTGTGCGCTCACCTCTTGCTAGTGGCTGCCCTCAAAGCCCCATCTTTCCCAGCAGGCAGCCTTGGAGGGCAGGCATGACTTTTGGCTGCTGGAAACCACAGGCCATGTGTGCCAGGGGTGCTGGTGCTTTCCCACATCAGTCTTGCAATGGTCTGCATGTTGCTGTGGGTGAAGGCAGGGACGCCAGGCCCATGCTGCCTACGCCCCACGAGGCCAATTTGCAGCAGCAGAGGCAGGAGCAGTGTCAGGAGGCTCAGGCCTGCTGCGAGGCCTATGGAGGACCTTGGGCTGGGGTACACTGGGCATGGGGGAGACACTGCTAGGAGATGCTTGCCTGGGGTACCACAGACCCCCCTGCCCTTGTAGGCTGCCCCACAGCCACATCACACTCCTCTCAAGGCCTTGTGGCCATCAAGTCCTTCCTGCTTGTCCCAGAACATCCTGTGCACATAGTCCCTCCACAACGTGTTTTGCCTTTCAAGGCTCTCCTGTCTCCAGCTGGGCTTTCCTTCCCTGGATGAGGAAGCACAGTTTGTACGACTTGTCTCATGTTTTCTTGTCTATTGTACTACTCCCAGAGCCAACCTGGCTCTAATCAAGTCAGCTGCCCTGTTTTTGAGGTGCAGTGTCCAGAAATTGGCTCATGGACTTGCTTGCTGGGTCAAGCAGAAGGTGTTCATCTTGTGCCTTGTCTCTTCACAGTCCTGTGCATGTACCACAGGCAGGTGGGCTGCTGCTTGCCTTGTGTCTGCATACAGTTGCTTATTTTTATTTAACATCATACAAAGCCAGATTTTCCCCTGGCCTTGCTTGTGCAGCTGGGGTATTCCTCACGTGTTACACCTCACATTTATCCCTGTTGAATTGCACACTGTTTTTTTCGCTCCATAACTCTAATTTGTTAACATTATGAGGAATGATAATCCAGGCTTCCAACCTTCTTGTACTAACACTGATAAGCACGATCACTACCCTCATATTCAGGTAATTAGTGACTTACTGAATAGTCCCAGTGTTAGGAGCTGCTGAACCAGTAGCTTGGCAGATGTGAGGCTGCTGCCACTCCCCCAGTCCACCCAGTCCCCCAGTCCACCCAGCAGCAAGTCTGAGCATATATTCCCAGTAAGCACACAGCACTAGCCCAAATGGGAAGCATGTGGATGGCCTGGTCCTGGTCCTTCTCTCCTTCCAGTGAGTGGCCTTGGACAGGCAGTCTCTGCAGCAGCTGCTCCCAGATCCCCAGTCTCTCTGATTGCCCTACAAGCCCTGAGCATAGCCCCGGCCCAGCTCCTTTCTGCTGCAGCTGGCCCAGACCTACAGTCTCCCTGACACCTGCCTGCCTTCACCTGATGTGCTGGCTTGTCAGGCTCCATGCCCACCAGCAAATTGCGTACCCTACCTGGCGGTCCCCACACGGCCCTGTGACCATGGTCAGCATCCCACAGCCACCCTGTGCACGCATATACCCACAAGAAGTGCACTGACCAGCCCTTTTACCCCACCATGAACAACGCCTGCATCCCAGCTCCCAGCATGACCATTGGAGCCTCACAAGGGCCTGTGTACATCCCCGGGGAGAGCCAAGTAAGAAGGCAGGCATCTCTGCAGTGAGGGTGTGCTGTAGGTTTCCCACAGCCTGTGGGAGACACAGGTGTGACACAAGCTGAGATGTCTGCTAGGCTTGGCTGCTCTGGGGCTGCCAGCCAAGGAAACTCAGTTTGTGGCTTGAGAAAAGGGCCCATAGGCCACCAAAACCATGATGGGGAATGGATGTGCACATAGACATAGCTGGAGTTGGGGGAGGGAATCTTCTTTCTTGAGTCCTGCTAACATGCAGGGCACCAACCAAAAGCCACATGCAGAGGAGTTGGATGCTGGCTACTGCATCCCAGTATGGACTTGGCAGTCCATTGGTGGAGGACACTTTGTTGTCCAATTACTATCCAATTGCCCTTAAATCAAACTGCATCGTTACAGAAACATTTAATCACAACATTCAAACCAGATGGGACAATTAATTTTTTTTGGAAGACATGGGTGAAGAAATGAAGGGAAAATTTGCTTAGCATACAGCCAGTAAAATATGAAAGGTCTCTCTGTTTGTTCACCTTTCCTGGCCTTCCTCTACTGCTGGCTAGATAGCTCCTGGCCTTGGTAGAGCATGGGAGATCCTGTGGTTAATCTTTTCCAAAGGGGTTTAATCTTTCTTTTGATATGCCTGTGCTCCTTTCTTCCTCCCCAAAAACATGTCCCTGAGATAGTCTTGCCACTTGCTAACCAAAACAAATGTGGTTCAGCTCCTCAGAGGGCAAACCCTGCTTTGTGAGACCAAATGCTTTCTCCTGGGCTTTGCCAGTTCCTCAGCTATTCCTGGAGGTAAAGAAGGAGGCCTCTCCCTCCACTTACACTATGAATTTGAAACCAATCCATACACCAGCAAGTGCAGTCAGAGCACCAGCATCTGCATGGGATGGATGTGTGAAGCACAATGCTGGCTTTCAGCCCTCCGCAGCTGTGATCAGCGTGAGCAGCAGTTCAGCTCATGGTGGCTCGCTCAAGATGCACCGAGGCAGAAGCGTGAATGAGTGGCTGTGCCTCCACAGTGTCACCAGACAGGAGGCTCAGAGAGCCAAAACCCCCCTTTTTCCAAGCTGGAGCTGGGGGTGAATCTCGGGGGGCAGAGCAGAAAGTGCCAAGGGAAGGAGATGCAGGCAGCAGGAGGCCCATCCTCACACACACAGCAAGAGTGCTGGCTGCAGCTCTCACGTCTCCGTAAATATTGCTCTGCAAAGAAAGTCAGTTTACTTCCACGAGCACAGGCTGCTTTCATGTTATTACCCAGCATGGGGTACGTGAGCTGAGCGTACAGATCCTGTTGTGTCAGTTGTGTAAAGTTCCCTAAAACAATAATGTGTGGGAGGGGGAGAGAGAGTATGGAAAATACAGGCATGAAGTGTGACACCTACACATAGGAGAAATATTAAGGCATTCCAGAAATGCTAATGCTAATTTTAACATAAATTTGCTGAAATTGCTATTATTTCATTATGTGGTTTTGTGCTGTGAAGAGGATTTGATTGGTGAGAGAATTACCTTGAGATGCATTTAAACCCTGTATACAGCGCGAAGCCCTGGTAAATTAAGACCTATCCGAAGACTAATATATTTAAACGAGAAGATACCTTCCCCGCTGCATGTCTATGCATGCCAAAGTACATGTCGCCAGCTAGCAAAATCCATTAATATCCTGTACTTATTTTACTTTGTGAAAATAAATCCATGCAAATGAACATAATGGCATACACCTAAAAGTAACACATAACCAGCTTAGTTATAAAAATCAACAAAATTTTAATTTGTACATGATGCTGCAGAAAATGTAATTTGAGAAATGTCTGATATACCAGATTACAATGTACTTAAAAGGTCTTTGCTTCAATATTCACTGGGGAGGTGGGGAAAACTCAGAGCAAACTGACAACATGTTTGATTTATTTTTCAGGAATCTCTGGAGCTCTGTCAACTTATCACAATTAAGTCCAAATGCAAAAAGAGCTTAATATCGTATGTGTGAGGAAAGAATTGGATGCTATCTCAGCCTGCCTTCTGACAGGAGGGAGAGGGAGAGAGACTACTTCATACAGCCGTTTGAGGCATTTCAGTTTCATTCCTCTGTTGTGACAGGGTAGGACAGAAAAAGCATCCTGGGGTGGTGGGTTGGCTTGTTTTATACCACCAGCAAAGTGAAAAAGAAATTACAAATATTTTTGCCTTCTTGTCGTCAACAGTGACAGCTTAAGGCAAATAGGAGCAACTCCTCCAAAAGCTCTGCGCACCGCTGCTCCATCACGCCGGCAGGCTCACGTATGAACAGACTCAGAGCTCGCTTATGCTGCACAACACACCCGTACGTTCTTGAATAATTTAGATAAAATATATAGACACACTGGGCTTCTCACTGTAATTATTCAATGCTGATGTTAGCCCTTCCAGAAATCTCAGAACTGTTGGCAAGGTAGACTGGGGGTTCGAGTGAAGCAGAAACCTAAATAAAGGAATCGGCCCAAAGAAGTTGCTCTTACTTGCATTAAACAAATTGTCTGCAACTTTTGCGGGTGGAGAACATTGGTAAAATACAGTAGTCAATAGATTTCGCTTGCCTGACTGGCACTCAGAGAGTGGATCACTGCAGACCTTGACGCTATAGCAGAGGTCATTAAGAAATAGAAAGGAAGAAACACATCTCCGGAGTATTCAACATAAGCAAGCATTTTTATTTATTTATTTTTTTATTTCTATTTTTATTTTTTACAAAGCAGGCAGGTAGCTCAGCCTTTCCTGTTCCCATTTTGCATCAGCATAGCTGATGCACTGTGAGCACAGCAGGGAGGGGTGCTGGGTTTGTTGGTGTGCTGGGATTTATCCCAGGACAACCAGGGCAGAGAGGAATCTCAGGCCACTGCTCGCGGCCGCCTCTCTCAAGCCCAAAGCACCCTGCTGTTACAGGCTGTGCTGCTCATACTGTGCTGCTGCGGTGGGAAGGATTGCTATTGATCGTCTCCATCCTCACATGCAGAAATCCATATTATTATTTTGTTGGGTATCTCTAGGGAGGGAAGTGGCACCAGAAGCAGATGGTAAGGGGGTAGCAGCTTTCTGAAAATCAAAGGTGGCAGTTTTGCATGATTGAAATGCTTAGAGAGATTTCTCCCCGGCACCTCTCCCACAAATGCAAATTATCCCCATCGCTGGGCTTGCGTCTCCACGGGCAGAGAGCATCCAGGGAGAGGGGGGAAGGGGCGGCAGCATCAGCCCTGCACGTATGGGGGCGAACAAAGCCAGCCAGCAGCCTTGGGCTGCGCTCTGCATTGGCAGGATCTGAGGAAGGGCCTCCATTAGCCCCAGTTGCTCAGATTTCCTCCCTCGTGGAAGAGATACGGACAGTGATCGCTCACCCATGGGTGCCCACAGGTTGTTCATGATGCCTGGCATGTGCTTGGCATTGATTCTGCCATGCCTGCAGCAGCACCAGCACCAGAAACGCCTCCTTCCAGCCCCAGGGCACTGGTGAACACAGACAGATGGACAGACAGATAGACACCTGCTGTGCCCAGCTCCCTCAAAGGGATGCTACAAAATGCCTCTCTGCCAATGCAGACCCTAATCCCCTGCCAGATCTTGCCCCAAAAGTGGTTGGAGGGAAGCACAGAGCTGCCTCCCATGTCGTTTTGCTCAGGGATAGCATGTGTCTGCTTCCAAAAAACCTGCTTTGGACAGCACGTCCCTTAGCACCAGGACCGTGTTCACCTTGCCTTTGCTGTGTGCCTCTTCATGCACCCTTCAGCGCCACACAATGTGGAGCTGTGGCTGTGCCACCGATGTCTCTCAAGATGATGTGATTAGGCTAACCACCTGAATATGTATTGCTTCACATAACAGCTAAGCAGACACCTCACACCCCAGCACGAGTTCAGCGCAGATGTGGATCTTAACATCAATGCAGATTAAACTTGGAGTGCCATGGAGAACATCCCACAATTGGTGCAACTCAACTGGTTTCAACAGAAATTATCTGTGGCCCGCAAAGAAGCTGTGAAATGGTCTGGCTGAGACAAGAGAGGGCAGACAGAGAGAACAAACACCAGAGGAGACTAAACTGCGAAGAAAAGCTGAGAGAGTACAGATGTGCTTTCAAGGGCACAAAGTCCACCCCGGCAGCAGTTCTTGCCTTTTCCCACAATGAGCTGTTATCTGGAAAAGAAAACAAAGCAGGCAGAAGTGCGCAGCTCCTGCTCGGTGCCAGCGCTGGTTATCAGCAGTGAGGCCCGTCGTCCCACGGAGTGCTTGGACGTCAGCTGCCAGCTTTGCCCGGTAAGGAGATAGGCCCATTGTGCACTTATCTCACCAAGGACTACCAGTGTTTTGGGGACTTTATAGTATGGGCTACGGCTGTGGAAATAAAACAAAGGGCCTGGGACAAAAAAAAAATAAATTAACTCCTTATGAGCCAGAGGAGCGCTTTGCATTTCTGTATGTATTCCGAGTGCAGAGGAAAAACTACGCAATCGTGCACAGGGATCTGTTTATGTAAAGCAACCAAAGCCTGGTGTGTTATGAGGATCTCAAGGCACAGTGATTCCCGAAGGAGAAAAGCATCTGCTGTTGTTATTTAAACACACCATTACAGCTTTTATTCACATATGAGACAATGGCTAAGGGAGCTGCTGAGTTTCTACAGTATGAAGGAGAGAGATTTTCAGATTTTTTTTAATGCATTTGAACATGGCGCAGGGCTGGGGCAGCAAGGTGGGGGCTGGATTGACACAGAGGATGCAGAGGAGATGGAGAGAGGGACAGTGCTTCTCCTGGGCTGGGGACATGGCCCACCTTGGATAAGGCAGTGAGACAGAGGTGTTAGACACAACACGTGCTGGAAAAAAACAGGGCTTCAAGAAGAGATCCTTTGCCTTCCTGCCCTGCTGGGAGACCAGCGTGGGGGAATTCACAGCAGGTATCACAGGCAGACAGAGACACTCCATCACTATCATTTCCAAAATGCAAAATGGAGTTTACATGGCTTCAGAGGCAGTGTTTGCATACAATTTAGCAGTGGAGAAGAGAAAATGGTAAAATGCATTCTTACAACAAGCAGACCCCAGGCTATTGACAGCTGCTGGAAAATTAAAACATCCACAAAGGCCTTTTCTTCAAAGAGTATTAATTTGAATTAAATACATCCTAATAAAAAGATACATATTAAAATATAGTGGAGAACATGACACATCGTGGACATCTGCAAATGTTGTGATCTCACCGGCCTGCTTAGCATATGTACCAAATTCAAAGGAGATTTATGAAAACAGCCTCTTTGTAGAAATATTCCTTTATCTCCGTATTATTTCCTAGGGAAAAAAAAAAAAAAAAAAAAAAGGCAAAAGAAAATAAAGAATGGAATTGAAAAACTAAAGCTTCAAGAAATGTACAATGAGTTATTAAGGCAGTTGTTTTTATTGTTTAGAATTGCTTTTGATTAAAGTATTTTAATAGTACTACTTGCAGAGCTGTTTTGATAATACCAGTTTGTGCTAGAAGAATGACATCCCTGACAACACCTCCCTGAGTAGCATGTGGACACTGGAAAATGAATATATAACAAAAACCGAGGAGAAGAAGTGATTTTCCTATTGATCTGACGTTACTGATCTGGCACAAGGGGCTGCAGCTTCGCAGGTGCCTGAAGTCATACATGGCACGTGACGTGGCAGCTCTACCTTTGTAAGACTCTGGATACTTACTCAATTCAGAAAACATTATCCACTAGCTACAGGAACCAAATGTAAAATTTCTGTGGAGTATTCCATGTAATGCATAAAAACCAGCTACAAAACAAAAATGAAAATGCCTAGCAGAGGGAAGTGAAAAGGAGGTGAAGTGGACATCCACAGAGCGCCAGTGCAATGGTGGGAGGAGAGACACATTTTATCTGTCTTCTTAACACTGCCTCTTTTGAGAGAAGGGTTTCTGGGCAGCAGGGCAGGGCACACTCCCTGATCAGATGTTGGTCCAACCCACAGCTCAGCAACAGGCTGCAGTGGGGCCTGCAGCACACTGGGTCCCTGCAAGCCCTCCAGTCATCACGCTGGGTGTGAACACTTTCAGCTCTCCCCAGGAAAATGTGGCGCAGCAATCTCTTTGGCTATCATCCCTGTGAGCTGCCTGTCCTGCTGGCCTAATGAAAGGTTTACAACCGTTTGACAGACCTACCCTGCTCTGAGGAAGGAAAACACTGCTCACAACGGCTGGCTTGCTACAACAATCACCCGTAGCGCGGTCTGCGATGAACTCAGGCAAGTGGAGCCTAACCACTTCTCAACGGGGCAAGCACGCGATTTTACTTTATTTTTTTTCCCTCCGATTTCCCAAGGAAGGACATCTACACCAGGCGAGGCTGCCTGCAGGGAAGGGAGCATCAGCGGCTGCCCAGCAAAGCCAGCGCCAGCACAGCTCCCGTGGGATTGCTCGCCGCCTGTTCGCAGTTTGATCCCACTTAGCACAAGCAAATATCAAAATATTTTGTTTCTAAACAGAAGACTGAGGACTATTATGCAAATCATTCTTATCCTAATGCACAGGCAAATGATTGAATTAGAGCAATAGGATTAAATGCTAATTTGTCAATATGATATTTAAATTTAGAATATATAAAAAAAAAAAAAAAAAAAAAAAGAAAAAAGCTGACAGTAGAGTTTCTGTTCTACCAGTCAAATGTTCCAAGGGATGACGTCTTCTCTTTCTGGAGAAAATTCCCCTAGAGGAGACTAATGGACTAATTAAGGCAATTACGGGTGAAGGCATCGGGGGCTTCCCTCCAAATCACTGTGTGAAAGCTGCACAGACACCACCCCTGTGCCTGTGCTGCCTGAGGCACGAGGTGGGATCTGTCTCCGTGAGCATCCCTCCCCAGTGGGGCAGACAAGTTCCTGGACCCCCACCATGTGAGGGGACACATACCTGCAGGCACAGAGCAGTGCAGGGGGCATTTATGGGCATGGCACTTCTGCCAGGCTAGCACTATCCTAAAGCGTATCCTGTATTTCTGTCGATGACCCTCTGCTTGCTGTACCAGCCCAGAAGAAGAGACAGCAATGCTTTAGGGTGGTGTTGCACCACGAAACTCGTGCTTCTCCCCAGCTCTAAGGTGCAGCTGCTCTCCACGTGGTCCTTCCCCTTTCTTTTGTCTCTAGCTGCAGAGCAAGCCCAGCCTGCTGCCTCACCACCAGCAAAGCAAGATGAGTGGAAGTGCCTGATTGCTTAAAGTACAGTACAAGTAGCACTAGGCTCTGATATAGCAATTCCTGTCTGAGGCAATTTAGCTTTTGATCTCTGGATGCAGTTAGTTGCTAACTACGCAGACGTTCGTGGAGGAGAAAACAATCACATGCAATTTTAGAAGTGAGATGCTTGATGCTTAATCTTGCACCTGTCCTAAGAACTGAAATGGGCATTTCTTAGCCTGCATCACGCTGCACAGAGCTGCAGATCAACTACAGGCAAAACATTCCAAATGTCAAACAGATGCAAATACACTGCTTGCTCTCATGATGAAAAGAGGAAAGTCACCAGGATAAAAACAATAAGCTGTTGCAACCAATATATTCTCATTAACAGCATTCTTCATGTCTCAGATAATAAGGCAATAAATCATATACAGAATAATTGGAAAAAGCAGCTACATCCATTGTTAATCTTGGCCTTTTTTTTTTCACATGGATAGTGCAGGGACAGCAGAGAGCTAAGTGTCCCTTCTTCAGGGAGAGAAGCAGTAATGTTTTCAGACAGGGAAGGGAGGAAGGTTAGGCCGGGCCGTTCCCACCACTAGCTTGCTTCCATTCTCCTGAGTGTAAAAGCAGTGTGCAGCTGGCTCCCTGAGCCCACTTCTATTTGGGCATCCTCGATGCATGAGGGCAGTGTGGGGAGAAGAGCATCCTCCCTGCTTCAGATCTGACCGCCAGCTTGCCCACTGAGTCACGGTGGGGTGTTTTTAGCAAACTCTCTGCAATGACTCAAGCTGTCTTTCATTTTTCATGGCTGAGCTAAGAGATTGCAAGTTTGTATATGTAGTCACTTCTCCCATGGCAGCCCCAACACAGAATTTCATTTTGGAGCAGTGAGCTATTTCAGCATCTCTTCACAGTCAGCACGAGCTGTGGTTATTTTGAATAGCATGGTTGTAAACATTGCCACCATTTGCTTGTACCACCTTCTCTGGGCCACAGAGGAAGATGCTGAACGTCAGGCCAAGGACCGTTGTTTGTGGGACCTCCTCCTGTCATACAAGGTGACCATTCCTTCCAACTCTATCTTTCCTGGGGTTAATCTACTTGAGAGTAATCTCTCCTGTTCCATAATAAATGTGGTTCTTTAGGAGCCTTTCTTGCTTTTTGAAGGCTGTCTTGAAAGCCACATAGCCCAGATAAATAAAATCATTAAATTCTTCAAAGAGTTATTGTGGCTGTCAGGTCTGATTCTGATCCTCCTCCCAACACCCATACTCCTTCTCAGAACTCCAGTCAAGTCTGTGACCACGACAAAGGAAAGCCTTGACTGACCAGGAGCTCCCACAATCTCCCCTGAAGCCCTGTTCAAAGCCTGGTGTAGCATTTCCATTTCCATCCCTCTGAAACCAGCGCTGATTGTAGCGCCAGTTTACACAGAGTTTGTAATTCAGAAATTTCTTATTTGTGGTGTGTTTTTTTTTGTTTTTGTTTTTGTTTTTTCCTCAGGACTCCTGGGTAAACACCATCTGGTGCTGAGAATTTGTTAATGTTTGGTTTTATCAATTTGTTCTAACATGCCTTTTCCTGACACCTCCATTGGAGGTGGCTTCTTAGGCTCACTCCCTGCTCACAGAGTCTCTGCAGTGAACACCATGGCAAAGCCTTCGCTCAGCTCTTCTGCAGTGTCCTTGTGCTCCACCTGTGGATCTTTTCACATGGGGCTCATTTACTGGCCCCAAGAGCTCCTGATCAGACTCTGTGGACTGTGGGCTCATGCTGCACAGCAAAACTAATCCTGTTAATATTTATGCACCAAGATAAATTTTAAATGCATTCTCATTTTAAATACATGCTGCTAAGTTTACTATGAAAATTTCAGATGGAAAACACCAAATGTGATCTTGGTACACATCCAAACACAAATGTGAATTCTTTTGAGTATTTCCCAAACAGGAGCAATTTTTATCTCAGGGACCTACCAAAAGTAACTGATAACCAGCCCACAAGCACATTGTATAGCCTCCAGTCACATCAAATTTTTGCACTGGCTGAGATGAATGCAGTCTGGGATAGCACCTTTCGCTGTGTTAAATTTTCCATTCAATCCCCAAAAGTACTCAACAGCAGAAAGAGAAACAACATACCAGATGACCTGTGCCTAGCCAGGCATGGTGCTTTTACAGCCCCGGTTTCTGTGAAGAGTTGTTAAGAAGATTTATGAGAAGTTGCTCATGAAAATTCATAACTAGTGTTTCAGTACTGCAAGGTAAAATATTTATTAAAAACAGTGGATTGAAGAGAAAAGCTCATCCCTGTGATCAATTTGTCATATACAAAATAAGCAAGAAAAGTGAGTGCCTAGCATTTACTTACAAACCCAAGTTAAGCCCTCACTTAAAGAGAACCAAAAGATAAGGGGCAGTAGTTTCCAGACCACTGAAAGAGAAGAGAGCGACTCTGGTGTAAATGAGAGGGAGATGAGAAGAATGATTTATAAGTGTGATGATTACTCTTTCACTTTATGTGGGAACAGGCCTGGGCATTTGATTAAATATCCAAGGTAGGAGAACAACATCTAATAACGTAAAATCTTGTTTTGCAATTGCTTCCAAGCTCTCATTCTTTCCTCCCTGAAACTGATTTGAATTTCAGATTATTGAAGGTTTTTTTTGTTTTGTTTTTTGTTTTGTTTTTCCCTGAATTAAAGCTGACGTCTCTGGAATAAATATAAGTGTGAAGGTGTGGACAGAGTTTCATTTAACCAGCATTGCTTCTCTGTCTTCTCCTCTTCTTCTGGTTCAGGGTGCAAGGAAAGCAATCTTAACAGTGAAGAACACACTTTTGGTCCTGGTGCAAAAGACCATAACAGGCAAATTAATTGGGATGCTCTTTGGAGCTGAAATATATCACTGTGTATTCATCAGCACTGGGCATGACGACACATAAGGAACATTACTCACATAGACGTGGTTAGGATAATAAAACAGCAACTCATGTCTGGGAACATAAAGCAGTCCTGGAAGGTTCATCTGTCAGACTTCCCTGGCACTCAGGGTGAAGGGACGGGGGGAGGAACATAAGAGGACATGAAATAGCACAGCTTCACATGGGAAGATAATGCCATCACAGAGCTTTGAAGGGTGGAGACAGATATTTAAAATTCTTTTTCATTAAAGAACATTTTTAGACACTTAGCTATTGCCTTTCACCTCTCTGTTTTCTGGATATCGCTCTAATGAATATGTATATTCCTGAATATTTTATTTATATACATTCATTCCTTCTTCATCACAATTCTTCCCTGTTACTAAGTGACGAGGCTGTGCTGTTGCTATGTTTTCTCCCTCAGTAATCCTTCTCATTTCATGCTGCCATTCTTCTCCCTGTACAAATAGGCCTCAGCCAACAATCAGGAGAAATGACTGGCTTTGTTTCAAAGTCCCAGATTTTAATTGTGTTATTAATTGTGCAAGCTATGCTGAGTTCACAGGTGTGTGGCCCTCTGAGACTTCCTTACTCTTGCTGCAGAGCGAGCTGCAGCCTCCCTGTCTGCTGCCATGCCAAAGGCAACTGAACCAAACCAAACCAAATCAGAGAGCTGAGCGATCTGCCAGCTTTGACAGGACAATCCACCCAGCCAGAAGCTTTCACCCAAAAACACATCCATCCACAGGCGCATAGCCCAAAGTCACACCAAGAAACCATGACTGAAACCAGGTATCTTCCCCGGGCTCACCTGAGATCTCACACACAAAAATAACGAAGACCAGCAAGAGATTAAACATTCAAAACCAGTCCAAATACTGCTGTCCATTGCACTGGAAGAACAGTTTTGCATATGGACCCAAGCTGTTTGCTGGAGAGGAGGAAGACAGGGAAAGAGAGGGAGAAGGAGAAAGTGAGGGAGGCAGGGCCTGTCTGCCAGGCCTGCAGGGCTCTGCAAAGGAATGGGAATTTCAGAGAAGTGTGGATTTTAAAGCCAGAAGAGACCACTCTTGTCATCTAGTGTGATCCTCCAAATACTCCTGGGAACAGCACTTCACCCAGTAATTCCTGTACCAGATTTGTTTATGCGTTTGCAAACGATGTTGACCTTGATACCATAATGCAATCTGCAAAAGATAAGCAAAATACAGTTCCTTATTTATGAAAGCTTACTCTGTAGTATCAATCAATTTATTTTTTACTAATACTTTCACACTTCTTTCTCACACATCTTAAAATTCTCATTAAGGGCAACCGATGCTTTCACTTAAAATATAAGCAATATCCTGCATTCTGCAACTATAATAGAAATAAAAAAAAAAAAAAAAGACACAGAAAACAGGCCAACTTGTTTGGTTTCCTGCTACAATTGGAAAAGCAGGTGGTCTGCTCTTTTAAAATTGCTCTAAGAGAATACATTTGTCAGCCAGCATCCTGATCTGAGCCAATTTTTTCCATTGATTTGCAGACCCTTTGAAACGCATGCTCCTAATCCTGTTGTAAACATGGACATGACAGATACCGTCCTGGTGGATACATGTCCAGCAAAAACATTCACTACAGCTGCTAGAGGCACACTGGATCAAGGCTCATCTCCCTGATCCCACAACATAATCCCAGGTTTTCGCAAGCAGTAAGCTGTTTTGTATCCTAGCCCAACAGCCAGCTCACTAAAACAGCAGACCTTCTTTCCCTAAGCTCCCTTGCGGTCCTGTTATTTCTCCATGCCTGATAAAAGATTGGCTTGCTGCTGGTCTCCCTTCTCCCCCCCGTTCCCCTCTTCGGTTTCCCCACCAAGACCTACTGTGCAAGAGCTTTCAGGCCCTAATTGCCCTAGTTTAGCATGGATAGCAATTAATTTTAGTAGGAAAAATACAGAGCCAACATTCACTGATGCAGACATAGAGATTTCCAGTGTGGAAACAACAAATTCGTCTTGTTCCCTTTGAAGTCTGATTCCTGGCATGTTTAATTTAAAATGAATATATCTCCTGCTGAGTGGATAGTCGGCTTGAAATTTGGACTGAAGTGGTGTCAAGCTGCTGTGCAGTAATAAGTGGCACATTTGCCTCAGCTTTCTTTCAAAAGGTATTTATTTTTGGTCTGAGAACTCTGAAGTTAATTTGAATAGGGCTGCCAGACCAATGAGCTCTCAGTAATGTAAAGATTTTCTTGCTTTAAAAATACATTAAATATAGGTATTTATCAATGAAGCAGCAATGGAGCATAGTCACTGTGGTACTTAAAATTGTGCAGCCTTTTACTTTTCTTTCAAGCTGAAGAATGCTTCAGGTTTTGGTACTTTTTCTCTCAAACACACCCGGTGTTTTATTTTTTCACTGAGACATAATGCATTAAGTTCAACCGGTATTGTTTTTTGAGAAGAGCACCAATTATTGTCCAGGATAAAGCAATAAATTTACAGCATTTTTAGCAAAGAAATAAAAGCCTAATGAGCTCTTTCTCAGATTCAGTTTTGCCCACACAAATATTATGTGTTTATTTCATATTCACCAGGCTTTGCCACCAGGCTCATTATTGAGGTATAATAGCACCTATCAAGAATAATAACAGCAAATATAGACAGTGGTCAATTCAGACGTAATATTCAGCCCTATAGAGATCTCTGAAGATAATCTGCCAGGAAAAAATACAATTAGCTTTTGACAGAAGCACTTGTATGAAATAGTTTATAAAAAAATAATAATAATTTAAAAATCACTTACTAAACCTTAATGTCTTTACCAATGACAAAATGACAGTTACAAGTGACCCAATGGTATGAATATTTAATTAGGCTTAATAAAATGTGTAGTCAAGAGCAATACCAGTAAATAATTCCAGGGACTGACCTTTTTTAAAAAAATAAATAAATAAATAAATAAATAAAATTCTGTTTATATGGTATTTCACTTTGTTTGGTCACCAAGGGAAGCTGGAGCTGGCTGCCTATTTTTAGGTGAGCTACATTGCTAGATGAGTGCACAAAACATATTTTAAAGTTTTAATATTTCTTCCTGAGGAACAGTAAAATACCCTGGATAAATATAATTCCTTTCCAAAAGGCAGCACTTTGAGCTATGCCTACAAGGAAGCAGAACATCTTTTTTCCCATTGCCATTACCACCGGCCCTGCCCCATCCTACTTTGTGGCCTAATTTGGAAAAATTCCACAGGGCACCAGTCCATGATTTCTTTTTTCCTGGAGCATCCCACAGAAATAATGGTACACTTGTGCCAACCCCCCCAGAACAAAGCCAGATGTTGCAGGATGGATTTTAGCAGGGGAAACGAGACCTGAGCTGAGCTGGGAGGGGGCCCAGACTGCCATGGCCCAGCTGCGGTCTGGGCCCTGTAGCCTGGGCCAGGTGCCGTGGGCCAAGGCTGGTGGGACAGGGGAGTCTGGAAGTACAAGAGCTAACCCAGCATTGGCTAACCCCTAACATTGCATCTCCAACTCTGTCTTCCAGGCACGAGCATTTTGGAGGCACCCACAGCTCAGCCACCTGCAGCGGTCCTGTCTGGGCCCTGTTCAGAGGTGGTCAACCAGGAGCTCCACAGACCAGCTCTGCCCGAATGGCGCTGAGGTCTCCTCCAACAGGACTGGTGCCCAGCTGCTGTTGAGTGAATTTGTGCCACCAGGAGATTTGCCAGCAGCATGGAACAGGGCATTTACACCCAGCCTGAGCTGGCTGGGTTTTGCCTGACACCGCTAATGACTTTCCTGCCTCCCATAACTCCTGTCTGGAGCACTTTGAGTCCTGATGGAGGTTGCCCAAAGGTGAGGGTCTGCTGCTGCAATGAAGTGCTGTCAGCATGTGAATGGATGGCAGAAACTGGTGAGGAGAGAGATGATTGTCTTAACAGAATGCATGCTACAAAAGATAGCAATAAAACTTCCACCGTGTGCATCGCAGAAGTTGCAATGACACTTTTAACAGCAACCTGTGCTCTACAGTGGGCACACTGTGCAGGCACACATGCCAGCAAGGCTGCACCATTTGGACTGGGGTAACGAGTCCAGCTTTGTTTCAGCTTGTGGTCCAGGCTGATCACAGCTGCTCGTTCCAAGGACAGACCCCTTCCACTCCAAAGTCACAAAGACAGTTCCAGATTCTCCCTCTGAACAACTGAGAGAATCCTCCATACCAGCAAACTCACTTTTTAGAGAAAACACACAGAGAAGATGTAGGTCCATCCCGATCAGTGACTTGCAGGGATGGGTCATAAGGGGAAGATGTTCACAGTGCTCCGGTGACATCTGTCTCACAGCCATCAGGGAACACTTGTACCAGTGGCGATGTCTGCCCCATGTAGACTAACCAGCTGTGCCTGAGGATTGACTTCCAGTTTGGAAGGGTTAGCAAATGGTAAATGGTCCTTACCTGAAAAACACCAGAGATTAGCAGTCAGGTCCTCGGTAGCTCTCTTCCCATGTCTGGACAGCTATTACTCCCAGGGGAGAAAATGCACGCCTTTCCTCAAAACAGTCATCTGTTTCTGGGGGTGAGAAATTACAGCGAAGCTCTGCATTGAAAATTGACTGCAAATGCAGCACCTTCTCACATAGCCACCCTGCTCACTCTGTGAATTGTCACATCTGCTGACTTCAGGTGACTGAAATAGATTCTTACTATCTTTTACTTGTTAGCCTCATAAAACCAGCACCACTGAGAGAGGAAAACAAAAACAAAACAAACAAACAAACAAAAACAGCATTAACAAAAATGGAATGTTTTCCTCATTTCATCAGCTTTCACAAAATTTTCTTTACCAGGGACAATGCAAGGACAATGACAAATCACAGCTTCACATACAGATCCCAAGTGATTATGAAACAATAAATAGGGACTCATGGACTTTTTTTTTTTTTTTTTTTCCCCAAGGTTATTTTTCAGAGCTGAGCTGCACTCTAACATAGTATAAAACTACTTCCTGAAGATTGCATTTTTGCAGCAGCACATGTATTTTTAGCATCCTAAGCAGACTCTGGAACCACCATCTAAAAAAAATAATGCTGTGAGGTACATGAAAACCATCACACCAGGTACTCCAGACGTTGCCTCTGCACTTGGGCTACCAAGGGATCTTTTCATTTTTCCGATCTGCTGGGGAATATCTCAAATAATTTTTAGTAGCATGGTTCCTTCCTACCATTCAAGAGTCTTGGATCAGACCTATATTGAAGGAAGAGAGCTATTTATGGAATAACAAACACCACCACATCCAGCTTTCAGTTCAGGAGCTGTCACACAGCAGAAGAAGAGAAGTCCTGGGGAACTGAGGTACCAGAATGTCACTGTTTTTACATAGCAGTGTCGAGGCACCTACTCCATCCATGTAGATGCTCTGGGTTCAGTGTACATGCCCTGGCTGCAGAAACACTACACTGTTTGCTGCTTGTATTTGTGTGGTGTAACAAGGAAAAAAGCAGGTAGACGACAGAAGATAATTTTGTGCAGTGCAAAGAAGTATTGTGAAGAAAGCCCAGTGAGCATATAAATCCCTGCCTGGTCAATTATGAAGCTACATCTCTATCTACCATTACTACCCAGAGGAGGGACATCCAGCTAGCTGGCAGTTTTGCTCCAGCACTAGCTGCAAGGCATGCCAATAGCTCTAATTACTGAAAACCTCATTGTAGTAATGAAATCTGTGCTTTCTCTTCACCTTCAGGGATGGCCAGGGATACTGATTTGAAGCCAGAACCTTCATCCTCATGGAGACATGTGCCATTGAAAGAAACCAGAGTACTCAATCAGCCCCCTGATTAATATGGGTCTAAGATAGGTCCCCTCCCACTCCTTAAATGCCCAGAACTCAAACTTCAGATGCTAGTCATCTAAAGGCCTAAAAACTGTCACAAAAAACATTACAGCTTTTTTTTTCTAGACTCATCACCTAGGGGAAATTACTTCAAAATCCCCAAACTAGGAATCAGCATAGCTGCTGCTGGCACCAGGGCTGAACCAGCACAGCAGAATAAGCCAAGCTGGCTCCTGCTCCCAGCCATGTGTCAGGCCTTGTGCTTGATGAGGCTGACTGCAGTCCGCTGCCAGCCAGCTTCCCCGTGGTGCCCTGAGGTACTCGGAAAGGTGGGGAGGGTGAAAGACACGAATCATCCTCTCACTGCTGGTTTTCCCTCTCCTGGCTACACACCTTGAAAGCAGAGAGAAAGGAAGGAGGTGATGAAATGAGCCCTGATGAACCCTGATGAACTGATGTCCTCATATGCACCCCAGAACCTCTGTGGGGTGCTCCACCTGCACAGGCCTCAGGGAGGGCTCCCCCTGCCCCCTTTCCAGTAACTTCCAGTAAATCCATTCAGTGGGTTGTACTTCCACAGTACTGCCAGCAGTGTGACATGTCCCCTGCCCACGTTCCAGGTCAGAGGGTCTGAGAACTCCCTAGGACACTTACCTACTTGCCAGACATGACCCAGCTGAGCTCCTGAAGAACAAACCACTGTTTCGGGTGTTGCAGACTGAACACCGAACCACAGCCACTGATGCTGACACCTAGTTTTTGAAATTTGGAGAGAACTGTTCCCAAAGTGTTCCTTTTCCTCAACATACTGTGGACTTACTCAAGGGCATTTGAAATAAAACTCTGCATGGACAGAATTTTCACTGGGAAGCTTTACTGCTTTTTTGACTGCTTTACAAAGAGTCAGGCTCTCTGTGATGTTTGTGAATTCATTTCTTATTTTTTTAGGATAATGAAGGTCATATCTCCAGGAGAGCACTCATTCTGCTCTCCTTTCATCCTCACGCAGAGGCAGGCGGGAGAGGTAAGGTGCAGAAATGACAGAAACTGGAGAAAGATAGCACTGAAGCAGTGCTGGAGCAATAATGTGGTGAACGGTGTGAGGGCTAGTTTGTCGGTTGGTACAGGGCAATGTCAGTGAAACAGTGTGAACTGCATTAGCTGCAGAGTGGACCTACTACCTTACACCTACTACACTACAGAGCTCTCCCAGCCCGTGGCTGCCAGAGGACAAAAGAGCAGACTGGTTATATACCCTTCTGGGTGACTGTTTCAAAATATTTCCAAACAATTTTAATGTTCCTTTCTCGCTTGTCAGGGTTACATTTCCTCGGATAGGGTTTCTATAATAGGTTTCTAACATCCTTTCGCATATCCTCAAAATGGCCTGTAACGTTACAGATAGCTCTAATTTTGCATAGTTTAAAACAGTCATAAGTACAGAGCTGTTATATCCTGCGCATCTTGCCTTAAGGCACAACGTAAATGAAAGTGGAGCTAAGAATAGGGCCTCGTGTCTCAGCTGAGGGGAGAAGCGTGTGCCTGCCTACATAAAGAGAAGTAGGTTATGTTTGGAATAGCAAGATACTTTTTTTCTTCTTTTTTTCCTTTTTTTTTTTTTCCTTCAGAAGAAAAAAATGGAGTGTCAGAAGTATGAACTTAAGCAGAGCTGATCTATTCTCCCTGCCTCATTCCTGAACAGGTAAACTATGGATGTATATATACAGAAAACAGACAGACATAAAATTCCCAAAGGAAAGTCTTGTCTTGTTTAAGACATAATGAATTCATTCTTCAGAGACCACAGAGTCTGACTGTTTTTAAGCTCTGTAATGTCAGTCGAATAATTATCTCACAAAATGTGTTTGTGTAGGTGAGGTCCCTCTGGTTTGGTTGCTTTCCTGCTATGAAATAGAAAGCTGCTAACCCCTTGAAAAAATACAGGGGAGTCAGAAAACATCAAGTTTGTATAAACACTGCTTTCCACTTGTATTCTTCATTTAAGTATTGGTGATAAAACAACCTAGAAATAATGCCTCTGTGTGACACGGGCTTCTCTCCCAGTTGTATTTCCAGACGACCAGAGTGAAACATTAAAAGAAAGAAAATTAAACATGCTGCCAAACAGCTGAGTGTTAAATATGTCATTAACTGGAAATCTTATGCTGAAGTGAAATGCCCACATATTTTCAGAAAAACACCCCAATCAAACACTTTTTATTTTATTTTAAAGTTAATTAAAAATTGAGTATTAATTCAGTTGCAGAGTTGCTATGTCATTAACTTGATTAGATATTTTCAGATGTAGAATATTTTATATTTATGAGATAAAATCTGGCAGTGTGGCCAAGTGGATATGGAACTGGATTAAGAATTAATCCGCTAATTGGCTGGGCAATTGGGCAAAGAACATAATCCCTCTGCATGCCTCATTTTTCTCAGTCTTTAGTACAGAGTTTTTGTGCTTTCGACTTTCACAAAGTGCTTTGATATACACAGATAAAAGGTTTATATTAGCTATTATAGATGAATACTGAAATGCCATAAAAGCATTGCCTAATGAAATATTGATTTAAAAAATATCAAGTGGGACTGGCTCCCTGCCTTAGATACTGAGGAAACGCCGATGAACGGGGCGTACCACATCAGTCTCCTCAGAGGGGACTCACCACTCCAAAAGATGTGGCAGACAGCAGCAGCGATATGGCTTTGCTCAGCTGAACAGCCACGCCTAAATGGCCATTGAAGGAACACCCATGGGCACCTGAGCTTATGGGAAGATCCCCCATGACTTACTTCGATGTCCTTGGGCTGGGCTTTTTAAGTGGAAATGCAGGTAAAGATGTATTGCAAAATGCTTCCAATCTCATAGAGCGCCTCTTTCAGCAGAAAGCAGTCTGGACCCAGGCGGGTGGTGGTAGCTTTTAAAGGTTTGTAGCAAAGCAGGCTGCGTGGATCAGAGGGACCAGGGACGAGAGGAGGCAGCAAGGGTTTCTGCTAACTAAATTAGGGAATCAACAGAAAGCCATTGGAGCTTACATTTGCAGAGACATTTACAAGATCCCACAAACACCTACAGCTTAATGCACGGTTGGTATTTTAGGTGACAGTGGTATGCTGAAGCTTTCAGATAGCATAGCAAGAAAGTTTCTTAACCGTAAGGGCAATCTGACAATAGCCCTGTAATTGATACTGTATCATAAGAAATGCTTAAAAATAGTTAGGAAAGCTATCTAGGGGATCTGGGAGGTGGCAAACCATGTGTGTATGATACAATGGGTTAAACTGAGTAACGCAGTCTTTCTGCCCTCACAGTTATGAAACATGATGCCTTTCCTTTTATATCCGTATATTTTGTTATTACATTTTTCTCTTGCTGTTACGCATTTTTCCAAATGCACTTTTTTTCCCTCTTTCTTTATGCCATTCCGTGTACCAGATGGCACCAACATAAAACTGACCACAACCGTGTTTCCCAAAGCTACCATACACGCTGCCGAAAAGTTTCCCGTTCTACCTCAGCTTGGTTTCACTGCCAGGAAATCATTGGGAAGAGTGGCAAGGGACAAGCAGAGCCGACTCAGATCTTAAGCCCTAAGGCTGCATCTGCCAGCACGTCACAGGTCACAAACCCAGAGAGCCTCACCGTGTTGCTCATCCGTCAAAACAACAGTGACATGCAAAACTGTGCTCTCACCTTTCCTCTTTTTCTAACCTGGCGTTCAAGCCCCAGTGATCTGCAGTTTCTGAAACGAAATCTTGCTGTGGAGAGGTCTGTGGCACAGCACAGCTGTGGGCATTCGCATTGTGCTGGAGCTGCAGAGCAGCCCATGGGAACCATGGCAGGATTAGGGCTTCAGCAAGCCTGTCAGAGCTCTGACAGTCCCCCGACCAGACTCCAGTGCAGCCAGGTATTTTATCACAGGTGTGGTTTTAAGCATGTCAGTAATCTCACTGAAATCTGCAGAGCTATTCACATCTCTCTGTTTAGGCATTTCCTGTAAGTACTTTGCTGAATCTGTCCCTGGGAGCTTATTGACTTTTTTTTTTTTTTTTAACTGTGTTTAGACTGCTTACCCCACACAACAGTTTGCCAAAGTCTAATTAACAACCCCACCGCCACTTACGTGACCCAGAAGCAGTTTAAAGCACAGATGGAAGCAAAGACAGATCAAGTAAATAAAGTTAAAAGCTCCCAAAGGATGAAAGTCAGATAACCTTGTATCAAATGCTTATGCCATGAGCAGCCTGGCTGGCTTCCATGAGACCCTTGGAGGACCAAGGTGATATTAGTGGGAACTGGGGTATTGGAGTTCAGCAGCAAAGAGCACAGCGAGATGTGAAAACACAAAATGAGGAAAACAGTAAGCAAGCAGCGAAAGTCTGGCACAGCCCAAACTACAGAGCCCACCTGTGACAGATTTAACGGGAGCCCATAGAAAAGCAGCATGACTGAGCTCATAACCTTCTGCACCTGGGCACATATGCCCTGTGCTCAGCCTTCTGCATCCTCCGTGCATGGTACATTAAGAGGAGCAATTCAGTACAGAAGAAATAATAATAATGATAATAGTAATAATAATAAAATAATAATAATTAAAAAAACCCACCACCAAAAAACAAACAAAACAAAACAAAACAACAAAAAACAACAACAACAAAAACAAACAAACAAACAAAACAAACAAAAAACAAAACAAAACAAAACAAACAA
>CM021729.1:56108225-56217823 GCA_011074415.1 Stictonetta naevosa
TAGGTCTCTCAATAGTATGCAAGTTTATATCAAATCAAGTGTCATAGCTAAAAGGTCAAAAAAAGAAAAAAAAAAAAAAACTGAGGCAGGATAGCATTCTCTTTTTTTTCTGCAAGTAAAGCTACTCTTTACAACTGCTCAGAAAACAAGAGAAAGTCCATTAGAATCCTCAGACTCTTAACAATGATTTCTCTTGGTTAATGTTAGTGCTCTAAAAGGAGATAAGCCATATAATTTTACAGGAAGCAAACCACTGAGTCCTCCAGCAAACACAGCTTGGCAATCTATCTTCGATTCAAAATAACGAGGTGGCAGGAGTGTGATGGAGAAATAAGTCTTCAAAAACATCACGTAAGGGAATCCAGCTGTGCTTGTATAGTTTCCAGCTATTTAAAGGAACAAAAAGAAAAAAAAAAAACACAACTCCACTCACATAAGATATTGTTTAGAAACATGCAAACAGAAAAAAAAAAAAATCCAATGTCTTCAACTATGCATACTAAATCTATTCATATAGCAATAAAAAATCTTGTACTCATGAATATTTGTTTTTACGTGAAGCTATTAGAATTCATTGCTGCAGTTTAAATATTCAAATTTTAAAGAAACAGTTGTCTAAATACTGCCTTTTTACATGCACAGATGTTTCGCTGTGAATTTCCAATGCATAATAACAAGGTAAAAAAATAATAGAGTTCATTTTGACTGGATTATGAGCCTGGCATTTCGACATAATACAAAGATGCTCTTTCCAGAGAGCTCCTCATTGTTGTTAATCATCAGCTGCTCCTCTAGACCTAGCCACCAGGTATGATTACAATGACTCCAAGACCTGCCTATTCCAAATTTGAAAGCACAGACTCTTCTTGAAAATGCTTTATGTGATCAAACAAATCCAACAGCTTTAATTAAAATTGGATCCATTTTCCTTCCAATTTCATTAGATTTAATTCATATAGGCAATACTTCCTGCTGAGCAGCATAAGGTGTTTACAAAGGAACTACAGTATTGTAAAATCTACAAACCTTGTTATAGAACTCAAACAGCTCCTGATGGCTAAATTCTACAAACACTTTCTTCAGGTTCTGTGAAAGAAAAAGAAAAAAAAAAGAAAGGAATAAGCAAACTTTTTTTCCCCCTTTTGGTATTCATTCCAATAATCCACAGTGCGGGTTTAAGCTATATGAAAGATAATGTTTGCAATAGTTAATTTTCCTTCCATTTGCTACAGCATCCTTCATATATGCATATTCCACTTTAATGATGAATTCAAGTCCACAGGTACATCTGTTATCCTGCTGTAGAGAATAATAATAAAATATTCTATAAACATGATTTTGTTACCTTATTTGTAAGTCACAGATAAAAATGAAAGATTATATTCATCTTGCTCAGCAGTCCATCTAAGATCTGGTAAATAACATCATACAAAATCAGTAGTGTATTTGATTGAACCTGCACAGCTATTAATGTACTGTGTGTTAGCACAATAAGAGCTAATAATAACTTCCATTCATTAATCTAATGGTTATGATGTTAGTATGCTGACATTGCTATAGGCATCTACACACAGATTCAGCCAAAGTTAACAATTAACACAACGCCTTCAAAGCAGTCCTGTAACAGTAGTAAAAAAAGAAAAAAAAAAAAAAAAAAGGAAAATAACAGAACTGATGAAAATGACTGTGAATAAAACAGATGGTGGTAATAATCCCCTGCATGCGTGTGCTGATGTCTGTGGAGATCGGGGTTAAATTAAAATCACTATCCTGCTTAACTTGCTTGCATGAAACAGGTAGTTTACTGACTGCTACTTTGAATCACAGTACCAATCTATCCAGACTGTTTCTAGTCTTATCTTTTCTAGTTTGCTTTGTCACTTTCCTCCTTTTAAAATAAATACGTAACTATTACTGCACATTCTGTGTGTTGCTGCTAGGTTTTCCAATGCTTGGAGGCTTTCCTGAGGATCACAGTTGCACTTCCATTAACACTAACAGGGCTCTCTGAATCTGTGGACATGTCTACTCACAAAACATTATTAGTTCAAACGATGTATACAGACTAGTTTTGTGAAAC
The DNA here is from genome assembly GCA_011074415.1 of Stictonetta naevosa. Lineage (NCBI taxonomy): Eukaryota > Metazoa > Chordata > Aves > Anseriformes > Anatidae > Stictonetta > Stictonetta naevosa. The sequence continues at coordinate 56,110,306 of CM021729.1, forward strand.
TGGCACCAACCTGATGCACCCCTTAAATAAGCAGAAAAATGCTTGTTCAACAATTCAGCTTAAATTAGCGAGGGTACTTCTGCATATGGACAAGGCTGTGGGCCAGCTTCTGTATATTCTAACACTGATGCAAATCTTGATTTAAGTCAAATAAAGCTGCTGAATTTGGCACACCAAATTCACAAAAGCAGCAGAAGCCCTGGGAACTCAGGATAGGTATTGCCTTATGCCTGTTCCAAAAACAAACTGTAAGACACAGGAAAGGGATAAAACGACTGGGGCCAGACTGTCTGGTGCAATTCCTCCTCCTCCCTCTGCAGAAAGAAGGATCCTTTCCAACAATTTCAGGAAGGCTACAAAAGCCTAGAAAAGGACCAGTAATTTGCATGAGAGACCAATCTTCCCCCTCTGGGAAGGAACAATGCAATTCTGGGAATCGTATGGTGAATACGAAATAAAACTACTAGAACAGCAGTTCTCTTTGCCATGATTCCAGCTGATTCCCCCTCCAAACAGCACAATGCAGTGACAGGGAAGTAAAAGCATTTTTAAATGCATTCTACCAGCTCAGAAACAAAGAGAAAGAAAACAAGGGGTTTCTTCAGAAAGGAAAAGGGGTAGAGGAAAGAAGAAAAGATATGCAATTAGCAAATGGATAAGCCTGGATGTTTGGCATTTGCACTTCCTGAAGGATTTTGGTGTTTGAATGGAAGAAAGTAAAACTGAAAGGAGAAGTTTCACGATAAAATGAAGATATATAACTTAAAATTTATCAGTCACAACGAATAAAGTAAGGGTTGTCTCTTGAATGGTTTCTGGCAGAAAAGTCTGCTGGATTTCAATACAACAGTTTCACAACGTCTTCTGCAAGGGGCAGGTTGGGTATATGACACCTCCAACCAAGATCAGTGTGATCTACTAGATCTCGTTTCTCTGAGCTTCACATATCCACCAGGACTGGCGTCTTCTGGTACTACGTCAGATCAACTTCTCGTATACAATAAAAGATAAAAAGTTTGTCTTTTCTCTTTTTCTCTAAGCACACTCCAGTACCGTAAGTCACTGGTTAGGGTAGGCAAATGAAAAAAGCGTGGTCATTTTAATTGAGATTCTTTTGATACTTAGAAATAAATCAGTATTCTTTATGAACAGACTGCAATCTCCTCATTATTTAATAGTCACAGCCTGGTAAGTGAGACAAAATTCACATTGCATTGTGGCAGGCAAATGTCTTTGGAGATCTAAAAGAAAGCATGAAGTCTATAATTTTGTGCCAGTCTGTTTCTCATCTGGGATGGTTCAGTGGGACAGAGGATATAACAATCTTTTATGAAACATGTTGTGCATGTGCACCTAATTCTCTGTTAAACAGAATTGTTTCTGTATGTGAAAAACTTGGTACATCTGCAATAAATACCACTTCGACAGCAGTGTCACAAAGAACAATGCAGAAATGTGGCACCAGCTGAAAATGTTCTTTTCACTGTCTTGTATTTCTTACTAGCATTAGTCCCTTGAGGAGGGTGCCAAATGATCATTGTTAAATGATCAGGAGTTCCCACCTAAACCACAAAACCAACGTATCACAAATAGGTCCTTACAAGTAAAATCTATGTCAGAACAGGCTGATGGCCCCACATTTTAGCTGAGACGTCCATTATTCACTCACTGCCCTTAATCAGTGAACACAAATAGCTGTAATTAAAACATAATGTGGACTAGGTTATAATCCGGTTCTTTAATTTTTCAGTAGAAGAGTATTAAAAATGACTACGTATCTAAAATATTGCTAAAGACCCTAGAGTAGGCAAATTCCTAATCTACTTTAAGCAATTTTGCTCTGATAAGGATACAAAACTACCCACTGCAATCTTTTTTCATCCATAACTAAAATATAGGATAAAAAAAAAATCACTTTCAGCTTACTGACTTAATTAAATGTCACTGTGTGCAGAGGAGTCTCAGCCTATTTATGAAGAGTGCAGTTAAGCTGCCTTCTTTTATCTACACATACAAGTTTTCAGATGCTGCCTGATCTAGTATGCGGTTCCCAGAACATAAATAAGAAAACAGTAATTTGCTGGATGTCTTAACTTCTCTACTCATTCTATCAAGTATATCATTCTCTTTCCTTCCTTCCTGATAAATTCATCTGTTTCCCCACCCCCTTATTCTTCACCTTCACTCTACTTTTTCCCTCATTTCTGCCATCTCATTTTCTTTTTGATGTTATTATCTTCACGTGAAAGAAAAGTAACAGAGTAACCAGAATGCTAAGCAGTTTGGAATAGTTTATTCCTCTTGTTACAACAGTCACTACCATGTTTTTTGTAATTAGATAACAATTTTTGGTCTCGTGGCAGTAAAAGTTTCATCTCTGACATCTGAGTTTCACCTTGAGGGTGACGGCTTCATAGCATCAGAGAAACATAGTTGAACAGAGATGTTAATTGTATGAATAAAATAAATACCAAATGTTAATTCTTTGGATAGCCTTGAAAATGTGGGATGGGCTTTTTTCTGAGTCATAGAATCATAGAATCACAGAATATCCCGAGTTGGAAGGGACCCATAAGGATCATCAAGTCCAACTCCTGGTACCACACAGGTCTACCCAAAATTTTAGACTTTGACTAAGTGCACAGTCCAATCTCTTCTTAAATTCAGTCAGGCTCGGTGCAGTGACTGCTTCCCTGGGGAGCCTGGTCCAGTGCGCGACCACCCTCTCAGGGAAGAACCTCCTCCTGATGGCTAGTCTAAACCTCCCCTGCCTCAGCTTAACCCCGTTCCCGTGGGTCCTATCACTGGTGATTATGGAGAAAAGGTCTCCTGCCTCTCCACTCCCCTTCGCGAGGAAGTTGTAGACAGCGATGAGGTCCCCCCCTCAGCCTCCTCTTCTCCAGGCTGAACAGGCCCAGTGACCTCAGCCGTTCCTCATAAGTCTTCCCCTCCAGGCCCTTCACCATCTTCGTAGCCCTCCTCTGGACACTCTCCAGCAGTTTCATGTCCTTTTTGTACTGTGGTGCCCAGAACTGCACACAATGCTCGAGGTGAGGCCGCACCAGCGCAGAGTAGAGCGGGACGATCACTTCCCTTGACCTACTAGCGATGCCGTGCTTGATGTACCCCAGGACACGGTTGGCCCTCCTGGCTGCCAGGGCACACTGCTGGCTCATATTCAACTTGCTGTCAACCACGACCCCCAGATCCCTCTCTGCGGGGCTGCTCTCCAGCGACTCATCGCCCAGTCTGTACGTGTAGCCAGGGTTGTCCCATCCCAGGTGCAGGACCCGGCACTTGCTTTTGTTAAACTTCATGCGGTTGGTGATCGCCCAGCTCTCCAATCTGTCCAGATCTCTCTGCAAGGCCTTTCCACCCTCATCTGAGTCCACAGCACCTCAAAGTTTGGTGTCGTCGGCAAATTTGCTCAGCACACCTTCTAGTCCGACATCCAAATCATTTATAAAAACATTGAAGAGGACTGGCCCTAAAATAGAGCCTGGGGGGACCCCACTAGCGACCATCCACCAGCCTGATGTGGCCCCATTTACCACAACCCTTTGAGCCCTGCCCGTCAGCCAACTGCTCACCCATCGGATGATGTTTTTGTTAATTTGTATGACGGACATTTTGCCCAGTAGGATCCTATAGGAAACCGTGTCAAAAGCCTTGCTGAAGTCCAAAAAGATCACATCAGCTGGTTTCCCTTGGTCAACTAGCCGGGTGATCTTATCAAAAAAGGAAATCAAATTTGTTAGGCAGGACCTACCCTTCATGAACCCATGTTGGCTGGGACCAATGACTGCATTGTCCCCCAGGTGCGCTTCAGTAACTTCAAGGATCATCTTCTCCATAATTTTACCAGGCACTGACGTGAGACTGACAGGCCTGTAATTGCTTGGGTCTTCTTTCTTACCCTTCTTGAAAATTGGCACAAAGTGTCAAGGTCTAAGAAGGGTGGTATGGGGACAGCACTGGAGTGATATGCTCAGCTGGCAGAGCTAAAGAGTTGATCTGCAGCATCTTCGACTAAATAAAGTTGCTGCTAAGTTCAGTATGCTCATCTGTTTAACGTAACAGAAGACTGCATTTACTACTGGCAAAGGCTGTGTGAATTGCAGACATTGCCCGAGACAAATCTTTACACCACTCTGAATCCACTGTAGGGAATATGGTAATAAGTTTTCTGAAATGTATGATTTAACATATTTGGCCACATATCACTACTGAATGTATTTTTAAGTGTTAAAAATAAATTTTAGTGCCATGTTGCCTATTTACATCTAGTTGGAATCCTATTTCATTCTACCTCTTCTCTCATCCCAGGGATGTATCAATTTACAGCCTACTGAGAATTCCTCTAAAATTCTAATCAGCTTAATTGACAGGGTTGTTTTCCCCTCTAAACTATCTTCTCATTTATTGTCTGGTATCCTTACAAACATTTTGTAACATTTTCCCCGTTTTCTAAACAGCTGTTCAAAGCCAAATTTCCATTGGATGGGGGAATAGAGGAGAGAAACGGGTGAAGGGGAGTGGAAGAAGTGGATGAGAAGCAGAAGGAAAAGGAAGACAAAAACTTCCAGCTCCCAGTGAACAGTAATATGCCACCCTATCCAGAACAGCCATTCTCAATGTATGGATAATTCTACAAAATAACCACAGTGTTTAATATATACTTAGCTTATAACCGCCAGCAGCAGACAACTAGGTAAATTTTCAGTTGAACATAATCACCAGCATAAAACAATGAAGATTCCACTGTACAAGATGTAAAACAGACTCTCCAATTTCTCATTGGCTTGGCTAGCAATTTATTTTAAACATATGTATCTTCTCAATGCAGTCTTTCAGTGGAAACCACACAAAAAAATAATTATCCTCAGAATATTTCTAAGCAGAGGCAAATTCCTGATTATAATCATTTTTTGTTGTTGTTGTTTTGTTTTAATCTGATGGTCTTGATACTTTTATCTTAATAAACTACTACTCAAAAAGCATTATTACTAATGACAGAGTTTTGCAATCTTATTTATTGCCCAGCCATATTCCACACACTTAACTTCCCTACCTCAGGCACATGCATAGAACAAGGCACCAGGAGTTATAAATAAAAGGCAAACTTCTGGTTTGAAAGCTAACTTGAATATGAAAAATCGATATTGCTATCATAGTTCTCAACTGCAAAGCTGTAACTACTTTTACAACATTGCAAAATAAATGCCAAGTATTCTGAAGCAAACAGATGGAGGGACAGGCTGCTTTGTATATCTAAATGTCTACTGATAATGATAATGCTCTATGACTGAGCACGCATAAAAAAAAATACAGTATACTCAAGTTTGTTAATAGTAACTAGTTGAAACAACACATATACCCATCTCCGTATCTAATAAACATTCAATACTATCTGGAGCCACTTATAACTTACATTAATGTTTTCACATTTGCTTTTCATTCTCTGATTTATTTCTATTAGAAATCCTTAAAATCTCAGATACAATGGAAGGATATAGATAATTAATCAATTAACAGCCAAATTCAGATGCATTCCTAAATACACCCCAGTTGATTCTTAGTAGTCTGCATTTCCCTGAGGATCTATCAGCGTCTGTGCTACATCAGTTCAGAATTCCCGTAAATTTCCTTGGACCCTGGAGAATGATGCATTTGCTTAGGCACATACAGATGGGAAGAGGGTCTTATGTTGTATCTCACAGTCAGTGAGTTTAAGCTGCTTGGTAAGAAAGATGAATTGTAGCATGATAAGAAAAGCAGATGTGTTAAAACTGACCAGCACCACTTAAAAGCACACCTGTTCCTTAACTCTCTGCACATAAGCAACAGCAATTAAAACTTCTTTATGTTCTTACAGCTCTGGATGGATGTAATTCAGCAGGATACAGGAAGTTAAATACCAACTTACATATTCCAAATTGCACTTCTTTCATAATCATCAAAAAATGTGATCTTCAAACTTTATTCTTATTCCAAGCTTATTTCCATCTGCAATACCAAATATGTATATTTTTTGTAGTGAAATAAAAACAACCCACAAACATGCCTTAGGACTGAATTACACGCATTTTGAAGTCCTTGGCGCGCAAATGCTGTAAAACAGAACACGTTTTATACTAACCCCCTCTCTTCCTGAACGTTAGTTTGTACACTTACTGCATTCTCCCCTTAAAGTAGTATTTCTTTTTCAAGTAAGCGTAAGGAACTCAGATTCCTCACGTATTTAAGGAGGTCAAAATCAGCAGCTGAGGCATCCTACTATGGATGTCCTTCCCTCCATTTTCAATGTATTTGTTAACTCCCTAGCTAATTTATTAGCTAATCAAGTGTTACTGGAAATGAATGGTTTGGAGACAGACACAGATAGCCTTACTCCAGCAGACCCAGGATCTAACCTTACATTCATAGAAAGCACCTAGAATAAACTCATTGCACAGTCTACTAGTGAGCCAACAACTGCAGGAATTTGGAGATGTGCAGGAGACCTTACAGACATTTAAACAAACAAGAAATGGCAGTCATTCCCATTTTCTCCTCCCACCCTCACACAAATATTCATTAATGGCTGGCTGAACTGGTACACAGCTAGCTACAGAGGACAAATGGGGTACAGTTACTAAAAAGACCACACAGGCTGGGGAGATCACAGAACACCACAGACAGACTTTTTTTTTCTTTTCCCCACAGGATGGGAGAAAAATGCTTTTAAAATCAAGACAGTTAGTTACCTTGAGGTAAACTCCTGTAAGAAACAAAGAACTAGAATTTTCACCTCAATATGCATAGTTAGAATAAATACCATCCCGTTAAAGAAAAGGGGGACAGCAAAGTTTGTTTTTTTGTTTTGTTTTGGTTTTTTTTCCAAACAGCTGTATCCAGGCAGAGGGTTACTTTGCCTTGAATGCAGTAGGAATTTATATTCCTATAAATAACATCCAGTTAGGATGGCTTTTTTTTAAAATATTCTTTGCATGGAAAATCTCTTAAAACAGAAATCTACAGTTGTAGGGTTGTCATTTCTGTGCAAAGATTATGTCAAATCCTTCTACAATAAATTCTTCTACAAAAGCACCACAGTGAACTACTACATTTTGGGGGGAAAATAGGTGGTATATCATTGCAATCCTATCACAATAAAATATTTAAAAGCACATTTTTTTTAACTGATACCTCGTATGTTCTAGGTATGAAAAATGGCTCGTAGAAGATCTGTCGGAAGTCTGACTTCCTTCTATGCTTGTTCTGTATTTCATATATACTCTCAGATGTTATTCCCTCACAGTGTAAGTTCATTACTGATTCCTCAATAGTCTCCACCCAGAATTAATGATTAGCAGCATAAAGTATTTGTTTGCACAAATGTGTCATTGTAATTTCAGGACTCAGTAGGAAAACATGTAGGTATAATTGCCAAATATAGTATCTACAAGATATATTTTTTAATTGTTATTTTCTTTCACTTATGGGGCCTTCACACAGTTACTAAGAATGCCAATGATTAACGTAAGGAACACAAGTTCTAGACATGACAACTTTCTGATTTCATGTCTCACCTAATTTTGCAAATTCTACTGTAATAATACTGTAGAAAGCTGTCTGAAGAAGCAACCTCGGTAGAAGTTTTTTGTTGTTGTTGTTGTTTTAAATCTCTCTTTGTATTAAATTTCACTGTATCAGATATGGAAAAAATGGTCTTTGGGAAGACAAAACTGCTGTGTATTGCTTATATAGCGTGCAGTTTTTAACAATCAGAATGTAACTGCCTTATTTATTTGAAACCCTGAATTGACTCCTTTTATTCCTGAGAAGAAATTAAATTACTTGATCTTTATCGTTATGGCACAAGTTATTTAGCACACAAATTACAGTATATAAAAAGTATGTTCATGAACACTGCAAGGAAAACAGGGAGCTGCAACTTTACATTTGATTTAATTCCACCAGGGCTATCATGTAAGTCTTCAAATGCCAAGGAAGACCAGTGAGTTCACATTTCCACTCTAAAGATATCTCGTATCAAGACGGGCATAATAGTCTTACACTTAACTTTGATTGATTAGGAACTCACTTTTCTTCCTGTGCTTGTAGAGAACTACTGCTGCAGAAACCGACAGATCTCATCAGTCAGCATACTGGCTCCAGACATGCTTTACAGCTTTTCTGACCTTACCTGTTCACTGGATTTGAATACAGTCAAATTCAGTTTTGACAGAGTACACATGAAGAAGATGTCATGTAGGCATGGTTGTGAAATATTTCTATTACTGTACTCAGTAAAAATAAAAAATAGAGTTCCAGAATGCTAACAGAAGTGAGTATAAAGTGCAATGCTAGCCTAGCACTGGCATCTGAAAACTTAAGATTATGGACTCAAGCAGCAAACACTGAGACCTAGAAAAGTGTCTTGGGACAATGAAGCTCAGCCCTAGAGCATCACATGCAGACTGAGATAGGTTTGATCATATGTACACAATGGCCAAAATTTCTTCCCTTGAGGAGAACAGCTCAATGATGCAGACAGAGTGTTTAGAGACCTTCTCAGAAAGCTTGCTCATGGCTAACATGATTAACCGTGAGTTACTAATCCTTTATGTTTGAATGAGACATGCATGTGATGGGTCTGAAGAAAGCCAGACTTAGCAAAAGCTCAGATTGTGATCCAAACTGTTCAGTAACCTGCCCCATTGGTCTCCATAAAAAGCTGGACAAAACCTCCTGTGTCAGCAAGAAGAAACTTGGATTACTGTGGTCTGCCTCTACATCTACAGCAACCGTTCTGACAGGGATTTTACATGGTATAATCACACAAATGAGTAACTCTTTAAGAAGGCTTCAGATTAATGGAGGAAGCTGGCATCTTTTTAAAGTGTTAGCTTCTAAGCCTACCTGGTTCAGTAAGATACTGAAACATTGTATTGTCTTACCACAAAAGCCTTTTTTCACCACCAGAAAATATGAAAGTATCTATTGTTTCTACTGAGGCACATGAAAAGAGGCCAGATAAAAGACACCAGCAGCAAGAGGAAAGATCTAAGGAAATGCAAATCAATGTGAAATCAATTTAACTGATGAAAATACCCCCCCCCCCCAAAAAAAAAAAGCTTAAATATTTACTAAATGTGAAAAATAGATTATTTGTAAATTAGTTCTTTTGTTTCAGATGGGTCACTAAGATTATCAACAATTTGGATTTTGTTGGACAGCAAGGCAAAGATAAAACACTTTTTTATTGTTGCTGTTGTGCTAAAAGCATGTTCATGGCTGTCAGCAAGCATGTCTCTGATTTGTGGGCAAGCCATTCTTGCCATGAGCAGCTGGGTGCCCGCAAACAAACCTCAGCTGCTTGACGGGGGTGGAAAGCTGTGAAGAGCGAGGGATGCTAAATACCAGCCTCATCCCACAGGGATTCACAGACAGACCTCTCAGGGAATGAGCCTGCTTGAAAAGTGATCTATATATGTATATATTTTCTGTATTAGGAAGGAAGTCACGTATTAGTTTTACTGTAATCAGAGAAACAGAGCAGTGTATTGGGTCTATGTAGCCGCGTTTTGGTATCGTGCAGGCCGCAAGGGCGGCTCTGCGCGCAGAGCCCAGCAGCTGCCCCATATCAGAGCAGAGCCAGCTCCAGCTGCTCCAAAAGGGACCTGCTGCTGGCCAGAGCTGAGCCATGGGAGACACTGGTTGAGCCTTTGGAGAGCAGAGTTAAGGAAGGGAAAGAAGCGCTGGGCAACAGCAGCTGGGAGAGAGGGGTGAGAGCCAGCCCTGCAGCCCCCAAGGCAGTGCAGCAGGAGGGCAGGAGGTGCTCCAGGCACGCAGCAGCAGTTCCCCTGGGGCCTGTGGAGAGGCCCCTGGTGGAGCAGGCTGTCCCCCTGCAGCCCATGGATGGACCCCGTGGTACGGAGCCGTGTGGGAGCAGTTCCTGAAGAGCTGCTGCCTGTGGGCAGCCTCCTCAGGCTCAGTTCGGGAAGGACGGCATCCTGTGGGAGGGACCCCATGGGGAGCAGGGAGGACCAAGAAGGAGCAGCGGAGACAAAGTGCCATGGACTGACTGCAGCCCCCATTCCCTGCTCCCCTGCACTGCTTGTGGGGGAGGAGGTGGAAGAGGAGGTGGATGGGGGGAAGGTGGTTTTAGTTTGCTCTTAGTTTTCTCTCTCTAGTCTGTTAGTAATAGGCAATAAATTAAATTAATCTCCCTATGCTGAGTCTGTTTTGCCTGTGGCGGTTATTTGTAAGCAATCTCCCTGTCCTTATCTCAAACCTTGAACCATATTCCATCATATTTATTTTCTCTTCATCTTCCTTTGAGGAGGGAGAAAGAGAGGGCAGCTGTGGTGAAGTTTAGCTGTCCAGCAGGGTGAAATCACCATAACCAGATGTACAGTTTTTTGCTGTCGTACTCACAATTTAGAAACAAATACCTGACTCCTGAAAAGTACCTGTTCCTCACCAAAAACAGCTGAGCAAGGCTTGAACCTGGGCTACCTGTTTTGCTCACGGACATGCTGACATCAGTATGGTCAGAAAGACATCACCATCCCCGGCAGGTGACCCGAGCAAACACGAGTATTTCTCACGCAACACAGAAGAGATGAAAAACTGGCAGAGATCTTCAAAAGCAAGGTTTCTCAAATTTGACACAAAAGTTTCTCCTTTTTACATAAGTTATTAAAAAAAAAAAAAAAAGGAAGGAAAGATGGGAGATGGGTTGGTCTTTTCTGATTATGACTGCAAAATGAAGACTCTTTATTGACTGCAAGCCAGAAACAAGAAACACTGTTTTTTGTTGTTGTTGTTAATGAATCACCTGCAGCATAACAGACCAAAAGGCAATGGTTGCATCAAACAATGAGGAAACAACCACTTCAGCATGGAACAATCCACCAACAACTTTCGTTTCTCAGTTTGTCAATAAAGGTTATGCATGGTCTAATGATGCAAAATTACTTGTTTGGATTTTAGGCAATTAAATTTCATTACTTTTCCTTTGTTACTTTTGCTGAAAAATTATTTACAGCTTGATACAGTGGTGTGGTCTGAACTCTTACTGCTTACCAAAAAAACCAAAATGGACAGACTGGTAAGGACAGAAAGTACTCCAAGTGCTTCCACGTACAGGGAAGATGAAATCTAACCACTAAACTGAAATTGTTCTTCAAAGCCAAAATATGAACATAAATATAGGTAGTACCCTCTCATAGTAGGGGAAAAAAAGTTTTGGCTAACATAAGCAATTTGAAAGAGGGTATTAAATCCTTTTTTTATTTGCTACAAGTCTCTGTGCTATTGAATTACAGTTCATAGAGATCGTTTTAAAAGGTGCTGCAAATGTTGTTTTGTCTGTGTGAAGGATTTCATAAACTGATGTTTAAACCTATGTTTAAGATACTACCTCACAGTATTCAAAAACACTGAAAGCTTATGACTTGGTTAATACGCTGATTATAACGCAGGTTGAAAGTATAATATATGGGTTAGTCATTAATATTTAATTTTGTAATCTAAGAACTTATGAAACTTTGAAAATAACCTAGCATGTTTTCATATGTTTTCTATCTGTTCTTTTAGACATAGAAAGAATGCTAACAATACATTTGCTGACTACCAAAGGTTTTAAATTTAAAAGAAAAATAGAAAACAAAGGAAATGGTTTAAAATGTGTGTTCTTGAAATAATATTTAAGTGCTACTATGGAAAGAAAACTTTTTTCATCCTTTTAGTCATGAGAATGTTTTTAATATATACATCTTAACATCACACTTAATTTTACAGAGTAAAATATATTACAATGTTTGTGCTACACTATTCTGACAGATTACAATGATGCCAGTTAATACTGAAATAGATTGTTTCAACATGTTCAAGTCTAAAACAGCCACATTTTTTCTTTTTAAGGAATATGTAAGGTGCCGGTATAGGGAAAAAGGAACAAGAACTGTATGCAGGTATGGTAGTTTAAAATAAAATTAACTTCTATCCTGAAATAATGACACATACAATCTTATACATGTAAGGACAGTTTTTACATACATTGGGGAGTTGAGTTGAAACAGAGGAAGAAGAGTGCGATGGTAAAGAGAGTACTACCAGGGAGCAGGTACCAGCTGCTTCTGCAGTGGCTAAATGGCAGCTCTTAAGGCTGGCTTCCTTTTACACAACAGATTTTTTTCCCCAACAGTGTCAGGGAGAACTTAGCTATCTTGACCCCACTGTAAGTCCTCCCATATTCTGGATTGCTATACATCTTCAGGGTATGCATTTCCATGCCTAGTAAATAATTATTATTACTTTTTTTTTTCTCTAAAGCAAGTTTCTATGTTCTTTGCACATTTTCGTAAGAAAAATGAGAAAGCAGGAGGGACTGAACTAGTTCAAGTTCACTTCAGGCATACATCAGAGACGAAAAAGAGACTGAAAAGCTAAAATTCTTCCCCTTCACTTAGTACGATGCACTAAAAAGTAATTTTCAAGGTAAGTGATCCCTTTACTTTGTCAGTCACGTATCATCAGCCTTCCATCTAAAAGCAACTATACCTTGTCACACTGGTCACACAGAGCAAATTCAGATGAACCAGAGTACCACAGTCAGAATTTTGATATAGTATATCTGCTGGGTGGTAGAGAAAGTAGGAGGGAGACAGAGGGAGAGTCCTTTTATAATTTATTAGATCTTTTATACCCTCTAATACCTCAGAAAGGAGGTATTTATCATACTGCAATTGCAACTCTTCCAGTTGTGTACCTACATATCCCTCTGCTGGTCTACAGCATCACAGATATGTTAAGATGGATTCTTTACAACTGCAATGTCTTCTGGAGTCACAGTGTTGAGACTGCAAAGTCATTCACAGCACCTCTCTTAGCTGCTCTGACAGTGAAGTTCCAGACATCTGGACTTCACATAAACATTGGATGTTGCAGCTTGACCTCTGCCTCTGTGCAAAGTGCATCCTGAAAGTGAAAAACTTACTTTCTCCTTTGAGCAACTGTTTACAAAGATTACATTGCCGTGACAAACACTGCCAGCCTTGGAGGTAGGTAAGAAGTTCTCGCTAACAAAAACCTGGTCTTTCAAAGGCCACAGTCAAACTAAAGGACTGTGACAAGGCAAAGACTTGGAAAATATGACTGAACTCTTTGTTGCTAGCAACAAGGGGTGAACGTGTGCTGTTCAAAGAGGTAGCAATGGGTAAGAAAGTTAGAGTTCAATGAATCCCAGTGTGCCCAAGATGTTTCCTTGCTAAAACATAGGCTTAATTAAGACCTTCTGCCTCCACCGATCACCTTTATAAGAATGTCAGTCCTCCTCTCCGTTCTTCAAAACATAACAAAAGTCTTGTTTAGGCTATAGTTGATTTCCTCCTGTTTTAATACCAAGGCAGTGCTCTAGTTGCATTCATTGTGTAAAACGGTACTGACTGGAAGAAAAATGAACCGTTGAAACAAAAGTTTGACAGATAAACTGATGACCCAGACATATGCTGCTTAATCTTGTTGGGTACAGTGGCTGAGACCTCAGCTGACAGCATTCTTATGAAAAAGCATATTAAGAGGAACTCCACTTTTCTACTAGTGAATGACAGAATTAACAGTTAAACATGTACTCAGAGGAAGATGTCACGAGATCCCAAGGACGAGAAAAGCCTTGCGACTGCTGAACACAGAATAATTCTGTGGCCCTATGCAGAGAAATGAATTACCAAAATTGCAAATCACTTGTTTTAATGAGATCATGAAGTCCAATATCCTTGGAATCATTATTTTTAAAGGATTAAAGAATGATTTCATTGGAAAATCTCTTCTCTTTGGATTATTTTATCTTGCATATAAACAGCTAAAGTAGTCAGAATTCTGGTGGTAGTAGACTTGGCAGAGCTACGTTAACGGCTGGACTCGATGATCTTAGAGCTCTTTTCCAACCTAAATGATTCTGTGATCACTGGGTGTCTAAGGAATATCAGTTCCAACAGTTAAATTGGCAGCTGGTGATCCAGCTCTCAAGCTGATGAATGCAGTACTTACGTTTCGGTGGCACTGGTCTTGCTAAAGCTGAAGTATACAGAGATGTTAAAATCTAAAATGCTAGAGCACAGCCTGATACTATAAGAGGTAAGAACAATGGAATAAATTACACATCCACATCAGATAGAACTTTGGCAAAAATACAAAGTGGTATTTTGCATTTGAACATACATGCAAAATTTATGTTCAAACTGCATGAATTGCAATTTGAACATAAATTGTTCATATTTTCTTGAAAGTTTTAAATGTGAAAGTAAACACATTGGAGGTCAAGATCTGCAAACCATTTAACAATATCTACATTTGGTACAGCAATGAATGAAAGCTTTGGGATACTGAAGATCCAGAAAGAATTTTAATTCTTTTTTTCTTTGGGAACTTTTTTTTTTTTTTTCCCATCTGAAATTCTGGTTCTACATGCAAGAAAATGTCCCATCATACAAGCAAAGTAAAAAAACATTTAACCGCCCAGAGAGCTGCATTAGCAGTGGAAAGTGACCTTCCTCTGTTTGGCACTCATGAGGTTTCACCCGAGACACCGTGCCAGGTTCTACACACCTAAGATGGATGTTAACAGACTGGAGGGAGGGTCCACATCACCTGGATGCTTAGAGGGCTGCAGTGTATAACACAGGAAGAGATACTAGGAGAAGCTGGTTTATTTAGTTTGAAACAGAGAGCAGTGGGTGGGGAATCTAATTGCAGTTTTGTTTGTGATATTTGTAGCGCTAAATTGTGCCCCAACAACAGATTATTTTAGTTAACCTTGTGACAGGTTATGGACTGTATCTGTTTAGAGAGCCCACCTCACAACAAAGAGTGGCACTTAGTAATAAATAACCACTATCCCCTAGCTAAAAACGTCATGAGGAATAAAATTTTAATCCAGCCATGAAGATTCAGTTTCTCTGGATATTTTTTGCATGGACTAGACTCAAAGACCTAAAATCTCTATTAGATGGCAATCACATCTTTTAAATGGCCACTGTTCTTCACTCATAAAAGACATAGAATTGGATGCACAAGTAATTTTATTAGATATTGGTTGGCCAGTAGCAACATGAGCCAACAAGACAATTTATATGGGTTGGCAGTAGGCCAGTAAAATTCAGAAGTGTAAAGGTTTTTGAATTGCCAATCTGGGGATCCAAAGACTTTGCTGAGCTCTTGCTTGCCTATCACTATCAGTTTAAAAGCGCTGCAACTGAAGTTCAATTACCAATTTTTAAACAATGGAAGAAGTAATCCAGCACCATACACTTTATCAAGAGTACAGAACATCCATGAATGGCAAGACAGGACTGGATACCCAAAAAGTTAGGAGCTCTTGGGCGCAAAAAATTGCTGCTATTAGTCAGTTATGACTCTAGACACAATTCAGAGCATCACCTATCCTCAGGACTCTTGGTAGGATCAAAATGCTGTAGTCACATAACACAAGGTGCTAGATTCACTTCAACTGTTAAACTGTTTAAAAGAAATTCAACAGATTCCTTTTGCATTAGTGGTTGCAGAGTCTATTATTTCAGAATAAAGCCAGCATAAAAGCAGAAGGCTTGCTTGAACTCTGTATTAGTTGTATATATGCTACATAACATGACAGAACTGCAACCATATACCCCACATCACAATTCTTCTGTGAGCAATCCAGTATAGCAGAGATATATTAATGACTGTGATATATTAATGACTGTGAAATGATGCCTAGACGCCATGGCATAAACTGAACAGAGAAACCATGCCATTCATTAGACTTACTTTCTTCTTCAGGTGCTGACTGACTGTGAATTCTTTATATAAGAACTGAAAACCTTAATTGCAGGCCAGTATTTGGCAATATTTCCAAGCAAACAAGAGAACAAAGACTGAAGATAAGTATCAAAATGGATCTATAAATCACCTTGCTGAAAGCTCTTACCAAAGTGCTCCCTGGAATACTTCACCACTATGAAGCTATACCAGAAGGAATCTGAGACTATTATTCTGATGGTAGTAATAAACTCTACTAGAAAATACTGCTTTTTCCACAATTCTGTCTAACGGCAGCTTAGCATCATCTCCTAAGTAGTTGCTTTTCCCCGTATAATTTTACTGCATTTTACTAATAATGTGTTTTCAGAAAACTTGACATGTTAAAACACTGACAGAGGTGCATATTCAAAACTTACATAATTAAAATAAAATTATGCAGAAACTGCAGTTAGATTATGATATTTCATACTACCTACATAAATTAATGAAACTTGAAGACAATCTACCTTAGTTGCTTCGTAAAATCCCAGGTTCCTGAACTTCGTTTGAGTTCTTGGTTGCTGACTACAAGCAGCTCTTAAATTCTTTCCGGTTGAATGACTGCAGTTGACAATACAACATACTACAATAATTTTAGAACAAAATATAACTTTGACATAAACCCCCTCTTTTCTACCCTGACCACTGTGGTTTAAACGTGTCATGGTTTCATACCCTATAAAAAGCAGGGGGATCAATTGTGACAGGATTACAAAGAAAGCAATTTGTTCACACAAATCTATCCAGAAGTCAATGGATACCTCGGAAAAGAAAGACATCAGGATAAAGAGCCTGCAACAGCAGCTGCTGATCAGCCCTGCTGTCACTCTGTGATAGAGGAGACGAGAAGAAAAGACAGTCCTTCTTTCATAATCCCTGTAATTCTCAGCTAGGTGGTACCTGGGCTTCAGTGATGGTTTGTTCCTGTATTTCTAAAGTACTACACTAGCAGCTGCAGGGGTCTCAGTCAACCCACAGGACTCAGGGAAAAAAACAACTTAAGTTTGCATATTTTGTCAGCCTGAATATTTAATCTTTCAGAAATGAACTTTTCACTTATCCAGATAGGTGGCCAAGGGAGTCCTAGTACTGTAAACAAACACTGTTTTTCCATATGCATATTTGAAGAGCAGGGCATGAAGAGAAGGGCACTGTTGTTATGTCTTAGGAACAGAACCGTAAAACAACAACGTATGGTACAGAAAGGCAGAACAGAGAACTTTCTTATAGCAAGGACAGTTTACTACTTTTGTTATTACAAGAGACTGACAAAGACAACAATTCTACTATCAGTCTTCTAATGCTATCAAAATGAATTTTGATGGAGTATGGCGACAGACCAACATAGAGTTGGTACAGAAAAAAAAAAAAAAAAAAAAAAAAAGCACACCACAATCACTTTATTCCTATTGAACAAGGGTTTGACCAAAGTGGTTCATCTGTAATGTAGAAGAACTTAAAAAAAATCAGATTTTCAAGAAACTAAAATACATATGTTATGTTTTACAGTGATAAAAGCATTCCAATATTTTTTTAAACCTACTAAATAAACAAGTTGAAAGAACAAGTGCACCACTCATTCACTTGTTTTAAGTCTCAAACTGTGCCCAATATTCTCACCAGAATAGCTATTTACCGTGAACATTTCTTGTTGCTTTATCAGGGAGGCTACTCATACAATCCACTACCATCAGGTGTTTAGACAATACACTATTAAAGGTAAAAACAGTAATAAGTAACCTGTTTGTTAAGAATTTTCTTTTTAATAAAAACGAAATATTCTTGTGGGCATACACACTTTATGTAAATGCTTAGTCCAAAGCAAATTTATTATGGTTAAGATACACTTTGGTGGATCAGAGGGGAAAGGAAGAAAAATAAGAGTTTTTAATGTACATGTTTAACGAATCCTACAACACTGTAGATTAAAAGATCTACAAGAGTAAATGAAAAAAAACAGTCTCTCTCCTCTCTTTCTCTCTCTCTATATACATATATATTCAAGCTTCCCAAAATGTCTAAGAATTTACTAAATATATACTAGTATTGTCGGTAGTTTTGTGCATCACCTACAGCACAGCATGAGGTTAAAGTAGCTATACAGCCTAATATTTTCTTCATAACATTTACCTAACCACAGTTCCTATGTTTAGTTCTTCCCTACCCTGAAAGATGAAATGGCTTGCAAACACTTTTGTTGACGGTTACCCCTTGATTCTCAGTACTAAAGGCTGAAGTCTTAAAAGTGTCATTTTTGAAAAAGCTAAGGAGATTGTAAGAGTAGTAACTTGCCTCACACATAATTTCGTAACTGCAATTTATGTTTGTTGTTGTTGTTTTTAATTAGAATCATAGAATGCTTTGGGTTGGGTTGAAAGAGGCCTTAAAGATCTTCCAGTTCCACCCCCCTGCCATGGGCAGGGACACCTCCCACCACACCAGGTTGCTCAAAGCCCCATCCAGCCTGGCCTTGAGCACCTCCAAGGATGGAGCAGCCACAGCTTCTCTGGGAAACCTGTTCCAGTGCCAATCACCCTCAGAGTGAAGAATTTCTTCCTTGTATCTAATCTAAAACTACTGCCTTTTAGTTTAAAACTGTCACCTCTTGTCCCATCACTACAATCCCCGACAAAGACTCCCACCCCATCTTTCCTGTGTGTACTGTAAAGCCACTATAAGGTCACCCCAGAGCCTTCTCTACTCTCCAGCCTGAAGATACCCAACTCCCTCTGCCTGCCTTCACAGGAGGGGTGCTCCTGTCCTTTCATCATCCTCATGGCCCTCCCCTGGACCTGCTCTAACAGCTCCACATCCTTCTTGTGCTGAGGGCCCCAGAGCTGAATGCTGCACTCCAGGTGGGGTCTCACAAGAGCAGAGATGAGGGGGACAACCACCTCCCTCCACCTGCTGGCCACGCCGCTTTTGATGCAGCCCAGGATATGGCTGGTCTTCTGGGCACGCTGCCGACTCATATTCAGTTTTTTGTCCACCAGTAAACCCATGTTCTTCCCCACAGGGCTGCTCTCAATTAATTCATCCCCCAGGTTGTACAGATCTTGGTGACTGTCCTGACCTGGGTCCAGGGCTTTGCATTTGGCCTGTTTGGTTCATTCACTTGACCTTGAAAGTTCATGTGCGCCTGTCTCTCAGGCCTGTCCAGACCCTCTGGATGGCTTCCTTTCCTTCCATCATGCCAACTCCACCGTTCAGCTTGGTGTCAACTGCAAACTTGCTGAGGGTGCACTTGATCCCATCAGCTATGTCATTTAAACAGTAATAGTCCTGATATGGGAGTATCAGCTTGACTCTTAGGATATTTTTATTTATTTTTAAGCCAAGGTCGGATGCTTTTTACTTGAGAGATGATTTGAATTTCTACACTACCTAGGTTCTACTTTCACACTCCAAAAGAAAATGTATAAATCACAAGGTAATGTTTTCTTCTGGCCCTCTATATACACTTCTGGGAAAAAAAAAAAAAAGAAAAAATAAATAATAAAAAAAAGAGACACTTCTACAATATAAAAATGTCTCCATCAAAGGATTAATCTGAAAACTCATTTTAAAATATTATTCATTTTTCAAAAAATCCAATTAATTAACAAGTAGGTTTTAAGCAAATCCATCTGTCCGTTCCAAAAGACAATTAATATCTTTGCCCAGAATATTAAATCTTACATGGCCACAGAAGTACTGACACTTAATTCAGTGCTGTACCATCTTGCTAGAGGGAAAATATAGAGCAGCTCTTTTGTAAACTCTATTAAAAATGCATGAGGTATTTTTTATTTTGGAAAATTTAATTTTTTAATCCATAACCCTTAAATGTCACACACATTAAAAACCAATGTGCATTCTAAACAAAACAGGTCAGAACCAGGCAGCATATATTAATAGCAATTAGGTTATTAGCATGGAATCAGAATGCTAGTCTTAACATGAGTAGGTCACATGTCTGTACAGCTAGTTGACCGACAATATGAATTTTCTCAATATGCAAACGTTTTGTCCCAAACTACATTCATGGCAACACTGATGCACATATTTTATGCAGACATAAGAATGCAAATAAGTGGTATTATTTTAAAAAACACGTACCTGTTTTTACCCAAGAACAAGTGACAGACGCCAGAAAAATAAATTAAATGGGGAAAGGTGATGATTAAGGAAATTTGGGATACAAAATGCAATTTCCTGTGTTACAAACAACTTCAGAAGACTTTAAGAGAACCAGAGCATCCCACAGGAATATCTGGTATTGCCATGTAAATCTGAGATGCAACCTTGTATAAGGAAGACATCTGCTGCTGCAATACTACAAATCAAAGGATCTGGAAAACGGAGGCAAACTGAATCCTACACTCCACTCCAAACCCAAGGAGGTCCCAAAGCCACAATCAAATTCCCCTTAAAAACTTACTTCTCAAACTTGAAAGCACCTAGACACTCCAAAGAAAAAAAGCACTTGTTTTCACACTCTGCTACCCATAACTTTATATATATTCCATATATATTCCATCAATTTCAATTAGTAACCTTTCTTCAGATTTCCTCTTCTCCTTTTGTCTGTTTGCAGACAAGTACTTCAAGCACTCTCTTTTAAATGATCTGGGAGTGTTGTCAATGATCCCTGAAACCGCTTCTTGAAACAGGAGGTCTAGCTTTCAGAAATTATCAATTATTAATTAATTTTTTAAAAGTCTAAATAGAGTACAGAAAGAATCCATATGAGTGTGCCTGCATTACTGAAAAAAAGGTGGAAATATACACTTTGTCATTATTTTTTTAGTTTAGAATTAAAGTAATAGACTCAACTGGCTCTTTAACAGAAAACCTGACGAATTCAAGAAATTCAGATAATGGATGAAACACCAGTAATTATGGAACAAAGATCTGGAACATGAAAGGTAGTGGAAATTAGTATATTTTACAGTTTCCTTTAAAATATAATTAGCTTTCCAGCCCCCAGTGTTCCAGTTCATATCCACATCCATTCAGATAAATGTTATGAAGATTTTTTTTAAAAAATGAAGGGCTGCAGCAGACTAAATCCTGTGTAGGTGCCATTCCTCTTACATGAATAGAAGAAAGAATAGAAGCAAAATTAAGCAGATAATTATATATTGAAATCTGAACACTTAAAAAAAAAAATATTTCAGATTTGCTCTCTATGTTCATTCCCATCAAACACTCCCCCGGACTCCAACTGGGTATCTGTTTGGATTTATCTATTTAATAACCTTCAATTGACATCTTTGCACACGTTTGTCCCATATTTCCTTTAAAATGTTTGCACCCATATTTTTTGGCAACGCTTTCCAGAGGACTATTACTTCTTATGTGAATATATCGACACTTCAGTTTTGATTAAAAATATACATATCCTGACATATCAGCTTCCTTTAAAAAGTTAGTGTGAGTCAATGATAGTTGTATTCCTAATCTCAGTAAATGTCTTCCCTCCATCTGTTAATTGTCATGCTATTGTCAAATTGAGTGGAATATATTAATGTGCTATTTAAAGATTATGCTACATTTTATCCACTCTAATTTAAAAAAATACATATTTTATAATGCAGTAATAAGGGATTTTCTTTAACTACCAAGGCATCTTGTCCATTAGTTCAGTTTTTCTCCATGTCTAGTCCAGCTTCTCTTTACTGAAGAAACAATTTTTCTCTTTATATGTAGACATCATCCTCTGGGAGTCTCTCACTGTCTTTTGGAAAGAAGAAGATGCTTAACTCCAACAGATGACAGTATGATATGAAATGGAAATTATATTTAAAAAAGCATGACTTTCTGCCTTTTTGTTGTGATCAATATACAATTACCTAAAGTAAGAATCACGTGTTGATTCTTCAAATCACGTTCTTCAAAAATAATAAACTTGTATTTGATTATTATGAAATTAACATTAGTAATGAAAAAGAATTTCTGCTTGCCATCAATCATCCTGCAAACACCCATTCTTTCTTCATTTTTCTTTCTTCACATTTCTTTTTTTCCAACACATGCATACTTATTTCAATTCTGCATTCTCATTCCCAAAGCTGAGAAACTCTTCTTTTGTAAAAAGGTGTTGTCCCTTTCATTTAGGGATCTCAGAACACTATCTGAATTGAAGTACACATAATTGCAAAATATAATAATTGATTCAATTACAGTTTCTTCAGAGTACGTACTATTGCAACACTTTGCAAATGTAAACAAGAACCCAGTAACTCCTTTTCTATTAAATAATTGTTAATAATTTATCAATTGCTAACTTTTAATAGATGTGTAACATTGTCGTTTATATTAAAAATAAATTTAAGTAGCAGCAGGACTAACTACTGAACATCAGTCAGACTGCAAAAATGATGTAATTGATTTTTTTCTTGCCCGCAAAGTGCCTTCTCCATTTCTAGACTGCAAAATATTCTTCCTTCCTTATGCAAAACCTTGTGCAAGGTTATCGCTTTAATGCATCTGCTCAGCCTCTTATTTAATAAAAATGTGGTTTGAGGCTCTACTGTAGAAACCTCCCAGCAACCTGCTACAAAAAGATAGACTCTGCCTAAACATGTCTATATATACTTCAAAGGTCTGTATGTCTTTAGGTGGCAGCATACTAGATTAAGGTAAAAGCAATTTCAATTCAGTCAAATCTTGTAATGATTTGCAACAGCTGCCAACTGCTTAATAGCTTACATTAAACAAACAGCTGATTTCTTCGTATATGCTACAGGTTAGATCCACACAACTGGAAGCAGTTCAGCTGACTTATTCATTAATATTATTCATAAGAGTAAACTGGGTAAATATAACTATACTTCATGAAAAATGCTGGCTCTTTGGTAGAATTTAGATGTTCTCACAATAGCTTATTTCTGCCTAATAATTACAAAATCGATATAATATCATGCAGTAGAAAATACGGTCACTTAGACAGCCCTCAATTGAATGTATTATAAATTAGTTTTCTTTTCTCCACCAAAACTGATCTTTTTCTTAACAAAGCAATAGCTTATCTGAATTTAGCAAGTAAATTCTTATTTATTGAAACCAAAAGTACTTAATCTGAAATAATGCTTATAGCACATAGAGCCTTAATATCCACCAAATTACCTTACCTTCTTCAACGCGATGAAGGAAACTTTATTGTTGGCTTTTTTTTTTTTTTCCTATTTAAATAGGACCTGAGCACCTAAAATTTTATCTAAGCACAACTGAGTAGTTTACTTAAATTTCTTAATCTTAGTTGGAGTTTACAGTTAGATAAAACAAGAATAACATTTAATCATCCACACGTTAACTGTTTAAATCCAGATTTATTTACTTTCTGCAGCTCTATCTTTTTTTCCCATCAGCAGCAATATTATGTGCATCATTACAGTTGTGTTAAAAATCTAATTATTTAAGAACAATGACATATTTTCACTGCCTCTAATAGAATTCTCCAATTTCAGTCTGCAATTTTATTACACTACAGCTAACACCACTCCAACTAAGAGCACTCTATTTAGAAAATATTTGAATTATGTCTACTGATTTTTGATATTAATAAACAATAGGCAAGATCATAATTGTCCTAATATGAAAAAAAAAAGATATAACAGGAACACTATAAAAACATAATATGCTCTAATGAGTGCCTTCATGAATCTTGAGTCATAAAATAATCTTCAATATTTAAGTTGATGTTCTGCAGGAAAGCTGTGTGTAGCAGGAGAGAAGAGACATAAAAGAGGAATAAAGTCTACAAGAGACATATACTACATATAGGGAAACACTTGAACACAATGAAAATTATTTTCTCTCCCTGAGTATGTTGCAGCATTTTCAGAAACAGTATCTATACTTATTCACTTGTTTATGTTAGCAGTAACTGTTCCCTAAATTTATCCTGGCTCATGCCTGCTATGCTTATAAAATTCAACACAGTTGAATTTAGCACGGTTCTAGTCAAAGATTTTGCCACATCTCTTCAGCTGCCTATGTAACAGTCCTAAACACAGATTGCAGAGACTATCTTCACTCTTCTCTTAAACTTTTCTTCACTGACAGCTTTGGGTGGTTGTTTTTTTGTTTTTGTTTTTTCATCCTTTCTTTGCAGTAAATGAAGAAAAGAAAGAACTTGCTGACTGCACATATTGCCTTAGTCCTTGTCTTCAAAAGCAGTTATTTGGTAACTCCACAAATTTATTGGCTTTTGTGTTATAAAGAACAGCTCAACATTTAGATGGTTTATGATTTCATAGTGTGTCTGAAGAGTTCATGCATAATACATTTTTTTTTCTGAGATTCATCCAAATAAAAGAAATTGAACTAACAGCAATCTGTGATGATGACATGGACATCATCTTAGCTGGAGAATTTAGTACCACCACAAAAGTAAAGTAATTTTACCACTGCTCCAAGTATCGCTTAGAATTCTACTGCAATAACTGCTTTGAACGTTTATAAAGTGCAGTGCTCATAGATAGTCTTTGCAAATCTTGTGCCCATGTACACCGAGAAATACTATATTTAGACTTCCATATACTCAAGAATAAAGCTGCGCAGTGCGTCTAGAGAAAAGAAACATAATACAGATCCTAAGGAGCACTGAACACTCTGTATTTAACACCACATCTCTGGGGTAATCCCACTAAAGCTTGCATCCTTTGTACACCAAATATACAGATCAGTAGTGGTTATAAAAACAGGCAGAAATCAAAAGCAATTAATGATTTGGGTACTTGAAGATGGTTTGTATTAGACCTACGTATTCTTTTACACTTCAGGATTCTTGAAGTTTCTTACAGAGCAGAAATACAGCAGCATTTTAAACATCAATGAGACAGAAAGCTGTCAGGTTAAAAGAACATTTGAACTAAAACAAATAGACATGAATAAGCCAAATATTCAACTCAGACTCAAAGGAAGGTTCCTGAACACTACGACAGTGAAGCCTGGAATAGTCTTCTCATCAAAGTAATGCAGCCAAAACTCATAACTGATTTTATAATGAAGATCACAGAATTTATGGAGGAGCCGTGTGATATAGCAATGTAATGAAAACGAGGAAATAATCAATAGCCCAAGGTATCACTTAGTTCCAGATTCTTAACTGTGATCTGAAGAGCAATGCACCTAAAATCAGAAGTCACTTCTGAACATGTTATCAATGGATATATTAAAACAAAGCAACCTTCAGAAGCATTAGAGACTACTGTTTTCTCAAATCACGCTAAACATTAACCAACGTAAAAAATAAGCCAAAAGTCCATTGGCAGTGAAGTCCAGCTAGCACCACAAATCTCCCATGAATCTTGCAATCATGCAGCTCAAGACTTAACAAGCAAACGTCTCCCACATGTCTTGCTCCCTGCCTATTGTTTGCAGCATTGTTGATAATACGCCCAAAACTCCGTAAAGCTTTCAGCTCTACTTCCAGTACATCATCAACAGTGACATGCTCCTTAACTTCATCAAACCTACAAAATCATACAAGCAGCTTTGTACTGCTGTGGATCAGCACTATAGTATATCAGATGGTCACACCATCCAGTTGTTAATTTTGCTTTAGTATTTTTGACAGCAGGTAAGATAGAAATTTACTCTGTCCAGATTCTCATTAGTGTATCCTAGATTTGAGATTTTAGTGCACCCTAGTGTACCCTAAATTACTGGGTACTCTAGCCAGCATCTCTTCTACACCTTATTTTCCACCAAACATCCTAAACCATGTTAGATACAGTGATGTCAGAAATAGCTTCACGGAATATTGTATATTGTCACTGTGAAACAGGCACAGCAGGTTACTTCACTGAATAATCTCTTTCATTAAAATTTTAAGAAGTGAAATATCATGAGACGACTCATTCCTTACAATTTGTATTGTTTTGTAAAATAATTGAAAAAAATTAGTTAACTGATCCATGATTTATTTTTTAATTCTTTTGGGTACAAAGGGAAAACAGTCTTAAAAACTCTGAGAAGCAGTTTTGTTCTTATTTCTGCATTGTCCCAAAAGGGCCAATCTGCTGCTAAATGAACACAGGCAGAATATTTAATTTTGGCACCATCACAGGACTAATTTCCATACAATAGAAAAATATGCACTGTCAGATCTTGTCCTAATGCAAAATCTGCAGGCTTCATGTCTGTTTCCATAATATCTCATCTCTTACCTCCTACTGCCTGCGTATCAAAAAACCCTGAAGCTTACTTTATTGAAATCTTTCTTTAAATGCAGTCTTCTGATACTTATTTCAGATACGCACCAGAAACTAATTTTAGTTTACTTCTTGTGCCTTCACTCTGCAAACAGATATTTGAAGAACATTTAAACTGTATTGCCCAATTTAGGAGATTTTGCAGGAGAAGGATCCTTTCACACTTCAGCAATTGTATATAACTAAACAGTCTGCACTTGATTGAAAACAAGTTTCATTGCTTTTAATGAAAGTTTGCTTAAATAGTAAGAAAACTTTGCCATTCCTCAGAAATCACAAACTGAGGACTTGACTGGGGCACATTCTGATTTCTAACAAGCAAACTTCAAAAAAAAAAAAAAAAAAAGATGTAGAAATATGTAATTTTTTTAAAAAAAGAAAGAAGAGCTATACACCAAACAGTAACAAAGCTTGCTTCAGATTGCTTGTAGAGTGCATGTTTGTATGAAAAACCATGCAGTAAGTAGTAAATTCACGTATCAATGAGGAAAAGCACTAAGAAAAATGAGATAAAAGGCATGATGCAAATTCAAGTGAAGCAGTTTGTGGAAGTGACAGCTTAGGATCAAGCTTGAATAAATTATATTTAAAGATGAAAAATAACAGGGAGAGTGTGCTTTTAGAAATATTTGGAAAGATACAGTGCTCCCTAGCCCAAAATGAGTTAACGCTACATAGAACCATTAAAAGTAACTTTGCAGACAACTTATATTGAGAAAAAGAGAAGAAAAAGAAGCAGCATGTGTAAAATATACATTTCATACAGAAGATGAGAACTGCAGCAGCACGTGACAACAATCTAGAGTTTCAAACTTCTCAACATATCTTGAAATGGTAAGGATATTTTCCTCATATTTCACTCTGTACTGTATATTACTTGCAGGAGTTGGTGAAAGATTTACAAGACAATTTCTAACTTTTTTTTTTTACTCTTATCTAGTTGACTTTTCAATAATTGTCATCCATTCTAAATCCGCATTTACTGTATCATAAATCGCTTGATGTGGATGTTTATACTCTCACCTCAACTTCAACTCACAGGACAATGAACTGTAACAGCACCAGGCCCCAGCACGTTCTTAGAAGTAAAAGTTAAGGGACTTGCATTGAGATGCTCGAATAGAACAAAGCAGGGCAGGAAGCAGGCCTCTGCCCTTTGGCTTCCTGCCACTTGTTCCTCCTATCATGCTATCTTTCCTTCTTTCGAGATAAATCTGCCTTGCCACATTACAGTATTCGCTTTTCAAAACAGCCACTTAGGGATCTGGCACTTCCAAATAGAAATATCAATCCTAGGCAGACAGGAGGAGAAAGAGAGGGAGATAATTTTAATAAGAGTAGCAATCTGCTTGTTTTTATTTGTTCACTGTTGATGCACTTTGGGATATATCATTTAATTAATATTACACAAAGATAACAGTTGTGCTCAAGGTAACCTTTGTGAAAAATCAGTCAAGAATATGCATAGGGATTTTGTTTAGATTGCAAAGAGGTCTCATCAACCATATCTTTACAACATACATGGACCCAGCACAAACCATTCTGCCTTTCTCTGGTATGCTAGTAGTTCAAAAAAACCAAATTATTGATCGAAATTCAGTTATTATTATGGAACTATAATTGAAAACAAAAACAACTTCGAACCAAGAGCTTAGAAGCTGAAGAAATATTCAGGAACAGTAGTGTATGCATGAAAAACACTTCAGATTTCAACTGCTGAATACAAGCATAACAACTTGGGTGACACAAGACCTTGCAAAACCATTGCTGTCACCTGCAACAGGATAGATTAGGATTGAACTACGAGGAGGCTAAGAATTATGCATATTCTCCTATCTTCCTTGTCCTTCAAATTTTCAAAAAACCTCTAAATGAACTGCAAAACTTTTTATGTAGTTTCAAGTTCCTTCTAAGGAACCAAATGCCCAAACCCTGAGTTTCTTGCGAACGTTTCAGTTTCCAGACCTACTCTAGACAGAACAGTACTGTAACCACGATGTGAAGAGGGTATCGTCAACTTCTACATGCCTCAATTCTCTTTTCTTCTCCAGGCTGAAAGGCTGTAAACTTTTAATAAGGTTGTTTCAGTACAGCAACCTTCTGCTAAAAAGTGCTGATTTGACATATTCTGCCGAAAACTTTGCTTCTGAAAAAAAGCTTAGCTAAAATCCTTTCTGCTTTTCTGTCAGCTCTTCTGCCACCTCTCTGTGCATGAACACCATCAAAGACACAAGGCTACCGGGGTTTTCCAGCCCAGATTTTCCATCAATCTGTCCAGAAGGCTACTGCAGAGCCCAGGTATCAGGACACCCACATTTTGGGGCTTCCCAACCAGTGACATCCCTGGCTGGTGAACTCTGAAGACATTGGGGTTTCTGAACTCCAGGTATATCACAGCACTATCAGGGGCTGCGGGGACCTCTGGCTTCCAAGATGCTGCCAACAGGCTGCCTGATGGTTAGCCAGAGCCTCCAGGCTACCAGCACTTCTGGGTGGCAGCTGGCCAAACATCTGCTGCTCTGTCATACAGGGCGAGGTACAAAGTCGTGCAGGTTATCTCGGAGTTTGACATGTTCCTGGGCAAGAAACCAAGATCCCTATCTGTATGCGATTTTCCCATACCTTGTGTTAGACCTGCACAAGGCTTTGTAGTTGTTACAGTCCTCAGCCTTCTTGATAAAGACAAAGGGGAAGATAAAGACAACTGCCTTTTGTTGCAAAGGACAAAGCACAGTAAGTTGCTGTTCTTTCTCACTGCTGCTGGGTTTTGTAAGCATATAAAATTAATATGAAAGAGGATGTAATAAAGTTTTGTTTTGTTTTGTTTTTTTTCATATTGGAACTTGATTTCCTACTCTCCAAAGGGGAGGGTTGGACCACAACATGCCAATTAAAATTCGGTTGTGAACACAAAATCCAAGATATTTTTACTTACACTGCAGTTAAAACACTTAAGTACCCAAAGGCATTACACGTACTACGATATGTTGTATCCAAAAATCCTGAGCCATTCTGCCTGAAATACCCAAGTAACTAAATGTTTAAGGTAAAATCTAAGAATCAATGAATAAACAACTCTTTGTAACACAATCGACTACTTCAGGCATTATCATATAAAGAGGCCTAGATAAGTAGGAAAAAAGTCTCATAAACAACTTATCTGTTGCAATATGAACAACACATAAATGACTTTAAAAGAGTAGTAAAGTCATTTTCTGAGCACAGCCAGTAAACCAAGAAAAATAAAGTGGTTTTCTTAAGTAAGCCTTGAAATGAAGTAGAAGTAAACTGTGCTGAAATGGATGAGAAGCTGGTGAGGTGTCCAGTAATGATGCATTTAAATAAGCAATTTGGCTAGAATTTGCAGTCATCTGTGAATAATTTATCAAATTGAGTAAAGCATCTCAAAAGCCCACACTGGCTATAAACTGCTGAATATTTTTGCTGTGTTAAAGCTCAGTCTCCCTCACTTTCCATTCCTTTTCTTCTAAATCCATAAAATGAATAAGAACATTCCTTTATGCTGCCTAGATGACAGCTGATTGTAGGGTATTTGTTTTATTAAAAATATTCCTGAATAAAGACCATAAAAATGGACAAAGATTGTCTTATTTCTCTGAGGTAAAAAATAATAGGAAAAATGCAAGTAGTAAAGCATCACGCGCAGTAACACTGACACAGCATACTCTGAACTGCCCAATTTCTATACACTTTACACAGCATGCTCAGTGCCTGAGACTCGGATACACTTCTATATCTCACAAGCCAAATAGCCTCCTGCTCCCAATTCAGCAGCCTAGGCAGAACCTGTATCATAACACAATATTCACACGCTAACCACCCATAATTTAAGAAAAGAAATAAATGAAAATGAAACAAACAAACAACAAAAACACCAGCAGAACTAGTCTCTTCACCACGTTCCACCTTTCCATACTCTCTAGAGACTGAAAAGGAATCTTTGGGCTCCTTTTAGAAGAAATTCAGATACTGAATTCAGACTCATTTCTTTTGGTTTGACATTTGAAGGTCCTAGCCTCACTGGAGCGAAGAAAAAGAGAAAAGCAGAAGAAAAAATAAATAAATTCATACTAATTCCAAATGAATTCACTCTGTAAGAGAGGTCTGAAAAACGTTCATACCATATCTCTATCTTATGATTAGGAGCAGTGTACTTATTACTATGAACTGGGGCCATCACAAAGAACCTTCTGCCTCTCAATTACAAGGCACTTTAACATTCATACCATATGGATTTTTGTCCTTAGAAAGCATAGTTACCTCAACTGCAGTGATAAAGAACAACTCAATCTCAAAACTTGCACTATGAGGTCCTTTCTTTTCTATTTCTTCTTGATGAAGTTTAGCCTTCAACAGTATGCCTTTGGCCATAGTCCATATTCTGGCTCTGTCTCTAATACGCTGCAACTCTTTGCTGCCTGTCAGTAACGCTGCTCATCAGAAATATCTTATTTCCCAAATTCCAGCGAAAGCAGACCTGGCTCCAACTCACCAAGCTCCCACCCTTTTCTGACATGCAGCTTCCAGAAAATGAATCCCTGCATCTTTTTTATTGTTTAGCCAGTTTCCAGTAGGAACTCATTGAAAAAATAAATAAGTAAATAAAATTCACCCCTCAAAATTCAGGCATTCCGCTTGCTATCCATTTCTTCCTGTTATTACTCCAAAACCTTGATGCCGTGCCTGAAATGGAAAATACCTAAAAAAATATCTCTGATTGGTGATGCTCATCATGACCTTAGTTGCCATGACTCTCCTCAAATACTGAATGCCAAGGATGAGGAAGAGCACACCAACATGTTCAAAGCATTTAGCTTGAGAAAACCGAGTGACTCTAACTAACAAAGATCCAGAATACTTCTTTTGTCAACAAAACAAAACAGCATGGCACAACATCTCAGAAGAGAAATGTGTTCTAAGATTAAGAAGAAATTAATTTTCCTAATTCAAGATAAAATAGCAAAATCCTTTTACTTTACAACTTTGAGGACAGAATATGGAAAAAGACAGGAAGCGCCTTAATTAAAATACTGTGGTTCATTTTGTTGAACAAAGCCTTCAGAGTAGTGAATCCATGTAGAACAGACCGTTACAAAACTGCAGTTAGCGAGACAGAAGATCTCATATTTGCATAGGAAAAACAGTATTTCCTACACATTTTATTTTTTTTATAATAAAGACACAAAAATATCTGTCTGCTCGAGAAGGAAATATGGCATGTTTTTCTTTGGGGATCCCTGAATAAGTATGAAACAATTTCTGCCGACTTAACCTGGCTTGACAGCATAGATCATTACAATGATTTAAAAGAATGTTTAAATTTTAAGTTCTGTAACATATATATAGTACTAAAAATAATCTATTCAGACAGTACTTCAAGTGGAATGTGTTCTATTAATGCAATCTATATGCTAGCATTCGGGGGATAACAGAATAGGAGCATGATGTACTACCCCTCAACAGCTGCTCTTAAAATGTTGTATTTGAAATGCATCAGATGGAATAAAGAAATGGAAATTAATACAATCTTAACTCATGGACACATAGATCATGAGTTAATTCCATTAAAATGTGAATAGAATTGTGTCAAAATGAAGTATAATGCTGAACAAACTTCCTTCGTCATTCTGGTTAAGTGAATTAAACTTTTCTTGATGTATTCTCACTCGAGGCTCAAGAATCTATTACATACGTCTAAACCAAGACTGGATAACATATTTCTTGTGGCTTTTTCATATTACCATTTTAATTTTCAAAATATCTCAAGAGGTGAAAAAAAAGCTGAAGATGAAAATACTTCTATAAAACAAGAAGAAAAAAAAAAAAAAAGAAAAAAACCCACACAATTTAATTAGCTGAGAAACCAGAGCTTTGTTAAAAGTAGCAAATATAATAAAGAAGATTATCACTCAGCCACAGAAAAAAAAATCTCTCAGCACGCCTTTGAAGAAAGTATATTTAAATTCACCAAAAGATCAATTACCGTTTGTGAGGATAACTATGAAAGTTAATAGAGAGCACTGGCAAGCATTGTACTCACAATAAGCCAGCAAAATACCTTGGATAAAGTAACTTAAAATATTAAGTCTTCAGAGACTCTGGCTCACCAAAACACAACTCAATCACAGAATCACAGAAAACAAACAGAGGAAGGGCATATATAACACTCTGGAAAAACGCAGTACAGGAGTTAATATTCAAACCCTTGTTATGGTTTGGCATTAACTGAGTAATGAAAACTCAAGTTCAACGAAAGCATTCTTCCTGAATTGGCTGCCCTTAAGATTTCCCCTTACGGCACCTCATGTGCTAACTCCTTCTTCCTAGACTCTCCTCCATCTGAATTACAGCCTGTAAGGACTTGCTGAGCCATGCACACACGAATGAAACACGAGAACTTCAGCAGTTTTACACTTGAAACTAAAAGCTTTATTCAGAGATTCCTAGTGCCTTCTTTCAGGTTTTCCTATGAGAAGTGAAGAGAGAAAAAAAATGTAGAAAAATATACTTTTAAGTCTGATACTTTTTAAATGTCCCATAGCTTAGTTAATGGAGTTCAAGTGTGTCAGTAGTGTCTCGGATGCTTTCAGATCATGCCTCCGACAGTCAGGCAATGAAAAATAATGTACTTGTCACCCCTGTAATGTGGCCTCGGTTATGAAGACAGGGATCTGCCTACGGACCCTGGGAATGGGTCAGCAACAAGGGTTCACAGATAGGAAAACCTCTGCAATTAGCAGAGGTTGTCCATCTTTTGATTTCTTTGGAGCTCGGAGATGAACTCCTGAAGAAAGCCACTGCCTGACAAAACCATACAGGAGTGATAGCCAGGAGGCTGGACTAGAAGATGGTTCTCAGGGGCCTGAAAATTGCTACAAGATACATGAATAGAGATGTGAATGAACTAGAACAATGTGTTATTGTCTATGCTGCATTCACACATTTACATTCCGGCACATATTTGCAAACACTCCAGCTGCATTCACTCCGTTAACTCTCAGTGTGGTGACTAGTGGAGTTATTAGTGAGAGGAGTCTGGAAGAGCTGCATCTTGTGATTTGAAAAGAGTATATATTTATCCCAAGGAATCAAGAATGCCTCCTTTCAGGGCTGAACTGAATTGATTGTGTGGGAATGATTCAGCTACAAAGGTTCCCTAGAGATGAACAAAAATGCCTTCGTGTCATGGAATTACTAATAGCCTACTGGCATATATGACAATGAATTCTGAAAGTATAGCAAGGGGTAAGTGAAAGGAGCATCTCAGAATGAAACCCCAGGCAAGTCTGGTGTAATTTGTGAAGAGTAAGCCCAGTGCTGGGAAAACCCCGAACTTGTCATACCTACTTAAAGTCCAGACTTTGCCAGGGAGAGGAGGTTATGTCACGACTTTGCCCCATGAAGCCTAGGTGTTCTGTGCCCAGAGCTGCCAGGGCATCTGCAGAGGCTGTGAGGATGCAGCGAAGCATCACTGCAGGAAAGCAGAACTAAATTCCTTCAGTGGAAACTGAACACATTAAATCATGTAGTTTCTGGTTTCTAGAGCCTTTTTGTATTAGCTACTCTACGCATCTTCAAAAGGTACAGAACACCAGTGCATAATCTTAACCCCAGGTTAGCATAGCTTATACTCATTTATTTCCTTGGTCTTCAGCGCAACAGATTTCCTGGTAGGCCCTTAATTCACAGGCCTAATCCTTCTATCCCCATACTTGGATTCTTTGAGGAGAGGCTTCTGAACAGAGAATGCATTAATTACTTATTGCCCTTACATCGTTCTCCCATTTCTTTGTTGTTCAGCACAGTGCAGTCCACACTCCTGACGTATCCTCCCAGAAAGGCAGCAGACCTTAGCATTAGCTACACCGAACTGCAGAGCAGAGGATGCAAGAACAGCGAAGGACTGATTTGGAACAAGACTGTATTTTAAAGATTATTAAAGAGCAGGAACTGTATGAGGTGAATACAGATAGTGGTAGGACACGTGCCTAGGCAAATTCTGATTTAACATTCTGTTGTTACAAGTTTATTATGCATCTTCGGACTTAACACCTACCTATGCTTGAATGTATACTGAGATTTGCCTGTACATAAGCAACTACTACAGTTAAAGTTCATGAGGAACTACAGAAATAGCCCAGTCAGCTTTCCACAGCTTGGACAAGGTCCAAACCATCCGGCATCACCCTGATTAATAAACCCTTTAGTAAGTATGACCTGCTGATTTCTTCCTTCTTTAAACTAAAAGAATTCCATCAGTAATAGTAAAGGATAAGCCTGTGGGATATACACAGCTGACAGCCAGTGCCTCCAGGTGCACCTCTTCGTGTCCCACAGGAATACCTGATCCCACACGTATGAATGCTGGAGCCTGGGAGGACGCGTGCAAAATGCTGTTAGCCAAAACACAGAGCACTGAGTCTGCACCCATTTCTCCCTCCCAGGGTGGGAATCTCTCAGTCGGCAGGAGGAGAGCCTTCCCTGCCTTACAGGAGCACGGTGCACAGGGACGGTGCCGGCTCCAGCCTCCTGCAGCACACAAGTGCTGACGTTTGTTGCTGTCCTTCGTGTAACGGCACAGACGTGCTTGAGGAGAAGTGAATAAAATCTCGTAACAGCACAAAAATAAACCCTATTGGACCATTTCCACCAGAATAGTTAATGTCTGAGCAGGAAATCTGGCAGACTGTTGATCACTCGTAGGAAATGAACAGCTACTTGGAACCATCAAGTCTCAGAACTTAAAACCTCCAGAGGGGAACAAAGCAGGTACCGCTGGGTTTCTGCCTAAGAAAAAGGGAAGTATTGTAGTATCCATGCATATCAGAAGAAAACACTGTTGCTCCATTTCTTAATTTACTCTGTAAGTCAAAATATTGCAGGCATCCTCGCTCACACAACGCGTAAGTATGAACTGCCAGCAGTATTTCACAACCACAAGTTTATCAAAGTCCTGTATTTAAGAACATGTGGGTAGCCAAAACAAAAAGTAGCTTAATTATAGCAAGTTGGTGTCCCAGAATATCAGTTATTGTAACAAAATACAGGTAAGTAGACCACACAGATAACACAGACACAAGGACAATAATTCCTTAGTCAACTATTTGCTGTTGTTAAGATTTATTTTTTATTTATTTGTTAAGCTCATATTGTATGTTCCTAGCTTCTGAGGGGACATTAAAAGAAAGTTTCTCCATTACTTTGCTTTCACAGTAGATAAAGCTTACACTTTAACAACGACAAGAAACAACTGGAATCAGTTCAAACAGTAGCTTGGGTTGCAAACAGAGAACGCGGCTTCTTATTATATTATGCTATTCTTGTTCAATTTTAATAAATACTCTAATTAGAGAAAGAAACAGCTCAGCTACTGTATAAGGCTATTACATTCTTCCTGTTTTGTACAGATTTATAGTATTTGGAAATCAATATGACTCGAGTAGTACACAAAATACTGAAAATAGAAACACCCAATGGCTCAGCAGGATGTAGCATCCTTGAACTTTCAAATGAGATTTATAAGAAATAATAATTCCTGTAAAATATGGCACTTTATTGCAAACTATAACTTGTACAGTTTCCAGAAAAGTTTTATAACTACCGTTATAAAACGGCATTATGGAAGCAGTATTCCAACTGGTCAACACAAGGGGTATTCTAGAACAAATAATTATACGTCGAAGCATCTACTGAATCATATCTCTCACACAGGTTACTACTGCCCTTTGATAAATCGTAACAGCCACACTGATGAAAATGCAAGATTTCACATAATTCATTAAGGGCTTTATTATTATTTTTCCTCACTCCCTTGTTCTTTCATCAAATTTGGGGGAAATTTCCTGCTCCGAGAGTACTTTCTCTTTCACTTGCATGACACTATTTTCTTACAATCTAACTGAATGTATTTCTTTTGCTTATTTATAGCCATCCCTGCTCTCCTGTCTCCATTCCCATATCACTCAGTGTCCCGTGATCCTCAGGAGACTAAGTCATTTCACTCCCGCTTGACAATAATGATCTAAAATTCAACTTCTTTAAAAAACTTCCAGGGAAAAGAATTTGATTTGCGTTTGTTTTTTGTTGCTGTTGCTATTTTTTAAAATCCATTATAACAATGCACACAGCACCATGTGGCTCAGAGAAATGCACAATCTCAAGATGAAATCCTATTGTGTCAGTTTATTCAGAGGAGGCTTGGGAGTTTCTGAGTGGGCAAGGAAGACTAAGAAATTATAATTTCTTACACAAGGGACCATTCAGGCTTACAGAGGTAGGAACAGCATCGCTTTTATGAAATATTGTTCCTCTTGTAAAACAGAAACTCCCATGAACTTGGACAGTCTTCTAGGCAGCAGGATTGAAGCTGAAGCATGTTTCCATCAATCCTGAACCCCAGCTCTCTATGCTCAGGAGAATCACAAAGGGGATTCCACAGGAATTCAGGCTGAACAGAAAAACAAGCATTTCCACGCTTGCACAGGGGACGCTTTCTCATAGCACTTCCTGTTTCTCCTCCATTTTTATTTTGTCAATCATAGCACTCATGCTCGTTCTCACACAACACCCTTGGAAAGGCAGTCAGCATCCAGAGAAAAGTTAAATGATACTTGATACCCATCATTCATACCATCCCTTCTATACAGGTGAATTTCTCTGGTTTTGCAACCATTTGTGCCTTTCTCTTCAGAATCAAAGAGGTACATTTTTCAGCAACAAGTAACAATAGTACTTTATGCACTCCTCAGTCTGCTTCAGCTTCTTATTACACAATAAAGTTAAATTATAGTTTTGCCTTCTAACCTCAGTTCAGATTTAAACACAACAAAGTATCTCAAGAGAGTCAAGGGACGACCTACAGCATGCTGAAGAGCAGAGTGGAAGACAAGTTAAGTGCTAGAAATTAGGAAAAAATGATCTCGATTTACACTGTTATTAAAGAAAAGCTGAATTTCTGAACATAAAAGCTTCACAAAGTTAAGGTACATTTATGTTACTCAACAACCCACCTTTTAATATCTTTATTTAAATACACAAAGTGCTAAGAATAAAGAATTCAAAAAACTAAAGAATACCAAAAATAATCATTTAGAGGACATCATATATATTTTTATAACTTAAAAAAGAATAAAAATCGGAAACTGGGCTATATGTGTAGTCAATTTTCCCAACACTAAAGTACAGATCTTACGATACTATTATCAGTATGGCAAATCTAAAACACCAGTCTTGCTTTTGTGCTTGAACATTCCCTTTGCAATGCAATATCCATGAAAAACATATGCACTAACATGGCATAACGCTTACGCTGCAAGAGGAATACTTATAATACTATTGTTCACAAACTTCACTTCTGTAAAACTGCCAGCCTCATGCACTGCTTGTTTTCCTAAGACCAAAAATAACTTCTTTTGTCTGCTCTGCAAGGAAACAGCCTCAGTCATATTTTAGTAAATAGCTCGACTTCTTTAATTAGACTGCGTTGCCAATATATTTAAAGCGGACTTCACATACTGATTTCTTTTGGCACAGCAAAAGAAAAAAAAAAAAAGTCATCCTTGTTCTTTGTTCACTCAGAAGCTTCAGTGGCGAGAAACTGAGTGTCTGTGGGGCTGGTCTGGCAACACAGTCTCACACCAAACTGGAAATTTGTCTGTAGAGATGTAGCTCAAATACGGATCTTTGGAAATAGACCAAGGCTCACTGTACTTTCAAAAGATCATTTTGAAAATACAAGAACGTGCAGGGTCTCACCAGATACCATTTCTGTTGCAGCATTACTGCTGTATATTAACTCCAACTTTTAACACCCCATTACTTCTAACTGGACAGCTAGTAAATTAATTTTTTAAGTATCTGTTTAATATTGTCATTTGTTTAGCCTAACAATTTGGCTGACCCTAAACTGCTCTGAATTAGATGCTTTGAACATCCAAGTCTTTCTTGTTCTCAAGTATAGAAGTAATACTACCACCGTATGCACCAATATACACACACAAAAAAAAAAAAAAAGAGAGGGAGAAAAAGAAAGCATAAACAATTATTCCAGTGAGGTGATCAATGGATTAACTTTGCTAGTTAATAGTGAACGTCAATCCTATCTTCTAACCCTAGCTGCTTCACTCCAACAAAGAACATAAAATTGGATCAGTTATAAATATGTTACTAATCCTATTGAAGACAGAAGTATCACAGGTGTAATGTTAAGCACACATAAATGCTTTGTTAGACTGGAGCTCTCACATAAGACAACAACAATGAGATCTTACTGGATCAGGACTTGAATGGCAAAGTCTAACATTTCTTTAAGACGGATCAGGACAACAACCAGACAATATGAGAACTTGAATCCCAGCCAAAAGAGGAAAACAGATCTGGAGTTCTTTCCTCCTGTTGAGTGAATGAATAATTTTCTTAATGAGCAGAGAAACAAAAACTTGAAAAAATAACAAATTGATACCAATTATCATGTCACTGGATTGTTTGTGTGTATGTCTGTGTGTACACAATTGTGTTGCCCATGTAAGACTACTGCATTTATATTATCTCTTTCTTATACAGACTCTTTCTGTCAGATACTGTGTGAGCTCATTCTGCAGCTTTTCATTTAGTCAGGGATTTTTGGGGAGTAGTATAGCACACCCTACATTTTAAATGAGCAGCAAAGCAATTATCTTCAGTACCTCTACTCTTTCTCAAACTCAGAAGAAAACAAATAACAGGTTCAATCTGGTAATGAACAAGAATGCAAACACCAACTACTACAGAAGTGATGCAAGTTTTACTATTTTACAAAAAACAACTAATCAGAACAAGAGAAGAAGTCCAGCTATTAAACTGCTTGAACATTTAACAAGTCACAGCATCAGGTACCGGGAAGTCCTCATCAGAACTGCTGCATGCAAATCTGGTAATGCATTTGCAAGAAATATGATTCAAACTGGCACAAGAACAGGAAAAGGATGCTTGGAATTTCAGGGAACTGATAGCTTATTTATATCAGCAACTAAACCTGCTTGGTTTACATAAGGATTGCAATACAATGACAATTAGGGAATAAGTTTGCTCTTTAGAAGTCTGAGGAAGTGTCATAAAACAAACTAACAAACAACAAAACTTTGGTCAAAAGATGACTTACAGAAAAGGTAGGCAGAGTTTGAAAACAGGGCATTAGAAGCCTTCAGGGCATAGATTCTGGAGAACCACCCAAGAGCAAAGGTAAACCACCTAACTAAAGTAAAGGAACTCTTTGGTGACTATACGTGTAACTGCATCACACATCTAGGAGATGTCTTTCAGTTTTGTTCCACACTTCCCAATTTCTGCCTTAGGAGACACGTTACCTATGTGCCAAAGCATACCACAAAACCAACACAAACGTTCAAATGTGTAGCTATACAAGTTGCAGTGGTACATACAATAAAGTACCATGGCCTTAGTCTTAGTTTCTACAGTTTATTACTCTGCTGTGAAAACAATTAAATGTCATGCTACTAACCCCCAGGATGAATAGAAAATAATTTATTTCAATAGATGATTTAGCAACTCTTGAATCTGATTGCTAAAACAGAATTACATTAGCAAAAATAACAGGAATTGAATAACTTGGGGGATAGTGGTGTCTGACTTTGGTAATGAATTTTAAAAGTATGTGGCCTGCTTTTTAAAAGTAGAAAATGGGAAAGAATTACAGGATGCTACTAAGCAACCCCCAAAATAATATATATCAATGTTTCCACATGATTCTCTTTCAAGCTAAGATCCGGAACACATACCCATTAGCAATGAAATTTGTTACTCCAACATCTGAACGGTTTTAGATCTAATGAATCAGCAGGAATAATACACACAGCATTGATACACCAGCCCACTCTTCTCCTCTGGGAATAGCACAGTTCATACAAAAAGCTGAACAACTCCTTAAAAATCTGCTATTGAGTAAAACTTTGGGAACTGAAAAAGCAAGGTATTGTTCAAAATGGCAAAGCTTCACAAAATGAAACCACAAGCACAGCAGCTGTCATAATAGAAACCCATATGAAATCTCTTTGCTGTCGGTTTCTGTGAAGAAATACAAACTTTCAAGGCCAACATTTGAATAATAACCTCATGGAACCTCTAAAGCATTCCCTTTACTCAAATTTCTGGGTATATTTCCCTGCACTGTAACAAAGGTATTATTCTTTTTCTCACACTTGTATACATGGTAGCTGGAAACACAAATAATTTCTGCACAGCAGGAGTCTGAGTTATCATTTGAATCACTGCATTACTGGGACCATCATACATGTTCTGAATTTGTAATGTTCAGCCAATTTCTAAAGAGAAGAGCTTATTTCAACCTGCTTTTGAAAGAGATAAAAATCTTTATAACCCCATTACTAGTAATTTATGAAATACATGCAGCTTTTCTATCTTGCATGGTTTAGGTCCTTCATTTAATCCACGCACTGCCTCTGGAAGTGATACAAGGGACTGCAACAGCATCTACTGCAGCAGAGAGCAAATATTCCCACCAACTAGTGCCAGCAGAAGCCAATCCACCAGGCAGCAGCAGCACTCACCCACGTGGGCACTGGCAAAGTACACAGCAAGGTCATGGTGACTTTACTGCCCACAGCAATCTATTGTCGAAGACAAGCGCACTAAGTGAGACAGCTCCTCGTAAGGCACGAAGCTGTGCATTACTGATTCAGTACAAGAACGTGTTTTCAGAAACAGTAACAGAAGCTATTGTGATATCGGAATAGGAAGTTAAGATCAGACAACGAACTCAAGTTGAAAGAGAAGAATTAATGAGAATGCTGTTCTTCAACACCAAATGACATTGATGAGAAATAAGAAGAATACAATGAATCGTGGAAAACAGAAGAAATGGAGAACAGTATTGCTTAGCCCAAAAGTTACAGTTTGAGTCTGCCTCAGAATTAGCCTATTGTGCTGAACAAGATGGATCTGTATATTTTATCTATCAAGGATTCTTAGGTAAAGAAAGATAGTATCTCTCTTCCATTTTGTAGAGAAAGTGTTTAACTCTATCCTGATGAAATGTCCAACAGTATTTTATCACCAAAGAGAGCAAAGGACTAAGACAAGAATCTGATTTTTAAAATAGATACTGTTCTCAGAGAGACAGGCTAGTGAGATTCACTTTGCAACATAAAAATGCAGAACAGTAGCATGAGCAAGAGCCTGTTCACCATTGTTTCAAATATGTTCCATGTGGTCTTTCAGGATAACAGTGTTCGTATAGCAGTTAATGAATGAACAAGAAGACTGAAGAGAAAAACGCCTTTTATTAACCTTCAAAAACCTAAAATGCACCTTTTTCATGGCATATGAAAATACGGATCTTGGCAGCTTCTACTGATGATAAATTATGAGTTATAAACCAGCATAGTTTAAGGTTTTTTGGAAAAGAAGCTGCCTTCAATCTGCAATTTCAGAACTCATCTGAAACTAAAATTATGCTAGAAGCATATGTCAGTTTATTTGTTTGCTTTATGTTTTAATTAATTAATATACTTATTTTAAATCTGTTTTGCATGTGGGCAAACTCTTTGGTGGGGGAGGGGAGACAGAATTTCCTGTATCTGAGTTTATTTTTGCAATAAAACTACGCTGATTCTTAGTACAATTTTACACTCATAACAATGCTTTTGTTTCCTTATCCTCCTAAACACTAGTCTCTACAGCGATTATAGCTAGATAACAACCTTTAAAGGGCAGGAAATACAAAGAGTTCACAAAAGTGAAACAAAAATAAGGCTACTTGGGTGTTCAGTAACAGGGCTGGATTCAAATACAGTGACCTTTTGCGTTTAAAAAATGAGAAGTAAGGGAATCTTAGACAATCTATGGCAGGCAATCTTAGACACTTCTATGTTTGTGACTGCAGAGAATACAACAAGCTAAACATTAGGAGAGGTACTGCCTTACTGCGTGAAAACTCCAAATACAATTACACTTCATTTTTATACAGACCACCCTTTATCTTTGTGTCTCGTTTACCCAGACTGGGATCTAAACTGAGCTTTTTCATCACAAGCTTCTAAAGAGGACCCAGAGCTCCACTTGCAGTGATATGTCTCAGCCATTGGGTTGGTGCAAATCTGAACTGATAACAAATTATGTATCTTGCAGCTGCTGATTCCTGAGTATCTGTCCTCACTGGAAAAGTTTCTTGGAATGGTAATACAACGACACACACAAGTACAGTTAATTGAGTAAGGCCTTTACTGGGGGTAAAAAATCACTACATTGACTATAGAGTTACATGACATTTCAAGCCTAATCCAGAAAAGGTATTTACACTCACAATTTCCACCCTCCCTGGTTTTTCCCTCTCTGATGCAATATCCAAACAACACACAGACATGTTATCACTTTTGTTTTTCTGAGGTTCCTGCCATAGGAGATCATTTACTCATAGCAGATGAAATCTGTGTAAGATGCAGAAAATACCAGTTGCTCTGGAAACTCTTGAGGTGGCTCTGCTTACTTTAATGGCAGTTTCCTTACAGATATGGTAGATTAACTTATGTAAGTATTCATTTCTTTCTGTAAGCTTATTTGGAAAATGTAATCTGAAACAAAATACAATAAATACATTCAAAATGGTCCTAGAAAAACAAGAATGCTTGTTTCTCCTTCATAAGCTCTGACTCCATGACTAAATATGCATCCTTGCTCCCACGATAAGAACCAAGAATTCTTTGATCTTCCTAAACCAGTTTTTGTTCTTTTCAGAGAATTTCCAATGGAGAGATTTGTATTATGGCATTCTTTCCTGAAACTCATGTTTGCTTTTTGTTTTCTCCAAGGAAAAAAACGAGTCTTAGAATTCTTTTTCCTCTATGGAAGAGTGACCTCTGCAGTCAGTCTCTGCAGAGCTCTTTATGCTTGTCTTTAATCTCCTGTTTTTCAGTGTCATGGATTTGGGGGCAGAAGGAAGGGCGTGGAGAAGAGTGAAAAAGGGATGAAAAAAAAAAAACAAAAAGAACAGTCTCTCAGAATTCTGATACTGAGCATTTCAAATGTAGATAGTTTCCCTCTCCCCTGCCTTTACTACAAAATGAAACATGGTTCCAGATTTTGAGGAGAAAAACAAAAAACCAAAACCACCACCACCAAAGGAATCATGCCACCATGCCGCCTTCTGTAGTACTGATAGAAATTAACTCCTGAAATGTTCTGCTGAGAGGATCCTAGGAACTGCTCTAAATCT
Source organism: Stictonetta naevosa (assembly GCA_011074415.1). NCBI lineage: Eukaryota > Metazoa > Chordata > Aves > Anseriformes > Anatidae > Stictonetta > Stictonetta naevosa. The sequence continues at coordinate 56,153,587 of CM021729.1, forward strand.
GTGGAAAAGGATTATGAACTTAATGAGGATCATGAGCTGCATCAACAATGGGATGCTGCTGCCCCCTCTAGTGCAATGACAGCACATGGAGGTACATTTCTTTTTATATTTTTTTGTTTTTGTAGAAGTGAGGTATCAGCCAGCACACTGTGCCCAGTTTCAGTTACTTACTTCTAACGTCGGCAAACAAAGAGTTCAGGTAAAAGCAGCAGCATGAAGTTACAAAAAAGAGAAGGAACATGACATTAAACATTTGAAAATACGCATTTGTTTAGAATAAAAGAGATGATCAAGTTCATATATTTGATATATGCAGAAGACTGTTACAAAAGAGATCTATATCGCATGGCCAGTTCATATAGTGAAACCTAGTAAATAGAATAATTTGCAGGAAGGGAGATTTAGAGCCAATATTTATATCTGGAAAGGAAATCTTTCCAGCTTTACAGATAACTTACCCCAGTAGATAATGTGTAAGAAACTTACAGAATTTCTGCCACCAGGAAGTGTTAAAGAACGGTTAAGAAATATCTCCCGGGGAAGGCTTAAGCACAATTCATCTTTGCATCAATTTGAATTTCTTTTCCAACCTGTCACTTACACTGTAAGTTAAAAAGAACAAACACGGCTAGTGAGAACAGATACTCCCTTCCACTTGCCACCTTCTTTAGCTCCACTGAGATCAGTGTGAGAAAGTAGGGTATCACAGCCAACCTCCAGCATGATTAGGACAGTTAGCATAGGTATTTTTATATCCAGCCCGGTGCCTCTGCCTTGCTGTCTGCAGGATGTTTGAAGCGCTCAACGCCAGACCATTCCACATTGCCTCCCCAAAAGGTATAGGCAGCCACCTATACCTCTGTCTAGAGAAACGATCACCAGAAGCATTTAGGCAGTGATGTACAAATCTGGCAATACTGATCCCATTTTGCTCATCCTTCGGCTTCTTCACCCAAGCAGACAATGCAACAAGACTTCAGAGAGTCATAAAATAGACAAGGTTGGGAGGAACCTCTGGAGATGATATAGTCCAACCTCCCCGCTCAAAGCTTCTCCCTTCAGTCTGTTGAAAATTGATTCATCTGAGTGTTCAACAAGTTCAGACATTCCCAACACATTCTAAATGAAGGTCTGGATCTGCTATCAAGGAGTAGCAAACAAGAGTTTGCTTAATAAGCCAAGGGTCTCATAAAAAAATCATAAGTAATTTATTACCATGGCCTATGAAAAATTAAGAGAAATTTCCTCCTTGTCCCCAAATGAGTATCTGTTTTCATACATACCATAATTTCAGACTTCATGAGTAATTGAACTACCAGTAGCAAAAAGAAAAATAAAAGCCATACTGTCACAACCATGTAATAAAAGAAAAACATTAAACATACATACAACAAATTGTCCTAAATAATAGAGCCCCTGCTCCTAGAGAAAAAACTATCTTAATTTTGAAAGAATGGTTTACAAATGCATAATGAACAAAGTCTACACCACTGTTTTGTAAATCTGCTCAAAACAAAGATACTGCAAGCATCATGAAAGCACCAGTTAGAGACCAAAAACGTAGCTTGGATTTCTGTAAGATCATCATATAAATCATACTGTGGCTGAGCTGCCTTTTCATTTACTCAGCTTCTATTTTTCATTTTCCTATAATACTCTGTTATCCAGGGCTGTCTCCTTCTATTTTCCTCTCTCTCCTCTAATGCACACTTCTATGTCCCATTATCTACCTGTTGTCTTTGTGTGACTTAAGTCTATTACCACCAAATTTATCTATTTTTTTGTTAATTTAAATAGCTGCACAGTGCCTCTAGACATCTAAGAGCTGTGTGGTTACTACAATAAGGCCACTGCAGTCAGAAATCACTACAAAATTCATCTTATATAAAAGAAAGACTATTTTTGTCCAATTCAACACATGTTGAATTTTGTTAGCCAGCCTGTATTTTGGGTATCTCTGTAAGCAAAATATAATTGAAAAATTATGATAAGTAATGTCATACAATTTAAGTTTAAACACTGTCCTGGAGTCCAAAATAAAAAGGAAGGCCAGCTGAAAATGCCAATGTATAGGTTAGAACAGCATAACTAATTTTCTTCTATTCATTGTGTTATCTGTAATTCATCTGGGTTTTCAATTCTGCAGGGAAAAACCTCAAAACTTTTTTTTTTTTTTTTAAACTTTAGTCTTTCTCTAAAACAATGTAACAAATGGTGCAGCAAAAACAAATATACCAGACGACTGAAGAGGACATAAATGAAGATTAAATTATCTCAAAGTCTGCAGAGAGATAGTTTCAGAGGAAGATCTTGCTTCAGCTATAAACTTTGTTATTTATTGTTCCATAAAAGACATAAAAATGAAAGATGCAGTGCAATAGTTATGAAATAACAAATGAAAGACAACTATATTTATATGTATCTATTAAGAAGTGTTTTAATAATCAGGCAATATTTTACTACTATCAACTTCCAATCCATTACAGACTTGTATTTAAAATACATACTCCACAACTACCACATTAAAATCCCACATCTCACAAATCACAATGGAAACTAAAAAATAGAAACTCCTCGATTTATAAAACCTGAGATTCTATTTAGTCCCTACAATTATTTATGATTAGCAAAACATACACACATACATGAAAAGAAAAAAAATAAACGGATGTCCTAATTAGATTTTTTTTAAATCCTGTCATTCTAAAAACAAAAGAAAAATAAAACATTTCTGCAAGTTAAAAACAGGAGTTTTGTGCTTTTTATTTTTTAAACTATGTTTCAAGTGTTAAAAATGGGATTCAGATATTTCTGAAACTTCTTGTGAAGCTGTTTAGAAGTGCTATAAATTTAGTCACTAGCTACAAAACATTAAACCTCAGTAGAACATGATGCATTTTCCCCAACAGGTTACTTTGGCAACCCAATGGGCAACAGTTTCTCACTCTAAGCTGCATATTTGGTCAAATTGCAGTAAACTCTAGAGGAGAATCCAATAAGTTCTCTTAGAAAGCTTTTTTCCTTGTTCACACAAGGTGCAAATGAATAACAGTTATGGGTCAGGATTCTTGCCATAGTTTACAATGAATATAGAGAACATTCGTGTCATTTCTTGTTTACCAATCCTTCCCATTGTTAGTTTGCAGATTTTATCTTATAGGTGAACTTTGAGAAAGGTATTAACAATAAAGAGCATATTCAAAAAAGAGTTTTCAAAAAGACACTTCCGTAAAATTCAGAATTTACACTTTTATATATAGGTATAGATGGTACTTTCATTGTCAAAAGTTCTGAGTAACCATTAGCGTCACCTATACAAATAAAATTCCTATAGTAGAAGTATTCAGATACTAACAAAAATTGCCAGACTAACATATGTGGAGTTTAAGCATAGACATTCAACAGAATCAGAACAGAATGTAACAGTTTCTGTGTAAGATTTAAGATCCTACATACAACTTAAGACAAAATTCCAAAATATTATTGTTAAAAAATGTTTTGGGAAATACTGACCTTTTGAAATAAACAAACACTCTTCCTGTAAGACTATACACCGTACATTCAAACTACCTATACCTTATGTTCTCCATGTTCTCTGCATTGCTCTGTCCAATACCAGTTCTCTCAACATACACATCATTTTATTTTTACTTACTTACGGGAGCGTTTTGGCAACATTGACAAAAGTAACAACACTTGGGCTAAAACTTTTCATGCAAATACCTGCATCAGGTTTTTGTTTTTAATTTTCTTAACTATTTTTTGGCAAAAATGATTTGGCTTTTCCTACGAATTCACAGGAAACATCCCAATTTCTTTGTCATGAAGCTCATCCTTCTCTTCTTGTTACCTTTTGCCTCATTTACTATGCAGCTTCTACAACAAAAAAGATAAACACTACCAAAAAAAACCACACAAAAAAACTAGCCCATTGTCCTGTAGTCAATGGATTGTGGGATTATAATATTTATAAGCAGACACAGTCTCTTAGCTTGTGTGCTCGAATTTGTAGCCTTAAAGTCTGTAATGCCATGTGAATAATTAATTCAGAATCATTTATTAAACACACATCAATTCTGCAAACTGCTCCCCCATCAATCCATAATTAGATATTCATCAAAATGACAGCTGAATCTTCTTTCCTACAACAGCAGCACTTTGAAACTAGTGCACTGTCTCTCAAGGTTGAGCATCCATTTAAGGAAAAAAAAACACAACACAGTCATTACCTACAGCAGTTTCTCAAACACGTGCATCATAGAAGTTGCATTTTACTTCTACCTTTGCCTTGCTGACATTTACAAAGGATGTGGTTTGGATCAAGTGACCGTGGCAAGTAAGCACCTTGAGTTGCGCAAGTAATTTTGCCCCAGCACAAAAGTCTGGTATTGTTTTGCACATGCTGATGAATCTGAATTATACAGACTGTTAATTTTTCTGAATTTTTGTTGGTTATGAGGGGAAAGGAGGAAAGAAATCTGATACTGCAAAACAAATTGTTTTTTTTCTGAACCCCCAAAAAACTGACAGTAGCAGAAAAGCCTACGTATCACTTATCAGCTTATTGAAATTTGCTAGCATGTTACACTAAGAATACAAAATGCTGAAACAAATATCACAGACGAGACCAGAAAACACTGGACAACTGGTTTGCATTCATTCATTTAAAATGATAAATCCCTTTCACCTTTAGGTCAGTCACATCTTTTGTTGATAACCAGTCTATTATCCTATTAACCTAAGGATTCTCTCAGGGTGTTTTGAGTCTGAAATTACATATCTCGAGTTGCAATTAACACCTAAACGCTGCTGGTGCTCTCCAAAAGTCAATTTATTTGTACTAAGAATTATACTATATTATATTGCATGTTATGTTATGTTACATTACGCTATATAAATGATAACAACAAAAAATTGTGTCTCTTCTTCCAATGTCACATACAAGCAATGCATAAAGATATGGCTTACTCATGATTTAGAGACACTTTTTTAAATTTAAAAGCAGTTTTTAAAGTCCTGAGGACTCAAAACAAATTTTGAGGTTGGTTATTTTTAAAGGAATCTTTCATTAAAAGACAATTGCAAAGGATCAGTAACACTAGAGCAGCTCCTCTAACTTCTGCAAGTCATGGCTAAGATAGAAGCTTCTAAAGGCTTTGTGAAAAAACATCAGTGTGATTTGACTCTGCATAACTCAGTCCTTAAGTAACATATGAACTTTGAAATTAGTGAATTGAAATAAAACCTTAAAAAGTAGTTAATGCCCTGCAATCAAACTAGAAGCTCTTTTCAGCTATGTCAAGTAATGAACTCAATTAAAATAAGTAGTTGCATCTAATTCTGTGATAGAAAGATGAAATTACATCACTTCCAGTTGCAGCAACTGAATGGCACAGTAATCATGACACTAAGTTTACAGTACACTGCAGAATCAGTAAGTAACACATAACTAGATTAATTTCAATAATTTAGTGAGCAACTTGGAAGCTAGTCTTTTTTTCCTTCAGCATTTACAAGCAGGATGTTTATATAGGAACGTTTAACAGTGTCTACAAGTACCAAGTGTTTAAATATCTAAAGTACTAATGAATACTTGAGCCATATGGTCAGCCCAGAATGCATACACAAAACATACCTATAACACATCTAAAAATGAATACATTGGTGCTAGACTGACTCTTATTAACTCTTTTTGTATAAGCAGGGAGTTTTCGTCTGCATATTGAATTTACAATGAATTGAACTTAGATGAAATTAAAATATACAAACCTACAATCATAATCTATCCATACGGCTTGTTAACTTTAAACAGGCCATTTCAGCAATTTCAATGAAATGTATTTCTCTTTACCAAATATTTATGTAAATAATCTATGAAATATCAACTGGCATAGTCACTGGAAAATAAGGCCAAGGCCAATACAGATTAAGTGACCTGCCAAATGAAGAATAATAATGTATGTACATGCTGTAGAGCTTTTTTTTTTTTCCTGTGGATTTTATGAATAGAGTTATAATGGTCAATATTTTAAATACTAGGTTCTTCTGTCTGTCTAGGATTAGACAGAAAGATAACCTCCCTCAGCTACCAAAAGGGTGATAGCACTTAGGTTTTCTAACAGTCCCAAAAAAACACAGTTGGCCTCCCCTTCTGAGACAGAACAGTATAAATTTCCCACAACAATAACTTTAGGAAGTTAGTTGTGTTCTGTAATCTCAAACTCTCAAGGGAATTAAAATACCTTTCACATTTCTTAAAGGACCAAACTAAGCTCCCGAATTTTGCAAGCTACCCACTCAGCTGGGTTTTTCCTCAGCATGTGGGTTTTGAGTAGAAATAAATCTTCTTGCAGCAGTCCCACATCCATTTCCCCCCTACTGATGAGAAAGTCTGTCTTCTGTGCACCCACCATTTTAACTTTTAAACTCTTACTTTACTTTTTTTTTTTTTCAAAACATTTGCTTTGCAAGTTGTCTTCTTCATTACACATGATTCTCCTGAGTTTCATTTTATGATCTACATGCAATTCATCAGGACTCAAGATGTTACTATATTAAAAAGGGATATCGGCCCATCCTGTTTTTCACTGCAAACAGGGGTGACTACCGAACAGGATGAATCCAGCTCCCCTCGCTCAAGCATAACTACATAACAATAAAAAATAATCACCTTCAAGCACATCACAGCAAAGAGAAAGTTAATCTCTTAAAAGTAATTTAAGAGATCTTCGGGTGCTCAGGTCTAATGTCACTACTGCCTTCTCAGCTGGGGAAAAAAAAAAAAAGAGACAAACTGAAACAGATGTCAAATTTCACAGCTGCAAGAGAGGAAAAAAACAGCAACCCCACATTAACATACTTGTGCCTTAATTCCCAGTGCATCTGAAACACTAAAAAATAAAGCCTATCTATGCCTATGAAATGTAGTGACAATGCACTGATAGTTTGGGCTCAAGAACTCTGTGTTTTACCTTGGGTTTTGAACTGCACAGGAGTGTTTCTGTAACGCTGGACCACCCTATTACTTAACTGCCTTTGTCAGTCTGAAACCTAGATATACAAAGGCTTAGACAAACCACTTTGAGAGGGTTATTAAGGTGCAGCATCATAAGAGTTTATCAAAATAAATACTTCCAGCCTAAGTTATATTACAGTTCTGCATTTTTTCTATTAAATGAAATTTCAGGTTGAGTAGATTTCCAAATTAATCTATTAACATTCAATTCCAGTGGCTAAAACAAACTTGTCTGAAGACACGGTCGGCCAGGCTCACTCCCTGCTACACTTGGGAGTGTTTTCACAAAGGCAGGGTTACTATTGGAGGTTAAATTGAGCTTGAATGCCCCAGAAGTTTGTTTGGCATCGCTGTAATGCCTTCCCCATTGTGCTCTGGGCCCTATCTCCCATGAGAAAATTTACAAGTTCTTTTCTTTTATCTCCTCTCTCTTTGGATTGCATTTCATAATTGCTAACACAGCGCTGAAGCATCACACTCTGCCCTGAGTAGAAGAATTCTCAATATAGAGGTGCAGCGATACACAGCTACTTAAAGACTTTCTGGTGCCACAAGAAAACGGCGTACTTGCATGGGGCCTGTGGAACAGACCCAGACTTTGTATATGTGTGTGTGTGTGTGTATACGCTTAGAGAGATGCATTGTTTCTCTATCAGATCTTATTTTTAAACGCTTCCCTCCTATACTTACATACGAGGTTCCTCAAAGACCTTAAGCTCAACATATTGCATTTGCACACACTGATGGTATCAAGATTAAAATAAATCTTTTTACATAGCTTCAGTTATTCAAAAAAAACCCAAAACCCTGAATTAACTTCTTTTTTGTAATATACAGAATTCAGAGTATTAGTGAGGTTTATGAGCAAGTTTATCAACAGTTTGCATATTTCTTCTCTTAGATCACAAATTACTAGTGTTATTATGTTAAATCACAGCACTATTCCCCAATAAAAAAATCTTAAAATCATTAAAAAAATGGCGAAGAAATAGTAAGGTTGAGTAAAGCCAGACTGTAATAATAAGTGCTATTTTCAGTGTTAAAAAGTAAGAGTGAGGAATAATGGAAAAGGACAAATTACACATTTTGTTTACTATGGATAGGATCAAGGCAGTCTATCAAAAGAAGAGACATTTGCATGCCACAAGGAATTCCTACATTTTTCCATCTAAATAATATTCAGTCCCACCAAAACCCAAGTCTTTTTTCTTATTAAAAAACGATACCACCAGTTCCTGCTGAATAATCACAGAAACAGGTGTTTCATAGGTGCGTGTATATTCTCCAAAACAAAAAAAGAATGAATTCTTCACTGCTGCAGAGCATCACACGTTTTCAGTGGTGTCACTGACCACTCCGACAGGAACAGCAGAAAGTCGCTCGCACCTATCTATAACCAACACGCTTTCACACGCATCCTTATCCACGAGCTGCGTGACGTACTTCTGACCTCCACCATCAATTACTTCAGTCGTCGCGTTGGAAAGCAAATGCTAACAAAATTATTAACAAGAACCCATCCCACAAACAACTGAGCCTGCCACCTAGAAAGCCTGGGTGCGAGGGCGCCCATCGTGCCCTGCTCGGACAGGTGCTTCAGTGCACTCTGAGGGCAGCTCTAAGCTTCCTCCACCGTTCTGGCCCTGGGGGCTGCTTCCCCCTGTGCTGCTTACAGCGCCACGACCACAGCCACGACCACCCTCTGATCCTCTGCACCGGTGAGCTGACGGCCCGCACGGAGCTGGGCCACAAGACTTTCACGGGGCTTCAACGAAGGACGGCAGCGTTCGCTCCTGGGGGAAGAACAATGGATCCCAGCTACGTTCAGAGCTGAAGCCTCAACCCTTCAGTTTAGCTTCTCCCTCAAGTGCTTCACACTTGCAGCTATGAACTAATCAAGCTAAAAAGGGAGGGGGAGAGAGACTGTCATTTCTATTTTTAAATACAAAGGAGGCAGTCAGGTACTATCAAGATGAAGGCTAGCGAGATTGACAGAGATAGGATTTATGTCTAACAATCACGTTGGGTAAGGAAGCCAGACATCGCTTCAGACTTTCTCGAGCAAATTTGTAAGGGATGCTTTTGTGCAAGAAAAGCAGGTTCGAGTACTCTACTTCATTAAGATACCCTGTAATCCCAAGACTGGCCTGTTAGAAAAGTATCACTTCATTTTTTTGGGGGGTAATACCTTTGAAATTCCTTTTCATCATAAAGAGGAAAACTCAGCATCTCACAAAAATTTGATAAAATCCTTCAGCTCTTTCTCACAGCATGCAGCAAGCACAAACAGAATTCAATGTAGTTCTTAGTCCATACATCAATTTTTAGAATCCAAAAATGAAGTATCACCAGGGTCCTCAATTACTCGCCTAATACATTTCTTAAAAGCAGGCCTAGACAGTAAGCCTGTGCTTATAAGCAAGCACTTTTTACATTGAAGAAAGTTCAAAAGATATTCAGAGAGACTGCTAGGAGCCACTAATGAAGTTCTTCAGCATCAGAGGAACCTTTTTCTTTATTTGGCATTCTCACCAAGTCACACGGTGCTTTAATGGGCAGAGTCTACGCTAAACAAGAAAGGCTGCATTTAGTTAGTCCAGGCTAGTGTCCTATACTGTGGAGGCAACTGAGGCGTTAGATCACTGAAATTAACATTTTAACAATGGGGCTCCTCCAGGTGCTGCAGCACCAAACTTCATAGACACTAGTAATTAAGACAGAGGGCGATCAAGTTGAGTGCAAAACACTGAGGGCTTTACTGAGACGAAGTGGGGCTGCAGTATGGAAGGAAACTATTGGGCTAGAATGAAATTAAGAGAAGAAACCCTTACAAACCACTCTGAGAACTGACCTTATAGCAAAAATGGAACAAAAAAATTGGATCACAGTAATGAAACTTGATGCTGGTTAAAAGCAAAATTGGAACCTCTGTCAATACAGAGGAAGAACAGAACATCACCTTGCAAAAACTGAATCGCTTTGGAGGACCAAAGTGATAGTAATGACAAAATGCAATAGCACAAAGTCAAGGTCAAGCACACTGGGAACAGCAAGAATTTCTACTGTAAGCTGGATGATCATCAGCTGGAAATAACAAAGGAGGAGAATGACTTGGATGTATTAATCAATCAATGATGAATACAAACTGTCAGAGAGATGCAGTGTGAAAAAGGCAACTGCAATTTGTGGCTGTATCAAGGGAGGCATTTTCAGTAGAGAAGGGAACATATTAAAGCCATTTTACAAGGAACTGGTAAGATTTAAACTGGAATTCTGCAAACTTTTATGGTCACTATCTTCAAAAAAACATGACCTCAAGTTGAAGCAGGTGCAGGGAAAACCTATTAGAACGACCAGGGAAGCAAAGAGAAGTTAGTACAAAGAGAATACTAACGGAGCCTGGCTTAATTAGCCTAGTAAAACGAAGGCTGAGAGGCAACGAGAGTGCTCTCTATAAATACATCAGGGATGTAAGAAAGGGGAAGGAAAAAATTCTAAAGCTACGGACAACGCAGGCACACAAAGTGGATATTAACAAGCACAGTTAGAAATTGAACTACTCATCACCAGGTGAACAAAATCCTGGAGCTGTTTTCACCAGAAGCAATAGGGATAAGAAACACCAGAGCAACAAGCGGCATTTTTGTAGGGTATTCCACAGCATTATAGTCTACAGAAATACAATCTTTAATCTATAATAAGAATTATAATGTACAGAATCTATGGGCACTGTCAGGGAAGGCCAGAATATTCCTGGCAGTCCTATTTTCTACAGGCTTGTACCTGATCAGTATTCCAAGCTCAGAGACCATTTTTATGACTGTCATTCCTTTTACATTTTCTCCTTTTCTATGTATAGAGTGGAGGCACAAGTCCATGTGCAGGCACTTTCCTATAAAACCTCTTCACTCTGATGAGCCCCTCAGCTCAGGGACTCTACCCAAACACTAAAACACTAATGTTTCCCGACATAAGCACTAGTATACTTAAAGGTGTAAATGCAGTTTTGTCAGCCTTAAACAAAAAGCTAGAATATTTTAACATCTGCAGTACATTCCAATACAGCAACGTGAAAGAGCAACTGTATACATCACGCTGTTTTACGTAATTAACCAGTCTGCCCGTTCTTGTTCCTTTTCTCCATCCTTACATTGCAGTCTCCACAGAAAGCTGGTAATAAGCTAACATCTGTTCCGTGCTGCACTACAGAGCAAACTAAACCAACTAGTCAACCACTCTAACCACAACGTTCAATGCAAGCAAGCTCCCAGTATCCTGATCAACTTACCAATGATGAATTTTAGTATTTAAACACTAAAAGTTGATGCATTTTTAAAATAGGGCTCCCACTTGAAAATAAAGGGTTGCTTAAAAGTTAACACCTGAAAATAGAAAGTTTCCTTCAATTTACTTAGTACCTTTCTCACCATTAATCAGAAACAGTTACAATCATGCACATGAATAAAGACCACACAGTAGCTTGATAAGCTCTACAGCAATCCACTTCATACCTAAATCCAGCCAGTCTAATCTATATACTAAATATGCAATATTTATATGAACCTACAGTCAGCACTCCAGCAGAACAGCTATTATTTCCAAACACAGGGGCAGTGAACTCCGAAATACTGTTTGTTCTACCCAAAAGTTGTATGTTTCTTAAGGAAGAGCATAATGCTGTGAGAAGCCATATGTTATGAAAAATTCACAGCCAGAAATCCAGAACACATTAGCAGTGGCATTCCTTGGCAATAATTCGGAGGTATCTGGCACACTAGTTATTTATATTAGTCTGGTTAGATTATGAATGCACATCCAGCCAATGAGACTACAGGCATGTCCAAAATACCTTGTGATCAATCAAATCCTCCACAATTCTTACAGAGCCATCTGTAGGAAAGCACACGCACAGCCTAAAACGGTGGAAAGCCCAGTAGAAGACAAACCTGGCGTGCAGATTCAGATGTCAAACTAGCATGTGTTTTTGTATTTTATATGTGGATAGTAACAGGGTTTGGACACTACTGTGCAACCTTAGTTTAACACAAGAACTGCACTGACAGAACGGCAAGCCTCGTCTCTAAGACTCTTTCCTGCCAGATATGAAAGGTCTATGGATGGACTGGGGGCAATTTAATTCAGTTTGAAAATAGGATAGATTCAGTTCACGTCTAATCTTGTATCAGCCCTCAACTTCACTTAAATTGTGTATTGTTCTCACCAATTTCTACCACTGTCGTATTGATCATGGTAACAGCTAAGAGGTTGCGTTTCCTTCCAGTTTGCTAAAGCCTACACTTGGAAATACCGTGCTAACACACTGATCCTCATTATTTCTGTTATTGAAAACTCAGTGCCAGTTCTCAAAAGCAGTTAAGAGCCAAATTACACTCAGGCAGTTATAGCTTCTGTATGTTATTCTCTTTCTGGCTAGATTTATTTCCTTTCAGCTGAATTCAGTCACATCATGGTCTTTGCATCATTGTATTCTCACTTCTAACAAGACGACCTTAAGTGGGGCATGCCGTTCATTTTCAATAAAGTGCAGCTGCTTCCGTCTATTATGCAGCCCCGTCCTGATGCATGCACACAGTAAAAATCAAGAAAATAAAAACTAAATATATTTTTTTTTAATATATGTGAAGGGAAACAGCATGGTGGTCTGGGAGAGAAAATCAACTGTAAAAAATCAGCCCTCGTACCAGTCGGTATAAGAAAGGCGATGATGGTGTAAGGTAACTTGGAAGAGAATATGCACCTTGCTGCTTTGAGAGCTGTGTTCCTGGAGAGAAATAGAGAGCTGCTGCTCTTTCAGGATCGGGTATACTTAGAAGTCTCTCTGCATGGACGATATTGATTTAGAGGCATTCCTTATGTAATGGCCATCTGTAACGTTATAATTAGATTGAGCAGCATACGTGCTGGATTCGTTTTCAATTCTATGGGCACACAGCCCTTCACGTATAGCCAGCGTATTAGGTGTCTTCAGCACTGACCTCTCTCTTTCACTTCGTGATTTGTCATGTGAGGCTAAATGGTATTGTTTGCTTAAATATATTTGAGTCATCTTTGAAAGTACAAAATATCTCAGCAGGCACCAGCATTTTTACTGGTTCTCTAAAGATCACTCATTTACAAAAATTACATGATTATTTCATGTAGTTGGCTCACTAATTAGCATTATTAAGGATTTTGTGGCAACAAATGAAGAAATAATGATAATTTGAATGATCTTGTTTTCCAAAAAATTGCCACTTCAAAATCATCTTTAAAAAAATAGTAATACTACTAATTCCCTTTCTCACTGTAATTTTTCCTGCTGCTGACCTGGGGATGACATTCTTGTTGGTGTAAAGACCATGCATTATCTTCCCAGTAGGGTTTGCTCATTAGTTTTGAAAGATCAAGATAGGATTTTTTATTTTAACGTCAGAGTCTTTCAAAATAAAATAAGATTGAGGAAAACAATGCAGCAAACTTCTAAATCAAATGTAACATTGAAAATGTAATAATTATTTGTGTAACTCCTCAAATTCTAAGAAAATACAAGGCATTTTTAGCAAGTGACAGAAATCATAAAGACGAAAAGAAAATACATTTTTCAATATTAGACCTTATAAAAGAACAACCACAAGGTTAAAACTCCTGCTTTTGTGTGTGCTCTACCTTGTGGAAATCAAAGTAGGAATTTACTGTGAGGTAAATTAGAGCATGGATCCGCTCTCTCGTGTTTTATTCCATTTGCCTCAATTTCTCTGTGATTCAAGACTTCTGTAACATGTTAACATTGCCCAAAGTCGTTAATTGTCAACAACTATTAGTGGATATATAACAGGTAGTCTCGGACTGGCTCCCTAAAGATAAATGTTGACATCCCAAGATGACCATTAGACTGGCACTCTTTTGGCAGATTGTCGGTCAGGGGTTCTCTTTTGTAGAAGTAATTTGTTCTGCCCAAAACTCTGATTTGAAGCAGACCATCAAGAAGTTGTGACAAACTGCCTACAGCATGCAACTCCACTGTAACTTGCAAGGTTCCTGCCTTCCCATAGTCCCTGATCATGCACCTCACATACACTATTGTACTACTCAGCTTCAGGAAAAGAAATTATTTATCTCCATATAAAGCTATGGCATAAATGAAATGTTAGTTTGTGACAAGCTGTAGGAATGTACAGTAAAGCACCACGTTCTCCCACTACTCTACCTGAAGGAGTCTTTTAATAACTTTGGCATACCACATAACCAGAAAAAAAAACCCGTACAACCTTTTTCTCCAAGACCAACACGGCAATCTGTAATAAAGCACAAGTCTCAAGTACTATGAAGGTAATGGTTCCAGTACTTAGCCTTAAGTAAAACATATACTACTGCTACACTTCCTTCTTACTACTCCTTCTCAAGACGGAATGAAGAGGGAAGAAAACCCATCCCAGGAGCAGGAAAGCTGCAGCAAAGAGCACTGTTTAAAAGCACAGACAACAACCACCCAGAAGAACCCTCAAGCATACCACCCGAGCCACAGGAAGCTCCAGAAAAGTGACCTCACTCTGATGAGGGAGTTGACTGGACTGCATGATGCATCCTAAAACACCTGCAAGGTCTAACACTCTGGCCTGAAGACTTGTGGGATGCTTTAGAGATAAAGAACGGATATGAACAATGAGTTGCAAACAGCGACCAGACTTCAGTAATCCTACACTACAACCCTTGACGGAGATGACAGCCGTTTGGTAACAAGTAGCTCGGTGCACAGGTAAATTGCACAATAAAAAGAAAAATAAAGAACAAATATATTCAATACCCCCAGCTTTATGGATGTTATTAAGAAAAGCCTCACTCTTCAGGATACCTCTTTTCAAAGCATAAGCTTCAATGATCTTTCCTACTTACACATAATATAAAATTTGACTTGGAAGCTATGAGATTTGTCTAGGAACATCGAGATATTGCTTATATATGTATGAAAAGAAATAAAAATGAAACAAAACAAACAAAAAAACTAAAATCAAAAGTGTTTGAGCTGCTGCTATGTTTCCTACAAAAAAACAGCATGCAGTCATATACCAACAAATGCATAACTGATAGTAAATTAACCTAGAGTAAGATCCACAATAAGAACATTAGAAAACCCAAATTACAATCATTGTTATATTGAACACTGAATTGTCCACTGTATTTGAGAAGAATATTTTATTATTCACTGTTAACAAGAGTAATGTAGAAGTCAAAGATTTAACCCTAAAAAATAGTCATGAAACTGAAACTTGCAAAAACACCCTTTCTTCTGTCACTATTGAGCTTAAAAAGTATGTTTATTATTCTATTGTTGTTGCAGAACTTTATGAAGCACTTCCCTTTCCATTCTATAGATCCTGAAAACTTCAAAGCAATGAAAAAGTTTCAATGGACACAGAATATAGCTGTGTTCTTTTAAACAACGTTCTGAAACTAATTAAGTTGAAATACTGTAGAAATGCTACAACAGAAAAAAACTTATGAACCTATAACTGTATTTCAGCTGGGTACACTATAGCAGGGTAATTTTTTAACATAGAGCAACCAATGCTTACGGGCATTTAGAAAATTGTTGAAGTAATTGGAAGAAGTAAGAAAGAGACAACTGTACGCATTTGCAAAAGGCGGACACCAAGATAAGCAGCTTAGGTGTGTTGATAAGACTGTCTGAAAGTGGCTTTGCTGCATAGGTTGCTTTTTTCTGGAGTCAATCTTATTTTCTGTGCACTGAAGCCTTACACTCTGATTAGCAACCAACTTTTAATTGTACTGAACATATTTTAAACAGGAACATTTTAAATACACTATTCTCTCTTCCCTATTTTTAATGGTGTGGGATGATAATGTTTGTTTTCTCATGCTTTATGGCCTGCAGGGTAGTTACAGCAATGGCTCAAACAAGGAGAAAATGGCTGTAACAGGCATTAATGAAACAGAAGAGAGCTCTCTGCTACACAAAGGTGAAAGCACGAACAAGTGCTCTCCAGAATAAACCTGGTCCCTAACTGCAAATAGCTGCACTGAAATGAGTGAATGGTACATGCAGTTTTCCTTATGCATTGTTCAGCGCTTCCCACGTACAGCTCAAACGTACACTACCTAAGTCCTCTGGACCCCAAGATACAGTTTTACACTTCACAAGATTAATCCTAATTAAACATAAAATACAAGTAGAAGAAACTAATGGGTAGAAAAAACTAATGGGTAGAAAAACAGAGCATGGATTTTTGTTAAATTACGAAAGCTCCATGCATCATTTATCCACACTTTGACACAAACATTTGCATTTTTAAGACCCTTTTTATCTTCACTTTTTTAAAAAACACTAATACGGAGTGATTTGCTGTTTATTTTTCAGTGAAGGTTTAAGAGCATTGGGGATATTTTTTCAATTCCATCTTGACCGATTACAATGCAGATATGTCTTTCAAAATGACTACCTTATGACAGGGGAACAGACTTTCTTGTATAGATTTACACTGTAAAATACTTATAATCATTTAAAATTAGAAATGAAAATAGCAGTTATATAAAACCTGGACCTGCACAACATTTGAGCAGCCGTCCAGCTAGGTTTTCACATTTTAATGAACTTCCAGGCATCACAATGCTCAAATCTTCAAACATTTATTAACATACTTTTATAAACATATTCTAGTAATCTCTTCTCTTTCTTGAAGCAAATCACTGGTAGCCTGCAGTCAGAATCTCAGATCTGAAAGATTCAATTTTTGTAGGTCAGAATTATTTTGATTTTATGTATTTCTTTTTACCCACCATTTTCTTCATTCAATAAAAGATTCCCTGTTTTCCACCGAAGAATTAATCCTTATGAGTAATCCAGTAACAGCAATGTGGGTATCAGCACTCAAAAGAAGGACTGCAAACAAGTGTGCAAGTTCTCATATTTCTATCTGGTAACCATGGTGAAGGCTGTCCTTTTGGACAAGTAGTTCAAAAAGAGCTCACTTCTTTTTAAAAGAAATGAAACCTAAGATTCTCATCCGAGACCCTTGGAGAAGAAAGCAAATTGAAAAATTCACATTAAAAACACCGAAACCTGCAGCACTATAAGCACTTCACACATCTGTTGCATTCCTCTCCCCCAAAAGCACATCTGCTTTTGTAACCCCAGGTTCCGCTGAGCTGTGCGCTGCTTTCATGGCAAGGTACACAGGCCCCACACGGGAAACTCAAATTAGAGCACCATGTTCTGGGATTCTCTGATATGATGATGTTTTTTTGGAAAAGTTTCCAAACCTAAATAGAAGTAAAGGGACACAAAATCAAGTGTTGCACCTTAGTCCTCAACGCCTGACTAATTTCGTGAAGGAGGTGTAGGGGTAGGAAGGTATTTCAAAAAGTGTTTCTACGCTCTGAAATACATCTCCTGAAAACCAAAAGACATGGGGGAAATCACAAACTCCATAATAAAAAGAAAACCATTGGTACAGCAAGTGATTTTGGTATGTGAGGAAGACTACTGCCCCCTTACCCTTAAAGCATCAAAGATGCAGGCGGGTCAGCTAGTTATCAAAGGTTATAAACTTTTGACAAGCTACTTGACAAGCTCTGACAAGCTCTGCAAAATAGCACACAGATTATTTTAAGTGTCTCTACTTCAAAACTAGTATCACTAGAGAAAACAAAAACTTTTAGTTTCAGCTTGTTCCCCTGGTGTGATTTTGCCAGGAAAAAGATTATTTCCAGTAAAACCTACTATGATAAATACAGCTTAACCTTTCCTCCCCCCCATGTAACTCATGTTTCGCTCAGCTGAAAACCTCCATTTTCTTGACTAGGGTCTTTCTGCACTTCTTCCTCTCTTTAGACCCATTTGGAGCTGTGAAGATGTTCTTTCCTCCATTTAAGCCTTTTATTTTATTGTACTTATCTATTTATAGACTTAAATGTTTCAGTCAATACGAGGGATTAGGACAGAAAATAATTGTTGTGATCTGTTCCTCTGTGCTGCTTAATGTAGTAAGAAGCAAAGTTGTACAGCAGTTTGCAGTCTTACTGGCTGTGAAGTGTCATTAAGTAAGAGATGGCAAATTTTATCACGCACCTCTGACTACTAAATTCACAAAACAAACAGAAGGTTTACCATGGGAGGTAGAGAGATCAGGCAATATCCTCAAGCCACTCTTCCAGTAAAACAGCGTGTGGTTACTAAAATTGCTATGGGAAAATGGGAGTTCATCAGAAACACACAGTTCTAGATGAAAATGTTCCTTAACCTTTTACATTACCACTACTAGAAAAAAACAAAAGGTGTGCAAAGGCGGGTGCGCATATACCAGCAAAAACTAGAACCTCAAATCGAAGCAGTACCATGCTAAAATATTTTATGCAGTCTTCGCTGTTAAAATGTAGTATTTGATTAAGGAAAGAAAGTCTCCGCATGTGTCCTCCAGTAATGCACTTCAGTCGATTTTAACACATTATGTAATTGCAGCTGAAAAGAAGAGGCCACAGTAAAGGGGTAAACAAGAGACAACTGTTTTCTTTTGAGACAGTGCTGCATGCAATTATTCCACTCAATGGAGTACTCATATGATTTTGCAGAGAAGTAAAGTTATATTTGGGTATCTCCATTGCGCACACAAATTTTGCTCTGACTTCCCTCTGTTTCATGGTTCCTTGATAATGAAAGGTTATTAAAAAAAAAAATACCCTTCCTCTCAGAAAACCGTTAATTTAACCTAAAAGTCTGCAACAGCTTTCATAGCTTCCCTTAACCACGTATCCACTTTTCAAATACTCAAACTTCATGAAACAAGGGCTTACTCCCTCTAAGCACCAATTAAAAATTTTCTTCCAGGACCACGTAAAACCATGTTCCTCAACAGACAGCTATTGCATCACCTCCACAAAAACGTTTTGATTTCGTACTGTGTTCTTAATAACTGTTGCACTGAGGAAGCCTTATTTCTCTGTGTCACTTCTGTAAAAGGGCCAAAACGTGTTCTGGGAATGAATATAAATGTCAGTTATTAAAACCAACATTCCAAATGCAAAATTCAGGTTACCTAGGTTATTTGAATTACAAAACCTGGCTTCTCAAAATGCAAATGAATTATTCTAAACTAAATGTAACACCAAGAAAGAAAAAAATATATATTTTAATTATCCATGAAGCTTATTTCTTTCTGCTCCCTGTCGTTTGCCCTATGAGGTCAGCCCTTTATAGTGACATGGGAGACGAGCAGAGGGCATTTGAAATTTTTATGACTTTTCCAAGGTCATGAGTATCACAGACGTGATTTAATAAACCAGACCACTACTGGGCTGATGGAACACAAGGAATGAATTAATCCCCGGACTGTAAGAAAAAAAATAATTAAGAAAATACAAATACAGACTAAAAATATAAACAAGCCGTTTGCTTTCAACAAGCAACTTGTATATCCTATGATGACATTAAACAGCCAAACTACAGATGTAACATGTACAATAATGCACAGAGATTCCCACTACATAGGGAATCTTCCTCCATGTGAAGTATCTTCTATAGCTTTGTTATTCTGAGAAGAGTGTTAGGTAATAAATGATTCAAATAATAAAGAAGTCTGCCTGGAATGCAAAGACACGAAAAGCAGGATTATGTATTAGGTTAAGTCCACTCTAAAATCAATGCTGAGTTCTTCATTGATGTCAGACCAGAACTCCTGCGCCACATGAAGCTCAAACAACGCCGTTAAGTTTGTCATGCCGCTGTAGGCACAAATGTGCAGCATGACACCAGCTGTTAAGAGAAAGGAAAGTAACATGCTAGCAATTTCAGGACTAGCCCAGCTCCATCCTCTGTCCACCTCTTCTCTCATTTCTAAGGTACTCTTTCCATAAAACCTGATTTTACATAATACAGCCATACTGAGATGCAAATCTGAAGTTTCACTTACACTGTTTTTAACTGTGCCATAAACACCATAATTGTCAAAACCCACTCATCCACTCACCCACCAGTCTGCTGTGTGTACCATCTCTGTATTGCCAAATAAAAAACAAAGGAGTAAACTGCAATAATACAGTCCAGACCTGCATAATGGTTACAGCACAAAATTAAAGACAGTAAAAGGATGTGTGGATTTCTCGCTTTGAGTTTTTGGCAGTGTCTCAGACATACTTCTTTTTTACTTCAGAGTATCTGATAGCATAAGAATAGTTCGGATTGCGTCAACTGTTACAACGCATGTTATGAAAATCCTTGCTCCCTGCTGCTGAGAAGAACCAGAATTAAGATAATCCTGCATCCCAGTAGACAGTGTTTGGATTCTGTTCCTGAATTTAATGTCAATTTGCTGTGTGACCTTTTGCTTACACTTTACCTCCATATGCATTAGTCTGTTTCAGGTTAAAAAAATTTAAATATTTCTCTTTTGTTGTAAAGCTTTTAGTAATTTAGTAATAGAAATTCCATATTAAACACAGCATGTGAAAATTCCAGCCTTTATTCAAAAATGCATTCTTTTAAAAATGCAACTGCATTGCTAACTCTCAGTCACCTGTTACTGGTTAGGTTATTGCACTGAAAAGATCTGTCTTGCCTTTGAGAGCGCTGATAGAGGGGAAAAAAGACGTCCAGAAGCCTACTTCTCTGCAAAGACTGTGTTACATTACAAGTAAAACAGGGATAATTTTGCATTTCCAATAGCTTTCTGAAGTCTAATTTAAGAAGCAAATCAATAAAATAGACAAGACCCACATATTCAAAGCAAATGGTAGGACATTCCAGTGCGTGATTTTTTTCCTTTAAATAAAGCATATTTATTACATGAAGCAAGTGAAATCAACTGTGTTATTATTCCTGCTATATTCGACAATAACCACAACATATTTTATCACCAGCAAGCACTGCAGCTTAGGATGCAGTTTCATCTGAAACTAAGCAGTAACTTCCACTGGTAGAATGCTGCCACTGAAAAAGTGTCCCTGCTTCCAGGCTTAGCCTGACAATAATTATTACAAAATTATATTTTAAAAAGATGCTTTCTTTAAGCCCTTTCCACTTACTGAATGTATCAGAATAACATTTTACAATCTTCTTTTTGCATCGCTCACCTTATGAAGGCTAAACAAGAATTAGGTCTAATAATTGGCTTGTATGTTTTGGTTTTTAAATCCTTCATATTCTAGCAGGTATAAAAACCAACCATATGTACACAAGACCTCAGTGCCACAGAAATGTATCCACCCACCATTAAGCCTTCCCTAGCAAGCCGTCCAGCTTCTTCCCTCTCTCACTCACCACTTTCGTTTTAGTGTTGGCAGTGGATGGAAAGGAGCCAAGTACTTTGACTGCGTCTGGAGGACAAAACCTACCAGCAGCACCCTTCACATCCAACTCACTCGGACAGGCACTGTGGACACTCAAGTGCCTCAGGATGGCACATCTCATAGAGTTGGGGACTGTGTGTCCTGCTCCTGGGGACACCACCAGCAACACCCAGGCCAGCTGCCTGCAGACCTGCTTGCAAAGTCGGTGTGGGCTGGTGACGGACCACGGATCCATGGGTGCTCCTGTGCCACCAGCAGCCAAGATGTATGTGCACCTAAGCACACAGTTTGTCACACTGAGTTAGAGGGAACACACAATTTCAACATGCAGCACATTAAAATAAAGTGTATTTCCGTTTTCTAGTTGTGAACTGGAGGGACAACGCTACAGATTCCAAATATTCCACAGCACTTCTACAGCTTTTTGTGCAGAGCATTACCACTGTATTGAAATAACTATCTAAAGAGAGAACTGCATAATTACGAGTCAGATCAGATGACAGATTAAAATACTAATAGGAGGAAGACTATATGTGCAAGATTAAAAAAAACAAACAATTTGTCAACAGTTTGAAGGAATATATTGCAGCCGTGACAAGAAATTGCTATTTTTACTTACAGCAAAAATGGATTATAGTTGCGAGGAATTTATAATTACATACCTTACTCAGGCACAAAGCAACAAGTTAAAAAAAATACATTTCAGACCTTTTTAGGGAAATTATTCATGAAAGCTACCTGTCATGATTACTTAATTTCTGAATGCAGAACACTGCAGATTTTAGAAAGGCTTTTGCAGCAAATTAAAGTCATCGCATGAAATGTTGAAGCTTTTCAGAGAGATAACACTATTAATTGATTTTAAGATATAACCTTCATGTCCCACTGATCAAATATCACACTGAAGAATGTGGAGACAGATTATACAGCCAGAAAAAAATAGAAACAGTTTCTTTGAAAAGCTGCTCTGCTTCCTGGCCTCAAACAAGCTTAAATGACTTGTATTACTCTCTCAAAAAAAAAAAGTCAATAATCATAAAAAGCCACAAGAGTCCAGGATCCAAGTCCCAAGCTGTTTGTCTCCTGTTCTGCAAACTCTGCCCAAAGCAAGCGCAAATATATGTCCATGTGCTATTTCGATATAGTTTTAAACATGGAACAAAAACAAATTTGCACTCCAGGCACAGAGCTCCCATTGCCTTTCGTCTTTTATTCTGTTCACTGGTTTTATCCTGTTTCAGTACTTTCATTCTCATCAAATAGCTCCTTATTGTGCATGTTTCACATAATCAAGATAATGGCAACTTACACTAACTACAGCAATACCTGTTAATGCTTGACACAGGGTCCAAGTCTGCCAGGCTACGAACAACTCATTATTTTCCATTTTCTAGTAGAGACTGAGTAATTTTAATAGGAATCAATTTCATTGAAAGACTGATGTGCAATACTATAGCACTTTTGTACATCCCCAGTTAAGTAGCATTGCTAATGAAAATTCAGTTGGACAGTTTAACACAATACCAGAATGGAAAATGTGACAAACCGTCTAGAATCATCTGTTTTTCAGAAAGAGCTGAAACAAATTAGGAGCCTTTCACAAAAGCTAAATGCAATTCTGTCTAGGAATGAGATCTTTTGATTGGCGGATCTAATGTTTCTGTTGCTTTCTTCGTCTGAAAGGGTGGTCCCACCCTTGACTTTCTGGACCCCGCACATTCTTGCTCACTTTTCTTGTTTAAACAAAACAGAACAGATTAAATACTGAATTAGTCATGACTTTATTCAGCTTCCTTTTCAGGATTCTGCAGAAGAGTCTTGTTACACCTTATTCACTGAAAAATCTCTACCTTGAAAGGGGCTTCAGAAGGTCATCCAGCCCAACCATTGCCAACCCTTCTGGCTCAAGGCAGGGGTAACTGTGAAAGTCCAACTATTTTGCTTTAGTAACTTGCCTGGTAGTGTCCACTTCTGATACCTTATTCAAGGAGAACTCTGTGAAAACTTAAATCTTTTTCAAACTTTCCAACTATAGAACCACATAAACAGTCCATTCCAAATTTAACATAGCCATCAGTGATGTTCTTAGCTTTCTCTAACTTGAAAACTTTATTTAAAATATTAATGGAATATATTGAAATCCTTTTGATAATAATCACTACCATCTTAGACACGAATCTCTTGAGTTTCAGTTGTGGCTGCCTTAATCATCATATTCCTTTTTATCTTTTCTTCATAACTTTTTTTTTTCCTCCTCATTTTATATGTTTCAAGCAACATCCTTTATTGCTATGATTTCCTCATAATTTATTAGTTGGGAAAACAAAGTGATAGGCTAATTAGCTAATTAGTTGGGAAAACAAAGTGATAGGCTAATTCCTGCAGCTCAAATTGGGTTTTGCTCCTTAGTCTTTCATTTCCCGTCTCAGTCAATTCCATACATTCCATGTCACTCTTGAATCTGTAACAGAAACTATTTGGGCAATTTTATCTTATCTGTTACTAATGTGCATAATATCTGCTTTAAATGTGTTCCATATTGGTATTTCCGTAATTTCTGTTCTTCTTCTCCTACTTACTGTCTCATAATACATGGTGATTTTGATTAGGTAACTTTCTGATTGGTGTTTCATACCTGATATCTTTTTTGATATGTACTACAAATCAAATTCTTTGTACTGCATTCTTCAGTTTATACATGTACACATACAAAAAGGGATTTTTAAAACAGCTGTAGTTCCATGAGATAAGCTTAACATCTGTAAAATTTTATATGCAAACTTCATACATAAAGCTCTTCGAGACTGAATTACTTGTGGTGTAGATTATATTACTTTAAGGTTGAGTATATGAATGACACAACTAATAACAGAAAAGGAATCTAATGAAATACACTTCAGACAAACATGTACAAAAAAATAATTAGCAATTTCACGGTTTTTAAATCTGTAGGAATTCCTGAAACACTTCATTCTCTTAATCTCACTGGTTTCATTAACAAAAAATTCAAATTCATCAACCTTAATAAATTCCATGCAAGTCATTTCTCTTTTCACCTTCTAAGAATGTGTTTTATAGTATTACTAACAATCTTTCTAATTATTGTATGATAAGCACTGGTCCTCCACAAAAGATGCAAGCATACACGTAAGAGTCTCACATTCATACGCATCTGTAAATTAAAATACTAGTCATAATTTGTCTTCTAAGATCTCAGAGAATACATCCAGTTTGGAAAGTATGATTCCAGTGACTATGAAATATAAGTGTAACAATTAAGAAAGACAGAGATTACACTTGTATTTTCTACATCTCACCTGATGCTAACAACTTAGAACTACCTGCATATCAGAGTCCAGTTCCTTTTGTCAGTGCAATCTTTTGTTGGGAGAAATCAAGATTTCCAGTAAACCTTCAAGAACGTTGATTTTGTTCCATTTTTTAATTCATTTCAGTGATACGGTAAGTGCTATAACTTCATAAACATGATATTGGCACAGTTGAAGGAGTGGTGAACTTTATTCCACAGCCTTTCTTCTGCCCACTACAAAAGCAAAGAATGGTTGAGGTTGGGAGGGACTTCTGGAGGTCATCTGGTCCAACCCCTCAACTCAAGCAGGGACACCTAGAGCAGATGAAAATACATGCCTGGGGTTTTGATCTATTAAAAGGAAGAAAAAATGTATTTCTCAACAGGTAAGAACAGAAAGGGTTTCTGTTGGGTTTTTGTTTGGTAGATTGGGCACTTTTTTGTTTTTAAGGTTTTTATCATATCTAGTTAGTTCTACTGCTTTTGTGTATGCTTTGATGGACGCTCAACAACTGTTGACATATATGTTTTGGATTTTTTTTTCATGTAAATAGATACCAAAGTTAAACAACAGTAAGGTTGAGTCTATGTCAGTAACTTCAGGATAAAACCATCTCTAACATTCTGGTAAAGATTTTAACAAGAACAGCCAAAGTTCAATGCCATGCTGTGCTACTGGTCCGTGTTGATGAAGCCTATTCCAACACCCAGTTTCCAGTCCTTTTGTGCTCTCCTCCTTTCTGTTTTTTCCTATTCCCTTTTAAACTGATTTTTTGGGCTTCACACAGACAGCAGACAGAGTAACAGAACTGTATGCAAACCAGATTTTACCATTGTTCACACAACTGCAGTACTTCACAATGCCTATATATATATTTTTTTAAAGTTACAAGTTAAAATAGGGTTTTTATTACAATCAGAAAAAGTTCCAGGAAAAAAAAAAAAAAACAACTTTTGGCCATCTCATCCATTCTTCTGACAGTACACAACTGTATTCTAGCTTGTACTCTCTGGAAATGGTATTCTGCAGAGTATTCATCTACCTAGGTGGAGGGTGGAATGGTGAACAGGGTGTGAGAATCGGTCACCACCTTCTCCATTATTTTATATACCCCTTCAGAAAGAGAGAACACACAGCTAAGTCTTTGTACCAGACTCAGGGAATACACAGAAGCCCAGCCAAGAATGCTCCTCCACTTACATGCATTATTTCAGTAATTGGACTGTGTGTTCTCCACAGCTCCCAAGAGCATTGCATCTCCTTCTTGTTTTATGATTTAAGGTCAGGCCTCGCTGTCATTATGTTCAGGATCAACTAATGTTTTGGCAAGAATACATGAGAAACAATCATCAAACGTGAAACTATTTTTTAAAGTAGTTTAAGTCAATTAAACATGAAAGGAATTTTGTGGAACAAAGCAAGACACTTTTCTAGACAAAGGCTTTCTCCTTGACATATTCCAAATTCAGTGTCCTAAATTCTGTTACAATGTTAGAATTCTTTAACAAACCCTCCCCAGAAAAACAACCTGCAAAAGGATTTTCATTAAAGAATTGGGTGCAAATCATAAGAAGAGAGACTCCACATAACTACATACTACATTTTTAAAAAATATTATTTCCAAAAAGACAAAGAATAATTTAATTTTCACAGAAACACAGAATAGTCTAGGTTGGAAGAGACCTCCGAGATCAGAGTCCAACCTCTGACCTAACACCAACAAGTCCTCCACTAAACCATATCCCTAAGCTCTACATCTAAACGTCTTTTAAAGACCTCCAGGGATGGCGACTCAACCACTCCCTGGGCAGCCCGTTCCAGTGACTAACAACCCTTTCAGTAAAGAAGTTCTTCGTAACATCCAACCTAAACCTCCCCTCGCGCAATTTTAGCCCATTCCCCCTCATCCTGTCACCAGGCATGTGGGAGAATAGACCAACCACCACCTCGCTACAGCCTTCTTTAAGGTACCTGTAGAGTGCGATAAGGTCACCCCTGAGCCTCCTCTTCTCCAGGCTAAATAGTCCCAGCTCCCTCAGCCGCTCCTCGTAAGACTTGTTCTCCAGGCCCCTCACCAGCTTCGTCGCCCTTCTCTGGACTCGCTCAAGCACCTCCATGTCCTTCTTGTAGCGAGGGGCCCAAAACTGAACACAGTACTCGAGGTGCGGCCTTACCAGAGCCGAGTACAGGGGGACGATCACTTCCCTGGAGCTGCTGGCCACGCTGTTTCTTATACAAGCCAGGAAGCTGTTGGCCTTCTTGGCCGCCTGAGCACACTGCTGGCTCATATTCAGCCGACTATCAACCATCACTCCCAGGTCCTTCTCTGCCTGGCAGCTCTCCAACCACTCATCTCCCAGCCTGTAGCTCTGCTTGGGGTTGTTGTGCCCCAGGTGCAGGACCCGGCACTTGGCCTTGTTGAACTTCATGCACTTGGCCTCAGCCCATCGGTCCAGCCTATCCAGATCCTCCTGCAGAGCCTTCCTACCCTTGAGCAGATCGACACACGCACCTAACTTGGTGTCATCTGCAAACTTACTGAGGGTGCACTCGATCCCCTCATCCAGATCATCAATAAAGATATTAAAGAGGACTGGCCCCAGTACCGAGCCCTGGGGGACTCCACTAGTGACCGGCCTCCAACTGGATTTGACTCCATTCACCACAACTCTCTGGGCCCGGCCATCCAGCCAGCTCTTAACCCAACGAAGCATGCGCCAGTCCAAGCCATGAGCAGCCAGTTTCCCGAGGAGAATGCTGTGGGGAACGGTGTCAAAAGCCTTACTGAAGTCCAGGTAGACCACATACACAGCCTTTCCCTCATCCACCCAGCGCGTCACTTTGTCATAGAAGGAGATGAGATTTGTCAAGCAGGACCTGCCTTTCATAAACCCATGCTGGCTGGGCCTGATCGCCTGCTTGCCCTGCAAGTGCTGCACGATGACTCTCAAGATAATCTGCTCCATGAGCTTCCCTGGCACGGAGGTCAAATTTTCTCAAGCTGTGAGGTAATATGAAGGTATTAACATATGTTGTACATATACAATAGCAGAAGATCAATTTCTACACCTGTTCCAGGCCTGCTGGTGGATCACCACATCATGGACATTTTTTCCAGTAGCATTCCTAACCTGCAGTCTTTTTAATACTCAAACCCTCCTTCCTCTTGCAGTACTTTGTGAAAGAATTAAACACGTGCCACTTCCACATCATTCAGAAGATGTGAAATGTTTATTTTTGTTTAAAGACATGTATTCAGCTAATAGTTTTGCTTTTGGGCTGCAAAGCTCTTTTTGCTGTTTTATAAGCTAACTCACGTTTAGATCACAATTTTTATTTTCTTCTGTAGTTAAAAAAAAAAGTTATCGCTGAAGCATATTACTATGTTGCTTCAGTAAACAGTGGGATAAACAGAATGTTGATTCTTTTCAGTTATCTGAAGCCATATTGCTATAAAAAGCAAGTAGTGTCTCTCATTTGTAAGTGTTTTGAGTATCTTAAAAATAGTCACATTAACAAAATCATTCAAGTTACTTCAACAAATTCAAAGCTATCTTAGGTTGGATTGGAATATTTTGAAAACAAGTCATATTTTAAATGGGGGAAAGGGTTAAGAATGAGTAAAAACACGTTCTTATTTACAACCAAATTCCTTGTTATGGTACTTAAGTTTTAATACTGTACATCTCATGCTTAATGCTGATAAAAGCATTTCATCAGTTTATTCAAACAGATTTGCTAAATACTTCTTTTTTTAAAAAAAATCTTAAGGGTTATTTTTGTTTGTTTGTTTTTGTTAAATCGTTCTTCTGCCTATTTCCACCCATCTTTGAAGTATATGCTGTTGGTCTGTGACTCACCTTTCAATCACATTCCCTCTGTGTCAGGGTCTTCTCTTCAAAAAGCAGAAAAAACAAGTGCACTCTGTTTTAGACAGATGGCACATGCCTGAATCTTAAAGTCAAGGATGGCTCCAAGTTCTTTGTGACTCCCTCAAGGCCATAGGAGGGTACAATTGTGGTTTAAAATGATGTGAATTTTAAAGCAACTCCAATAAATTATATATATATTTATATATATATAATATCAAATTATGCTATATGTGAATTTTCAAGAGCTTTTCAAAATGACTTTTTTTTACCAGGTTGAGAACAAAGCACTACATCATGTGTCATAGCACTTCTCATAGTGCACTGCCTTCCTGCATATTAATCATTCTCAGCCTCACCAAAAAAAAATCTCTACTGGTTCAACTCAACTTCTGCTATAGCTCTCAGCCCATAACTCTTCACTGCTCCTCTGCTGGTGTTAATTGTGCTTACTGCTCCCACCCCTCCATATTTGTTTCATGTACCTATGCTCTTTGTTATACCATTTTCCATAAAACATCACTGTACCGGCTTAAATGAGTTTGCCTGGCTACAGTACCTTGGCAAGGTCAGTGCATTCCAGCAGGGAATCTCCTTTTGGCCACAGCTGCTGCAGCAAAGCAATTCTCCTGAAAAGGTTTAGTGTTTAATGTATTCTGCCTGTACAGTGTCTCAAATAAACATGGATTTGGAAAGAAATCAAATTGCACCAGTTTCAATACTGAAACCTGACTATTCTAGATCTCATCATACTATATAAGCCAGCTTGGTTCTCATCAGACAGTCCCTTTTTGTAAACCTGGTACACATTTAGAAAAAGCATACAAAAAGTCTCACTCAATAACTTAATAAATGTCAGCCTCCAGAAGTACAAGTGATGGGAATATACTGTCATCCAGAAACTCTGAAACTGTCTAACTGCTTAAACATCTTTCTTGCATGTATCATTCCACACTATCCATTTCAGAGCAGATGATACCCTACAGCACAAGAAGCCTGAAAAAAAAAAAAGAAACCAATAAAGAATTATAACGATCTATTATTTAATCAACTACTGTTCAAAAAGAAAAGAAGTGACAAAGAAAAAAATAATGGTACTATTTATATGAAGGAAGTGTTTGAATATGTGAATTAGAACTCCTTAGACAGAACCAACCCCAGGAATTCTGTCTCACTTTGATGATGGCTCTTCTGTCTGAGGATTTTCAAAGATATTTTGGAATCTGTAGGATGTCTTTGATAGGAACACTGTGCTTGTTTCTGTGAAGATGGGGTGACAGAAAGGAAGAAGGGAGATGTAATGGGAACATGAAGAGGCAAAGTGATCTAGAAATGAGAATAATAGAAAACAGCTCACAAACTGTTTGCCTGCTGTAACAAGGACTCTTCTGAATCTACAGATGCCTTTCTTCCTGCCTTCCAAGTGCATCTTCCAATGAACCTTCCCCTCCTAAGTACTCTCCAATCTTCTAGTGTTACACATCTCCTTTCACTAATGACTTCTGATATTTGCATGCAGTATTTGTAATGCTTATGTACTTGCTTTTGAACAAAGATACTATTTTTTATGTTCAGTTAGGTTTTGAAATTCCTTTGTTAGGATTCAGAGAAGGGGAAGAGGAAGACAACACACATTAGAACTCCTCTGTGCGGCTATGAATTCTATACTCAGTTATATGCTGAAAAAAAAAATAGGACTGCTAGGTATGAAGACACACACGTAATGCACCAGTGGGCAGCCCACTAATGCACAGCATCAGTGCTCCTCCAGAAAGCTTAAGTTTAGGACTCTCCTATGACAACGCAGTGAAGAATACATCTCTCTATCCCATGAAAGAGAGAAATGCATCTTTTAGTGTTACAGTATCTAATCAAAGAACTACACATTGACCAGCTGCCTACAAACCTGGCCCTTGGCAACTTGCTTTTCTGTCAAATCCTGAATCTTGTAACATGACTTATTCCCAAGCATAAGCATCTCCCAGCTCTCTTTATGTCTGTTGGTGCTGGGAAAGAGGATAGAAAAATAATCTAGCCTTTTCAGTCATCTTTAAAACTTGTGCATCTATGCACAAGAAATAATGCTAAAGCTCTTCAATCAGCTGCAACTGAAAAACCCAGTGCCTAATCCTGACACTGTTAAGGAAAAAAAGCATTTAGAAACACGACTACAAAGCAATTCTCAAAATATTTTGCTTACAGTCACAGCTGAAAGATTCATCCCCTTACACTGAAACAGCAATAAACTCAATTTAAAAAGCATCATGCTGCAATTTTCTTTTCGGTTTGAGCCACTGGTATGGTTCTGTCTCACAAGGTGACTGGACAGCTTAGTTACGCTGATTACATATGTACAAGTTCAAAAATGTTGCTCAAGTATATACACGTATACATATATATCCCCCATGTATACATTTCAGCTAGACGATGATGTTTATTAGTTTGGGCTATATTTTTGTTTTTGTATTGCCCTTTCATTATGACAAGACTTCAAAATTAATTCTTAGTAACAAGATCTGACTCATTATGGAAAAAAAAATCATTTTCCCTTTAAAATCTCTACTACTGCATTGCCACCAAATGTACATCCCTAGAAATATGTATTTGTTATTTCATTAGTAATGATTTTATGCAATCACACCAAACAAGATTCGCTCAGAGGCTGTAGACCATGCTGTGGGTTGTGGTTTTCCTGTAAAAGAGGTCGTATTTCATGTATTTTAACTAGTGAAAAAGGTCACTTGTCATAGCAGCTTTTGAAGTTAGCTAAATGTTCATAGAAAGCCAAAAGGCACAAGTTTAGATGCCACATAGTTCCAGATACCAGACTCCTCTCATTTGTAAACAACAGGAAACAAGATGAGTAAAAATTGCTGCCCTCGCATATGATCAAGGTGATGACCTACTCTCTTCCACCCAAAGCACGACTGGAAGGGGTGTCACAGCATTGTTACAGACACCTGTGCAATGTCAAAGGCATAGTGTTCATCCTGTTTGACAGCATGTACTGTATATTTATTGCCTCGAGCAGGACAGATGTTAGCAACACGGGAGATGCTCACTTTGTCCTCGTTCAAGAATATGTATATTACTTCTCCAGAAAGCCCAATCTGGTAATTTCAGAAGTTTGTACGTTGACACAAACACACACACACACAAATTAACAGAAAAGCAAACCCAGTGATTTTGCCAAAAGGGAAAATGAAATGAATTTGTCTGGCAGCTGCTGCTTGCCACCCTTTCACTGCCAAATAGCCCTTTCTGATATTGGTGTTAATACAGTTGAGAAGAAAAAAATATGCACGTGTGTTGTTCAACAAGACATGAGAGTTTGTGTGTAGAACAGTGAAGAAAGAAGAAAGGTGACCAGAAACTGGAGCATGTGACCCCAGAAAATGTCAAATGCTCTTACACACACATCAGCTATTCTTCTTTTTGAGTTGGACTGTAAAAATATCATAATAGAATTTGTAATTTCCTAGCCAAAATCAACATTTCACATGTGATGCCCTCACTTTTTACTATTGTAATATAGACACTTTGTTCAAATGCTTAAAACAGTTAACTTTTTTTCTGTAGCTAACCCTACACTTAAAAGGCTGAAAGAAAAAATATGACAGGGAAATACTGCCAAGCACTTATATTTTAAAGCAGAATCTCACAATTACTTAGCCTCAAACTGATCAGAGTACTCAAGGCACTGCACAATTAAAGCCCACGCCTGTTCATTTATCAAGACCATTTGCACCCAGAAACCCTGCAGCAGTTCTCCTGGAAGAAAAGAAAGACCCAATCCAAACAGTGTCAGGACATGACAAAGCCTTTAAAAGCCTGTGCAGATACTTTGACTGGAAACCTGTAATCTCACTCAACCAATTTCTCTCCTCCTTACAGTGCAGGGGACAGTTATGAATGCAGCAGCCAAGAGAAAGCAGGCAGCTACTCGCCGGTGAGCTCGCCTGCTCCTGGGACTTCTCTGGTAGCTCTTTCACGGGTCAGCACACGCTGCAGTTGCAGAGGACGGCTCACCTGATGTTCTGCACTCTAGCAACGCACTGCAGACCATCCAGCCCTGGTGCTGGGATGTTGGTCCTTCTCCACACAGAAATGTTAGCTACTCAAATGTAGCTCGACATGTCCATTCCAGAACCCATAATCTGGTATGGGAGTTAAAGAATTTGTTGGTGAGGGCAGAAAACAAATTAGAATTGAAAAAAACAAATTCTAGATTTGACATGATAAAATTAAGAAACAAGAGAAGTTAACTTTGCTAAGCATTCCCACATCTTAAAAGCTATTTAAAAAATGTGAATTATCCTTCAGATAATAAACCGATTTGGCCCAACTTTCTTTTTACACTTTAGAAACTTTAAGAAACAAAGTCATACATGTAATTTCATTTACTTTAAACCCTTCTGTCCATTAAAACAGACATCTTATAGCACCTACGGGTGGTCAAAAATATTTCAAAAGCATGTGATTATACTCAGGCTTGCAGCATACTGCTTACAAATATACAATGAAATCTGTAATTTTAAATGTCAATTCCAGCCTGTGCAAGGCAGACATTATGCACAACCTTAGTGTGAGGACTGTCTTAGAAATATTTAAGTCTTAACTGGATTTGATGTTGAAGCACGCGTTATTTTGTCAGGGCATAGAGTGTAACGGTTTTCAAGGAAAAACAATTAATATTCAGCTTCAACAGGCAAAAGAAAAAGCTTTACAAATAAAAGAAAAAGAATAACTAGGTCAACTGCAACTGAAGATCAGGCAAGTTGTTTGATACTGCCAGGAGGAAAAAAAAAAAAAAAAACAACTAGAAACTGATTAAAATGACACATTTGACTTGCATAAAGATACGACAAAGCAAAAGTTACTTAGGCAACATGGCACTCAACAAGCAAACAAATACCCCAAATATTAAGGCACTTATAAAAATGTTCACTTCTTTAATAAGTTGATCCAATTAGCCAATAAAAACCTTCCC
Organism: Stictonetta naevosa; assembly: GCA_011074415.1. NCBI lineage: Eukaryota > Metazoa > Chordata > Aves > Anseriformes > Anatidae > Stictonetta > Stictonetta naevosa. Next base: position 56,187,070 of record CM021729.1, read on the forward strand.
TACAACAGTACTTAAAATGGATTGAATACACTAAATGTTACAAATCAGAAATTAGCTATAGGGGACTTCTACTCTACAAGATTTTTTATGAAGATAATGAAGAGCTATCACAGGAGAATAGTGAGATCGGTGTCTGACTCTAGTTAAAATGCATCAGATTGCAGCTAGGCTTTTCAGAAGCTGCACAGAGAACCAACAGAAGACAGACACACACAGGCTAAGCAGCTATGCCTGTTTAACCTTTCTGCACGTTACCCTTCCTCTTAGAAGAAGCTGGAAAATCATCTTTCATAAAAACAACAACACAAATATCACAGTTTCCAAGCTAATCCACCCACTTAACATTCAAATGTGAAAAAATACATCAGGACAAAACTGACAAGTATACCTTTCAAAAACAAAACTCAGAAAGGTCAAGATGTATCCATGACATGCTGTAAGAAGACAACAGCTAAGAAATTTGTGCAGGTATGCTTTTTTGTAAATCGATCAAAGAAAAGGCAGATGAAATACTGGGGAAGACAGGAAAATAAAACTCCTCCCTGTTTTCCTCTGCAGCTCAAGTTCATTAAAGTCAGTATCATTATTTACTCTATGAAGAAATTGGAATACAAAGCTATACAAAAACTGCAGATCTGCTTTCACTGTTTCTTCACATCTATAATTTTGTTTCTTCTTCTTACAATCGAAGAACTTTATGTCTATCAGTGCCTGTCACAAGAGCCCCAGACCATATACACCAGTACTTCAGCAAACAGCACTCTTTAACACAAAAATGAAAAGCAGAATATTTTCATGTCAAGTCCTAAACACATTTCCTACGCATCTTGCCACAGCTGCTGAAGCAAAATGCAGTGGTGAGAATCAACAGAAGTTTGACATATTTATAATCAAGCTCTAGTTCACAACTTTAATTAAAACAGTCTGTATATATTGAGATCTTACTTTTAACTCTCACATTTAGTATTTTGCTTTTGAGTAAAGATCCTCCTATATTCAGAGAGTACCTCAAACACAGCATACACTACCAGAAGACAAGGAATTAAGGAGAGCATGCCTCTTCCATTCCCACCTGAGAAGTGCACAGCAAAGCATGGATGTCTCCCAAGTTACCACTACAGTAACGAGAAGCAAGGCAACTGGTTCTAGGTGTCTGTGCAGTAATAAAACAGGGCTGTCTTGTACAGTCACAATTATCTATCTCTTCCAACAAGCTCTGAAGATATCCCTTTTGGAGGTGTACCAGCTACAGGAAAATAAAACACTGCTGGCTCTTAAAGATGTGCAGTATTCTGAAGCATCAGCCCAAGGAGAAAACATACATCAAAATATTTATTTTTTAATTAAAAAAAGAAAATCCATGTCTCTCATAAGTTTTCTCCTTTAGAGCACTTCAAAGGAAAAATAAAGGATTAAGAGATAGCAGTATTTTCCATAACCAAGTCTCTCCAAGTTGCAACTGTTGGACAGTAACAAGCTCACCATTTTAAAGAACTGAGGAACATTTCCAGTCATACCCAGATAACTTAGACACGTTTAGAGGTAGTTGTGGAGAGCATCCCCAACACTAAATAATATTAAAAAAATAACCGCCTACTTTCATAAAGAACATATTCAAGCTCTTTTCTGCTTGACTAATTGTCAAATATTACAAGAGACAACTACTCCTACCTGATTTAAATGCCACAAAATGCTACTCATTTAATTTATTAATATCTAAATGCTTTATGACACCCTGAAGTTTATATCTTCTAAACTCATTAGAAATTCTGATTTTTCTACATCTGTACAAGAAGAATTATCTGTTTTTAAACATCCATGTTAGAAAGCTAATGACTGGGAGCTTACTTGTCATCTTCCTCTGCCCTCACCTCCCTTCTCGAAGGCAGCAGTTAACATCGCTGTAGCAGAGGGGACAAGAGCAGAACAACAATGTTCGTAAGACGCTGCCTTGCTGATAAAGTACAACTCTTCTGTTGCCTTATCTTTCTGCCTAAGATGCAGAAGAACCAGACACAGAGGGTTGCCCATTTGTAGGAGATTTGCAAAAGGAAAACAGCTTGTTGGCTGAAGAAAAGGGGCAGGGGGGATCAGTACTGAAAGTACTGCGAAAGCACTGCAAAAATGCAGAGGAAAATATGGTTATTTCCCAACATTACAGGAAGAGGAGAACAACAGTTCATTTGCTAACACTGCATAATTCCTAAGGAGAGAAGACAAAAAAGTATTAAAGTTTCCTGAGAATTTGTGATGAAACCCATAAATATTTCTTCTTTTCTGAAAAGACTGAAGGATCAAGTTTATGAAATTAGTTTGAGGCAAATAAAAAACAGATTTTGTATGGAAAAATGTGGCATACACAAATGCATTAAATGAGGAAAGCTCATCAGATCTTTGTGTTTTTCAGATGTTCTCAAGGCCTGAAATTTTAGCTTTGCCTGACAATGCAGCATGCCATGGGGTTTGAACCTGAAGTTTTAACATTTCAGCTACTTTTCAACTCCTTACTTGCACTGACAAGTGGTAAAGCTACACGTTACACACAATTCCTGATACTTCTGCATCACATAAACAAGAGTACAGGCATGTAAGTTGAGTTTTCCTTAAGCCTGCAATAAGTGTCCACAGGGACTGAGGATACTTCGTTCTTTAACTCCATGACACAAAGACACACGGACAGAGTTGTAAGAGCATTTTAGTGTAAGCAGAGCATGTGCAGATGCTGTAGCCAATTACAGGGTTTGTAAATTCATGTGTTACAGATTTTATTAATAAATTGTGTATATTGCCAGGTGAAACATAAGAATACAGTAAAAATTCCCTGTAAGGGGATCAAGCTGGATAATTGAATCATATAAGATCACAAATGGAGCCAGATAATTAACTACGCTCTGCAGTACAATTGCCAGAGGTGAGCACATACTCCTGGAGTCACACCATCTGGTAGATGGTTTCTAAGTAAAACGTCAAACTACCCACAGTTTACAGGACTTGGTTTACTCAGCCTCCCATTTCTATGCTGGTAAGAAAACAAAAGCCTTCTCAGCATCTTGACAATTCTGGACTGTATCTTCAGTTTTTTCTTCTAATTAAATGGATTTAATCAAGGATAATAGATAGATAGATCAGAAGCAGAGTCTAATGCAAGAACTGCTGTGCACGGCAAGTCCAGAATATCTGGCTGTAAGGGCTGAACAAAGAAATTTCTAACAGCTTTCTGCAGCAATGTGACAGCCTGGAAGCAAATTATAAATTTTAAGCTCATTTTTCTGAGCTGTTCCACATGCTAAAGATTACACGGCCATTATTACTACAGCTCCTACAAATATGAAGACTTTTCCTGCTATTTTGAAACCTTGTCTTAGGGAAGTTTCTGCTTTCTTATCAGCAGTACTATTTATTAGATTTCAATTCTAAGAACAAAATTGGTTTCATACTCTACCTTGCCAAAAGCAGCAATCACGCTTGCACACAGGAGTTCAGAAGACAATCCAGGCCCCCAGTTACCTCCTCTGAATTGGAATGAAAATAACTTTTTCTCTTAATGTCATTCGTAAACATTTTTGCATTCTTTCTATGGCCTGTCTTGCTTACATCTTGTCAATTGGTGGAGACGTACAAATCTGCTTGATGTGAACATTGAACTCAATTCAAGTACGTACGTATAAGGTTCTCTGTTTTCTGAGAAAGAAAAGGGTGATGTCCCCATCAGAACAGAAAATGGCTGAAAGGTGGCCAAGGAACATGAGAAGCAATTTACAATTATTTAGTGTTTGCATATCATCACTGTTCCACCAACATCATTGAGTCTTTTAATCATCCTCTTTTTTCCAGACACTACAGACACAAATTACTCTTCTGTTTTGAAAATAAATAAATAAATAGAGTCACCTAAATGCATGACCCCAGTAGCAGAGGATTGAGAAGGCAAACGAAGGGGATACATCAACGTGTAGATGCTCAATGCTGCCACATCCTCCCTTGGAGTAGAACCATACCAAGAGCATCTGCCAAAACCCACTGTTACACCACCCTGCAAACATGACTGCTTCAGAATGAAAAAAGGGCTACGCTGAGGGGGAACTGGAAGCACCACCATGTTTCCTTACATATCCTTAGAATATGGAGTGCAGGTCCTGCCTGCATGCTGTACAGGCTCTGCAGAATCCTGAAATGATTGATTTATCTAGCCCAACTAGAAGAAAAGCCTTTGTTTTCCATCTACTCTGCTTTGCTGTTAAAGATAGGGAAAACATTCACAACAACAAAGTTAGAAAGCTGAGTGGCATACTTTCTGAAGTAAACAGACTGGGTTTCATTCACAACCTCGAATGTGTAGAAAGTCTGTTAAAACTAGAAGTGGAAAAAATAATAAACTGGGGCCTGTTATTTTAACAAGAAAAGAAAAATTTTACATTTCCAGACTTCTGTATCCTCTGTAGAATGATGAATATGTATTATGATCTCAGTTACAAATGCATGCTCTACTTTGACTTTGAACAAACGTCTGCAGAAGAAATCATTTAAAATATTTCCACTGTTATTTTCTCCTCTTAAAGCATCTGGAGATTCAAGGGAAAATAATTAAAATTCAATAAAATTAAATTATTACAGTAACAGTTTAATATCATCTACCTCCTGTCAAAAGTATTACATCAGTAGGTTAAATAAACCAGCACTTTTATAACTTTTATAAATTTCTTTGTATTACATTAACGGACAAAATCCTACGACAAAATTCTTCAAATACAAGTATAAAGAAGAAACAAAATAAACAGAGTGATGAACTCTAAGTAGGAATCATATTCACAGGATTCTCACTCACTTAAGAAAAAAATCACTCCCTCAAAAAAAGGCCATCATAAAGTCCATAGCAGTTTAAAAAGAAAATTGTACATGAAATAAAGGATAGAGAGAAAAAACAAAAAACAAACAAACAAAGCAATACCTTGCACATGAAAAAAAAATAGAGAACTTAATGAAATCCATATAATGACTTTACAAAAATGTTGCATAACTATTGAGAGACAATTCTGGGCAATAATAGTTAATTTATCCTGACAATTTTCAAGTACAAATGCTGACTGTAGATTATGTAAAAAAAATACACAATACTAAATATCTTATTTGTTAAAGTGTCTTACTGAATCTTGCTAGCAAAGAAGCACAGCAGAAATTCTAAGAACACAGTCTTACTTCTCACATTCCTCTGGTGAGATATTCAGCACAGATGATGTGACATTTCTAAAGCCCACAGACCTTTTCAACAACCTCCACTACAAAAGATTTTTTGTGTATGGCTGCTGTGATTATGGAGAATTATCCCAGTTGTTTAGAAAGCTCTTTTCAAAATAGCCTAAGGAACTACTGTTATTAACAGTGGGAAAGAATGTGCGAGTGTATGCCTATATGGATAATTATCAAATAAACTACTGAAGGAAGCAGAGATATTAAATATACACAGCACTTACATTATAGGGTCAGTCTTTGTTTGCAAATCAGCATTATAATTGGCACACATTATCAGGATTATTAATTTGTACTCCCTCTACTGGCTAACTCACTCCATAGCCAAAAAATAATACTGCCAGGTATGTAAAAAGTCCCCAAAGTGTTGTTGCAACTCATCCACACAACGAACTTGAAAACAAATTATACTGTTAAAGACAGTATCCATACACAGCTGACATCAAAACATACCGTTTTGTAAATGGTTATTTCTAAATGTTTCCTTAGGTTGTTAAACTGTCAGAATGGAAGCAAAAGGAGCTCGCAGTTCAAAAAGATGTTTCTTATCATATTAGCTTGTTTAGCGTGTCTACTTCACAGAAATTTCATTTCCCTCAGACTGAGAAATGCAATTAAACATTTTAAATTCTAAATCATTGTAATAAGAGCTGTTAATTGGATTTTTAATTGAAACTTTTTTTTTTTCCCCATCCTCATACAAAACCCCATCAGCCACCAAGTTGCAAAGCAGCTTAGAACCACAGAACTTGATCTGGGAAGCAGCATTTGGCAGGCCACCTGGCCCAAAACCTGCTCTGCAGCAGGGCTAGCTCCACACTTAGGTCAGATCCCTCAAAGCATTCTCCAGTTGACTCCTGCACATCTCCAAGGCTGGCAGCCCTGCAGCCTCTCTGGGCTACATTACAGTGGTTAACCACCCTCACAGTGAAAAGCTTTTCACAACATATGTATAATACCTGTTAGATCCACAATAAACCTAATTCAAAATCTGGATTATAAACAAACTGCAAAATCTAACGAACAAGAAGTAGTCACCAAAAAATCATGTGATCTGATCACAATTACTACTAATCACAAGCAGAATATTTCCCAGGCAATGCAAACTTAACTAACAGCTTAAAATCACCTGACAAAAAAAAAATACAGAGCACCTTGCTTTTGAATTTTGAAGGTATAATACCTACGCTACTCTGCATTTCATATGAAGCTGACAAAATATTCTACATATATATATATATATATATCAAATAGTGGATTCTCTAACTCAGTTGAGTTCAAGAAGCAGACGTATCTTTCATATATCCACGTTTTTCTGACTACCTCTGCTAGAGAAGTAATTTAAGTAGTAATTTTAAATGTCATCTTCTGAGAAAAAACTGTTTAAATTGGTCCTTAATTGTAGTGACTTGTAGTAAACATTAATGTATTAGTACAAATTACTTTCAGTTAGAGAAAGTGGAAATAATGGCAAATTTCATTTACCTTGCTCAGTACATTTTTTAATAATAGGCTCTAGTTATGTAGATGGACAAGACAAACTTCCATTGTTACATACGGATTAGAAATGTAAACACTTAGAGCTTCCTTCCCACAACTACTGACTTCAGAATTGATTCTGAATATTACCTCAAAAAAGCAGAGATAGCGATGTGTGACAAAGAGCACTACTGTCCCCTAGTGAGCAAACTGCAAAAGCTCTCCTATAACAGTGTTTTGCTGTTTGCCTTTCTTGAAAAAAATCAGTTTCTCCGTCCACAAGTTATTTTGAAAAAAAATAAGAAAAAACAAAAAGACAAAGAGAAAATAAACGAAAATTAAAAAGGTTTAGTGAAAAATGAAGACAATTAATCACTATGAACACATGCACTAAACTTATGCCAGATTTCTTTGCAAAAGCCACAAATGTAAGTTTGGGAACAAAAAAAGAAGTACCACCTAGTATTTAGCATTTTCAGGTAATTTAATACTTACTGTATAAAAACATCAAGATGATGCAAAATATTGCACAAAAACTAATTATCTTTGATCTTTCTGGTCAGTTTATGGGGAAGAATTATCCAATCTCAAACCAATTATTTACCAGGATGTAATTCATTAAAAAAATATGTATATACATATATTCAGGCAAACACAGATTTTTAAATTCTAGTGTCTGAAATGTGAAAACATTGTAATGTTTTTCTTGTTTCTAGGCTTGTAACCATCCCAAATTAATTCTTATAGGGATATTCAACTATACCCAGAAATATCAAGAGGAAACAATAAAAGAAATCCACTTGCTGAATTCTGTTTGCAAAGAAAAAACAGGCAATATTCTCTGTCACGTGAAATATTCTCTGTCATGTGAAAACATCCTGTTTTTCTCATGTTTTCTTATAATTATTTTGTCATAGATTTGAATCTGTATGCAGTGCTGCTCAATGCAGCTTGGCATAAAATATTATCTAGCTTCTATATTTACCTTTCGGTAAGATCAACTGCAGTGAACTGCTTAAAAAATATAACTCTACCGCAGGTGTTCGTGAGAACACAAACTTAAGACATGTATTCTGTTTTATTCTACCACATATCAGAAACTCCACTTGTATTAGTAAGATACAAATTAAACGCAACAAAAGCAGAACTGAATTCTGATTTTTTTTCCCTCAAGTCTTATATTGACTCCTTCATTGCTAAACAGTCTGACAGATGTAACAGCAGCAAAGTCTCCAGTTTACATTAGCAAGATAAGGTGAACAAACATTTATGTGCTTAATTTAAAACATGCTAACTAACCTAAGACACAGCTTTTATAAATCAAGACCTTCATCTGTGTTTTTTGGCACTGAAGCACCATCAGTCAATAAAAACGTTGAATATAAGGCTTTACCTTAAAATCTCCAAATATTGGCTTTCTGTGGCCTTGCACACTATATTCATACAGATGCACCATTAGCACAGAAAGGCTGCAAGTGACAAGTCATATCTTATATAACTACAAATGTGGTAGAAGTCAGAAAAGAAGTAGGCATTATAAGACTAAGTACCAATCACAAGTTATATGCTAAAAATAAAATATATATATAAAGACATTTTATAGACCCCAAATAGCCGTATTTCCTGATATTTCTCCATTACATCACAGCCCAGAGCTGATTAACACAGCTGTCAGCTCCACAATCTACTTAAAGTATATACCATTACATCAGTACTTCACAATTCCCATTGCTTAGTCATTTAATAATGTAGTTTTACAAAATACAAAAAACACTTGTGAGAGACTAAAGATGATCAAGAGTTCCAACGGATGCATCAAATCTTCAAATATAAGGCCATTACTACAGTTTATTCCAACTCCGCCAAGCACATTTTTCTTACCTTTGAATCTTCATTGCTAACACCCAGCTCTAGCACAGCTCGAGGAGATTTCAGCTTTGCTTGCATGGACTCAGCCATTTGAAGGTTAAGCTGCCATCCAATGGTTTCGAGCTATAAAACACAAATTTAGATTACAATCAGATGGTGTAGATATGCTGGGGAGGTCAACTTTTAGCATCTATGAATGGCCCTGTCAGTGAACATAATACTGTGCTCCACAAGTGTTAACCATTCTTACACAAGTGTTAACCATTCTTACACAATGCACATCCTGCAAAATCTCCTGGACTCCAAGACAGATTTGCTTCTAACTCTTGCCAAATTTATCAATTCAAACTGCCTGTGACCATCAAAAATAAAAGTAACTCGTACTTGGAACTAATCTGTAAGACACAATTAAATATCCAAACTAGGCTGGATTCCCCCTTCTTGCAAAAGTTGATTAAAGTAGAGGATTCTATTTTTATTTTATGAAATAAATAAATAAACGGTAAGTGTTAATCCACCTAAAAACTGTAATTTCTTAACCAATAGATCTACTTATGTATTCTACCACATATAGATGTTTACAACAAAAATAATTCTGGCATGCTTTTTAAAAAGTTATTACTGAAAAGCCAAAAACTAATTAAGTATGTGTGCTAACGAACTCTTAATGCATTTCAAAATGTTTTAAAAATACATTTCAAAATGCTTTTGAATCATTAATCTAAAATGATATTCAAACACTATCAAGCTATACCTCACAGAAAAATAAAGCACATAAGAACAGAACTACAAGCCTTTCAAGAAATAACCTACCTAGCCTTCTTGAATAAAGATAAGTAGAAATATAAAGTCTCACCATCTGGTAAATTAATCTCCATACAAGTGTTTTTCAGTCTACTCTTCCCCCTCTGCTAGTAAATATTGTGGCTGACTAAGTAAAAATGCAAGCTTGCCATGTCTCAGTTAATCTCTTTCCAGTCCAACACTTCAGCTAAAGTACACAGCATAAAGCCACCCCAGAGACACTGCAGTGGGAACACAACAGAGAAGCCAATACATGTCCTGTTCTCCTGCAGTGGCAGTAATCCCTAGGTGAAAGATGGGACAGGGAGTGGATGGTGGAAGCATCTTTCATGGGAACAGCCCAAAGACAGAACTTCCCAAACTTATTGTAACTATACCACTTGTATTTCCACCATTGTGCATTGCCTATTCAGCCTTCATTCTGTGGTTAAAAAAAATAATTTAATCAAATCAATGAAAACCATGCTTATAACACATAACATAACTGCTGATAACATAATGCTTATAATATACAGTCATCGTTAAAACGCTATAAATCTGTTCTAGGTCATTTTGTGATAGGTGGAGCTTTAGTAACTATTCCCGCAGCCTACGAACTAATGATGCTTTAAAAGATAAACTTTATAAATCCTAAAAGCAGATTAGTTTTCTATCCCAATTTTCTGTTTTGATTTCTTCTGACCTTCTATTATTGATTGATCAAAATAATAAGGCACAGCCCAACCCACTCAAAGTACAGCTCAATCCAAAAGCTTGGTCATTTCTGACGAAGTGATTATCTCAGTCATACAAAGCACTGACAAATACACAAGGACCCTGAGCTAGCCAGTATCTGGAATTTTCCTAAATATACCAGGAAATTATGCTAGAACGACACAGAGAAAACCACCTTTTTCTCACCACAAACTTCAACAAAGTAAAGAAAGAAGTAACCTCTGGTTCTCTCAGGAACAAAAAGGCCTCAGCATCTTGCCTTATTCTAAGTTTTAGTATCAAGTGGAAGGAAAAATTCACTTCAGCGACCCTATTGGTATTGATAATGGTTAACAGAGAAGGACACAAATGAACTATGGCAGCAGTCCAAAGCAAGCAATAGAAAAAAATACCAGCTATTTTGATAAAACACCTGCATCCATCTAACCACTATGGTCAAACATGGAGAGAGTGAGCGAGCTCTGGAATGTGACAGCTAGTCACTGAAGTTCAAGCCTAGCACTCCACTATTTAGAAAGGACTTTCTATCACTTACTTAAACACTTTGTTATAGTAATACAGAAACCAAGGCTTACAGAGGCAAGCAGCTTATCCAGGATTATAAAACATTGCCAATAGAGACAAGGACAATATCCTAGGAAGACTGATTTTTAAGACTTTTTTTAAAGCTGTTAAACAGTGTACTGTATATAGCATGAAAAACAAGCCATCAGTAGTAAGGAAATTCAAATTTATGTCTTCCATTTCACTTTTAATACAAATCTATCAAGGAATATGGCAGAAGGCTCAGAACAAACACAAGACATGTGGCAGCACTGTGGTAGGAGTTCATAGCTGTATAGCAGCAATAGCTCTTTTTTCATTATTGCTTTACCTTAAAATTACTTTCTTGTGTGTTCCATGTGTCTTTTCTGTTCTAAATATAGTTGAACGAGAATGAGTTTTGATTAATGGATAGCATGATGCCTAAGGCTTCAAAAATAGTCTGCCTATTTACATTCTTGAAAGAAAAACAGAACATGTATTTGGCTGTGGTCATGTTTACACAGACATTCAACATTATGAAATATCAATTAACCTTTTGAGAGTGGTGACATGTTGCTGCATGGTATTTGTGTCAAGGCACAGCGTTTGGAAGACATGAAGTGGTAAATAGTTTAGGGCCTAGTTCTTCAAAAGATTAAAGGACCGTTAACTATTTTCACTTGTAACATGATACTTGCTACAGAAAACAAAACATTGGAAGAGACTATATAGTGCCAGAACCTTTGACAACATTGACACTTACATTATGTGAGCAGCATTTATTGGAAGGGAAGTACTTCTCCAGAACTAGCATGAAAATAAAGCTACAGTTCTCATTACTATAGTCCTTTACCTTCTTTTTTACATTTTCTTATCAGTAGTTTGGATATATTCAAGCTACCTTGCCACTGCAACAATAAACACTGTTGAAAATGTACTGTTCAGCTCTGTAAGTTTTCACTGACACTTATTTAAGCTCAGGGTTATGTTTAGAAAACAAAAAACATGTGCAGGCTAGAAAAAAAAAGGAAAGGAAAAAAATGTAACTAGTAAATAAAACCAATAGTAAACATGTATGAAAGTCCTTCATATCTGCTCTGTGAACCCTACTGCCAATCATTCAGGGCAACAAAAACATGAGGATGCTTCCATATCCATTTTGTTCTGCCTGGGCTTCTGAACCTAGGCACAACTCCCTTCCTTCCAGTGCCTAGTAGCCACAAAAAAAGATGTAACATTGTTAAACAAACTGTGCCCTCCCTACAAACACATTGCTTCTCTGTGGCCATCTATACCTGCCCTGGAGGCAGATTTAAAACCAGCAAGCCATCAGTTCTAATATAAGAGGATCTGATCTTTTCAGAGCTTCCCTGATGCGAACTTTAATCACGATCTCCAATCAAAAGATAATTTTGCAAAGCCAAGAAAAAACATCATCAGAATCTGCCATTTCCCTCATCACTTAAGGCTCTTTATGTCTTTACATACTATTATTACTCTCCCACAGATTTTCAACACATTCCCCACTTTCACTTTTGACTGCCCACATACATTACTGCAAATGAAAATAAGGAGAAATTCAACTAATCCGATAAATATGACATGTTTCTACACTGGTTATCAAAAATGAAAATACTTTCCCTTTCTCAATGATGAAAGGGTATTTATCTTACGCTACTTCTTGAGAAAACAAGTTAAGTGTTCTTTCGCAAAAGATTTTAGGCTAAGAACATCAAGGACAAAACAACCATCTTAACTATGCACGAACCAGTCTATCAGAGTTAATGGCTTTGAGAGCAAGGACAGGCTGGATGTCCAGAAGAGGCATGCTGTAGGGCTGAGAACACAACCGAAATGACTGCGAAAAAAAACTACCTGCAAAAAAATATATATATATATATAAAAAAAAAAATTAAGTACGGACCTTAATTTGAGAAAATAAACTAGGTGGAAGAATTGAGGAAAAAAAGGGAGAACTTAAAATGGAAATAGAATTTAAGAGAATACATAAGCACCTGAAACATCCTTCCCAATACTTTCCTTTTTAGATGTTCTAAACTTCTGGATCAGGGCCTAGTATTTTCAAAGGTGGAGAGGAAAAAGATGTTTAAATGCTCAGTAGATACCCCAGCAGGGACAGGTACGGATATTTTTCAATTTGGGGCTTTTGAAGTATATAGGTATCACATTCCCTGCACCCACAAGGACTTTGTTTTAATTTTAAATGGGAAACTGGAAGTGGGAAATTACTTGCTTCTAGAAGGTCAAGCTTCCAGAAGGTCATCCAGTATCGTAACAGATCATTACAGGAACTAAAGAAAATCAGTAGTACTGCCATCAAAACTCAGTGATGTGGCAACAAACAGCTTAGTTCTCAGCACAGTGTGAACAGGATGCCATAATGCCATGCAAACCACTATTTTTCCTTCATGCGTAATCCATGATTTGGCATCTGTTTGTCTCACAGAAAGTGTTGCAGGCACTGACTTTAGAGAAAACAGTAGCAACAATGAGTAAACAAAACACTGAATCTGCAAGACTTACAGCTTGGAAATGAAGCTTGGACACATGATACCAACAGAATCAGTTTGTAAGATGGACAAAAATTCAGATTGTTACAAAAGAGCCAAGCATGCTACAACTGAAGTTTAAGGTATTATGAAGAACTAGTTGTATGATTCACATTCTTGCTCTCCATTCACTTGGCTGTATTTGCTGCTTTCAGAACACTGGGGTGTCCCTTCACAGAATATGTACTTTATTTCTGCATAATAGTGAAACATACATTCATAGTTTTCAGTTAGACTAAAAGCAATATATTCAGAACACATATAATTTCAGAACGTACAGCTAAATAAAATTTATCAGAATTATATATAAAACATGATTTAACAAGCAACTGTAGATAAACTTTCTACAGGAAAGATTATGTTTCTCAGAGTTTCTGCCATATCTACTATTAGACTTACAAATAAACAAATGAGTGTATGCATTTCTAAAGGGAGAGACAGAAATGCTTATTAGTATTTAGCAAAGAGCAATAAAGACATCTCAAAATTATGAGTTATATCTAAATAGTTTTTAAAAAGTGAGAAAAACAGACTTTCGAATTTAACATTTGTTAACAAGTCATCTGCACAGGGAATGCAGAAATAATTCTGAATTTGTAGCATTGTTCTGTAATTTTATGTTTATGGGGCTCATGAAAGCTCAGCATAGGAAAGGAACAGAGCATAAATAAACCAGCATATGCAATTTTGGGAGTCTGCTACATGCATTTTTCAGAATTGCCAAAGGGTTCCTCTCATTGTATTTGGTAATGCTTGAAAACAAACAAAAAAAATACAATTGTTCAATAATTTTGTTGGTATTTGAAGGATCCCTATTTAATATTGTTTTCAACTGCTATATGAGAGGAAGTTTTTCACTGTTGTTTGGTTTTGGTTTAGATTTTGTTTTTCTAAAAAAAAAAAAATGCAACTAGAATACCCAACAACATATGCCTTTTTAGACAGCAAAAGGTTTTCATTAGCCTGAAGTTGCCAAGGGCTTGCAGAAGCTTTTCAACGTGAGTGATATGGCTTGATAAGAATTTTAAAGCAAACTGGGCTTGTAGCCCACAGTCAGAATTAAGAGCCAGTAAGAGCAACCTTTAAAATAACTAGATCACAGAGTTGTGATTGAGAAGAAAGTGTACTAATGTAATTATGGTATGACACTAAATCTTACTCATCCAGTTCATAAAGCACCAATCAGTTCAGTTGAATTGTCCTCTAGTGACACCATTACTAATTTGAGCACAACTCAAAATAAATCTTAACACTCCTTCCAAAAATTCAAGTCTTGGCACAGATCTGAGTACTTCTAATAGTACTACTTCTCTGGTATTAGTGGTGCTGAAGGACTTGATTAATAACGGCATTCCTGCTCTTGGTTACAGGCAGCTTCCTATGACACTGAATAAAGCTTAGATTTCCATAGATGAGAACTAACATTTGAGCCTCTTTACATTGAGTCAAACCTCAGAGAGCCCTTTCAAGGTAGTTTACATGCATCTGTAATTACTTTCCTTCACAGACAGGCTGATTAATTTGAGGACAGGATGAAGGAGTGTAATTGACTTCATCTGAGTTACTTCTTTTTCTTTTTAAACATGTAATAGGAATAGAAAGCCAAAAGGAACTTATTATCGACTCATTCTCTAGAAGTATCACAGAAAATACCAGTCTTCTGTGGAAAAAACAGAGGCCCAAACTACTTCAGAAAAAGTGGGAAGGCTGTAGTAATACAGAAATTAGTTTCATGCTCCACTGGTATATAGGCCCACCCAATTCATTTTCAAATACTGTAATCCCTAGTTTGAGAAGCATTTCAGTTCAAAATGATATAGTTGTGAAAACTTAAGTATTACTGAACAGGAGATTATTCCTTTTATATTCCAAAGAAAAAGGCCTATATACTCATTTTTATACAGCTTTTCCCACATGAAAACAAAATAATACACATGTGCAATATCATTATTTTTCACAGTTACACTCTCCTCACCTATTTCTACCAAATGTACATCTAAAACAGTATTATATCAGTTTACATACAATAACTTCATTACATTAATACTGGAATGTTCACGTAACTAAAACCCTATTTTGATAAAGTCCAAAGTAAATATTGATAATTTAAAATTCTAAATTCTAAGCTTCTATGATTGTAGTAGTTAAGTAACTAACGCTATAGGAGACAACAGAATAGAACAAATTGATTTATATATCAGAAATGAGATATATCTAATAATAATTTTAGATAATATTAGAATAATAATATATCAGAATAATTCGAATAATAATATATAAATTAGAATAATAATGTATCAGAAAGAGCAACTTGGAGAGGAAAACACATTCTTAAGACATACTTCAAAAAGTAGGTAAGGGTAACTACAGAAATAAGATTCAAGAAACAGTATCTTATAGTACCAACATGAGCAAAAACAAGCAGACATTTTAAAGGGGTACCTGGCAAATTCAGAAAGTGCAGTATGTGATGTGCACTCAACTATAAACTCCTTCAAAGGTTCTTCCAGGATATTTAAGAAAAGAATGTTAGTGCAGAGGAGACACCAGAAGGACAAAGCCAAGGTGTGCTTTAATGGCTTTTCACTTAAGTTTCATAAAATTTCTGACTACAGTCTTCTACCACATTTCAAACAGCTATAAAGAAAACTTAATGATATACAGTACTTATAAATTCATCACCCTATTGGCTGAACTACTGCTGATGAGAATTGGGCAATCAAGACTTTACCATATTAAGAACAGAAAAATAATCTGAGATTTAATTTTAAAAGGAAAAAAAAAATGCTGAGTGTGTAAAATGAACTGGATTCTTCATCCAGGATTGGCTCTCTCCTAGATGGTTACTGGTGTTAATTTCTTCTGGTGTTTTTTTTTGTTTGGTTGGTTGGTTTTTTTTTGGTTTTGTTTTGTTTTCCTGAAAGCAAAAAGTCTTGCTTCTCTTCAGGAATCCTCATGTAGCACATATGCCAGAAAAAGTGACAGTCTTTAGAATTCTGAGTTCAATATCCCAAACAACCCTCCCTCACTTCTTTAATCTTTGAATTTTAAAAAGATACACACCAAAATGTACCAGTAAACTTCAAAAGAGAAGAAACAAAAGAAATAACATGATATGAAATTGGTATAAGTCTAGTGCTAAGCAGCAACAACTTCAAAAGACTTTTCCCTAATTTAGATTACTGGAGTTTTTCATCTTGACTATATTTTAACTGATAAGTACCTAGCTTAAAATCAAACAGAAAGGGACTACATGACAAACATCAGAAACAGCTTCCAAATCCACAGTATTTAGAGATTCAGTCTGTGGAAAAGATAAAAGTATTGTTGTACTCTGTCTGGCTCTACCTGAGAACTTGTGAACACGGAGAGTCAGTAAAAAAAGTACACCAGTCTATGAGCACCTATATGGAAAAGGATGGATGATTGGCTCTTTTACCTAGCAGAAGAACACACAGCAAGATCCATTGGTGGGAAGATGAAGTCAGGCAGATTTTAGAGATATGATACATATTCTTATTAGCCACAAAAAACATGCTAGAAATTAACTGACATTTCAGGCCTGGAAACCAGAATCAACCCCCATTTCTAAAGCTCTTTTACATATTAAAGAAAAAAATTACAGTTTGTATTACACAAGAAGCTAAATGAGATTTGCATAGCAGGCAATTCTAACCTTAAAAGAGCTATTTTGCCTGTAAAAACAGAAATTTTTCAGTAAACGTTCTCAAAATGTACATTCTAAGCTTTACCGTTTACACTTATAGAGAATGGAAGGGATATGAAGGATAGGAAGATACTAAAAAATCCTCAAGAAAAAGTACCTAAAAACTGTAAACTATTAAAAATATTGTTTGAGTGGTATATAAATAATAAAATAGGAATATTCATATTTTATTATGAATAATAAAAAAAGCAACTCCGTTGTGCTGTAGCTGACTATTGAAATGAATCTCAGTAGGCACAGAATTGTATCTTCACTGCATCTTTCATCATTTGTGTTTCTTTGCCACTGTCTGTAACGGCATTATATCATGCAAGTTGGCTCACAATTCATTGTGACAATGCCCATAGGGACAACACTCTTGTGACCTTTGTCACTGTAAGAATAATTAGTGAAACAAGAACTAAACAGAACCTGAAAGACATTTTCTTTCTGCTTAAGCTGTATTCCTCCTTATTTTGCATTTCTTCCAATATCAAAAAGTATTTTTTCCCAAAACACAGCACACAGCCCCAGTTCTCCTATTCTTTGTCATAACAACGTCAGGATGCATGTGTTTCCGAGAAATACTTCTATAGACTTCTTGGCGTTTAAACAAGAGGGAATTTAGTATATTCACACTACAAATACACCCCTTAGCAAGGCCAGTTTCTGAGAACACTGCTTTGAGAATTTTTCCCATATGGTTTCAAACAGTCAGTCAAGATACAGAACTGACAGCTCTGTCAAGGGTTTTAGGAATGTAATTTCACTAGCTGCATTCCCACACATCATTATATTAAGTAATGCTGTCTGAATGCTATAAAAAACTTCTACTTGGCAACATAGGACTATATTTTTTATTATGCATATTTTAAAGATACCACGAACAGTATCCCAAAACAACAAGCCTATGAGGAATTTAGGTCGACTTACCTTTTAAATCAGATATTTACAGAGTAACAAAAAAAATTATACAGAACATGAGTGGTTTTGGGGCTTTAGTGGGTTTGTTGTTGGTGGTGTTTTTTTTGTTGTTGTTGTTGTTGTTGTTATTTGGTTGGGGGGGTTGTTTTGCTTTGCTTTTTGCAGAAAAGGAAAATAATAAATGAAAAATTGCCATGACAATTCTGAGTGAACTCAACTAAAGAGCTAACTCTTCTTCACAGAGAGGAAAAAATACATTTTAACCTGATCCATGTGCCCTGATTTCTGAACTGATACATTACCAAAGATTTAAAAACCAGATCAGACTTGCATCAGATTTATCACTGACCTCTCATTCTAAGGGCCAAATTAAGAACACCTTCAAACAAACAAAAAAATGATACAAATAACATCATTCTAACTGATTGAGATTGCATTACCCAGCAGAAATAGCATGATAAAGGGACTTCTGTATGAGTAAACATTCAAAGAACCACTTAACACAAGACGAGAATATACATAATTAATAACCCTGGACAACTGAAGATTGACTACAGTTCAGTGAATAAAAATGAAACAATCAAGTGAGAAAATGAATACTATTAAACAGTACAGCTTTCGTTTAACTCTGCAGTTTGAACTCATCTCTCAGGAGAAGAGCCTTCTATCAACTGAGTGGTCTACATCAAAGATTCAGTAACATTTTTTCTAACAATTAGAAGCAGCGTTCAGTGTGTCATAGAAAAGACTGGTATGCTTCACCTGATCAGTATTCTGGTAAATAATTGTCCTGTTGTATTAACAAGCTCAGGTTGGCTTGTCATCTTAACAAAGCTATCAGCCAGTGCACTATCACATATGTCTATTGCACTCTCAGACCCAGAAATCAGAAGACTACTGTACCTTGCAGGCAAGAAGTGATTCTGGTTCAAGAGAAATACTATAAGCACACAGATACAAGTGAAATATCTGTAAGAAGTTACTTCCCCTAACAGCTAGTGGTCTGAAGTCCAAAGCTAAGCACTGCTGCAAGCCAAATGATGCAAGCCTACTTTCCCAGAAGAGTGGTGAGCAAAACTTATTATTATGAAATAATAATACCGGACAGTGAGCTGCCCGCTAGTTTTGGCCATGAATTAATCTATCCACAGCTATTCCTTCAGTTTATCTGACAGTTTCAAAATTTGATTGAAGTGCAAAGCATACCTCCAAACAAAAAACTGATAACCTTTTTTATGTTGCCTAAAAGTAAAAATGCATGAAAAAGAAATGAAAGAGTAGAAATGAATGAAAAGTAGAAATGAATGATTAGTGTCTGGACCTCCTTCTGTACACTATACACATATATACTGTATTCTACATTCATATGTAGTCCTGAACATCACCTGGACAGGTGAGTAAAGTCCCTCCCAAACATGCAGTGACAACCAGAAAGCCTATATTTATTTTTAATAGTATGAAAGAAAAAATGTATATAAAACATTAATATTTGATGTAAGCCCACATCTATTGTATTCATATCAGTTTCTTTCAAAATATAGCAGAAATGTCAGGGACACATATCAGAAAGGATTACAAGTAGACTTCCACAGAATGAGAGAGTAAGAAATCAAACTATGTAGATTTTAAAAAAATAAAGTTATTCTTTACTATTTCTCATAATAAAAAAGCAATATCAATTAAAATGAAAAGCTAACAGGTATGCTGTTTTTTAAAAAAAATGAATACGTATCACTTCAGCAAAATTGCAGTCAAGTGGTAAAAAAAAAATCAGAAATCAGGCAAGTACACAAACTGAAACTTCTGTGTTTATTAAGCAGGGTATTTCACAAGTGGTAAAACATCAGTGTTAGGGATGTAAGAGAGCTTCTAAGTCATGAAATGAAACATAATTTTCCATCAAACAGGTTAACTTCAGTATTCCACTGCTACACTTCCAGCTAAGGTGCCAAAGGCAGAAGACACAATGAACAGATTCTCATTCCATACAGTAACTCCTAAATTCCTAGAATCTGAATCAATAATAAAACTACAAGGCACTACATTTGACCAAAAAAAGCACCATTATGAATCCAACTTCAGACATAAACAGAGCATGAATACATCTGAGTCTAAAAAACAAAGAAATATACTTCCAAAATTCCTGAGAAAAAAAAATGTCAATGCTATCCTCGAGAAGGAATAATCAGGGAACTAGAGGCTCGGAAACAGCATCTCAATCCTTGGGAAAGTGATGGAACAGATAATCCTGGAAGCCATTACCAGGTACATAAAGAACAAAAAGGGTGACTTGGAGTAGCCAGCATGGCTCCACAATGGGGAAGTCATGCTTGAGCAACCTGATAAGCCTCTATGATGAAACAACTGGCTTGGTAGACAAAGTAAAAGCAGTTATATTGTTTACTTTGACTTCAGAAAGGCTTTCAACAACATCTCCCCTAACACTCTCACAGAGAAGTTGATGAAGTACAGGCTGGATGAGGAGACAGTACAATGGACCAAAAAATGCCTGAATGGCCAGACTTTGAGGGTGGTGATCAGTAACACGATGTCTAGTTTGAAGTCAGTAACTAATGGTGTACCTGAGGGATCAATACCAGATCCAGTCCTGCTTTAACTTCTTTGACAATGATGTGGATGATGGGGAAGAACATACCTGCGGCAAGTTAGCAAATGACAACAAAACTGGGAGGAATGGTTGAGATGCCAGAGGTTCAGACTGCCAAACAGAGGGACCTGGACAGGCTGGAGAGATGAGCTGGCAGAAACCTCTTGAAGTTCAACAAGGGGAAGTAACAAGTGTTGTACCTGCGGAGGAACAACCCCCAAGCACCAGTACAGGCTGGAGGGCCAACCAGCTGGAAAGCAGCATGGCAGAAAATGACTAGGGGATCCTAGTGGTCACCACATTGAGCATGAGCCTGCAACACGCCCTTCCTGCAAAGAGGGCCAGTGGTGCATAATTACAAATGACAGTTTAAAACCACTTTATATGGGATGTAAAGCAGTAGCAAAGTGTAATTCCTTTACACGAGATGGTGGTGAAGGCACAAAGAATCTCCAAAGTCATAACACACACCAGAAGTATTGTCTGTTGCAGGCCTCACACTAAACTGCAGACACAAACACACAAATGCCATCCCCAAAGGAGGTCACAGAAGGACCACAGGTGCAAAGGGTACAGGTTCTAGCATAGCTAGAATTCCAAATAAACGATGACCAAAGTTGCTTGCACTAGATTCTCATTTGTTGAAAACCAAGCAGCAAGACAGAGATCACTGCATAGTTTGTCTCAAGAAAATTCCTGTGCAGTAGCTTGGTACGGTACTTTCAGAATTACCTTCCATTCTGTGCACACATGTTGTATTCTGAAAAGTTATCCTTATAAGCTCTTACAATTTCACTTCATTTTCAAATTGCTCACTTCACTCAAATGGAAAGTCATATTTACCTATATAATCAGTGTACCTCTGACCATTTAATCTCTGGGACTTGTATGCTTGGCATTGGTAAATATTATTACAAAAAAAAAACAGAAGCCAAAAATATTATGTGCAACTCTTCTTTTTTTTTGTGTGTGTACTTACATTATCAGCCATTTTCTTGGTTAGCTTCATGAGTTAGTATAGTTCTGCACATAAAAAATCTACAATTTGTGTGTCTAAAATTAGCCAGTTTTCCAAGTGATTAAGTACTTGGAAAAAAATCAACTGTAATGCAATCATGTATATCTTTAGACTTTGTCACTGACATGTCTTGTCTTCTCAAAATGTGCATTTTACACCCAAAAGTTTAAAAGCTGCTGGTATAAGCTATGTTCTAATTTTGTCAGTGTACCATGCATTCCTTATTTATCAAATTTATTTTCTATGTACTTTTCTCTAAACAAAGCATAGAGTAACAAACTGAATCTTATACTAGCAAGATATATAACAATAATTAAAGTAAAGCAAGAATAATTAAGAATAATTGTTCAACCGTTTTGTGGAACTATTTGATCTTGTCTGACACTGATACGTTCTGTATATACATCTCCTAATGCAGCTGAAGGCTTATTAAGAATCACTGTATGTTATACCTGCTCATAGATGTGTACATTTACACCTAAAGATATAATGGAACTTCACTGCCCTGACCACTTTTATCCACTACCTAATAAGCACCCTTCTTGTTTTGTTTTTCAGCACCTTGTCTTGTCATGAATTTTGTATCTTAGACTTCTTGCTTTAAAACACAGCTATATAGCTTTACTCTCTTAAAAAAAAAAAAAAAAAAAAAAAAAAAAAATTACCTTCTGAGGGGTAAAAACCCTCTCCCTGAACTTTTCAATTGTATCTTGACCTGCAGCTGCCCATGCACTGGCAAATGCTTCAGCTTTGTCTTGATCCAGGTGAATACTTTGCAGCTGTTGTTGCAGTGAAGCAGGCTTCAGATTGTGATAAACTGCCTGTTTAAAGGAAAAATAACTGCTATTGTTGAAGTACTGTTCTACAAGTTGTGCCAGCAAAATTCTACCACAGATGGCCATCACATCCACCCAAGATTTTTACTAGCAACTCTACTGTGGGACTGCAAGCATTCTGTTCATATTAACCCTTTCACTGAGCAGACAGAGGAGTGTAACTATGCCAATTACATCTCAAAGTGCAGTATTACAAATGAGTCTTCTCAAGATAGACAAACTATGAAAAATGCATATGTAGACCACATCTCAGTACACCCCTACATTTCTCCAGTGTAAATATGCCAAAGCAGCTATCACTGAAAAAAAACTTAACTTTAAAGTCAATTGTGACCAGGAAAAAAGGACAGTTTTTCCAAATTACACCCACATTAATATCGATTTTAGTGATAAACATTCTCTAACATAGACTGGCCTCCACTTTAAAAACACGACTCCACCATCCTCCCAATCTCCCCTCCACCCCACCCCCCCAAAAAAAAAAAATAAAAACACAACACATACAGCAAAAAACATGCAGCAGCCTTATTTCCGTGTGTCCATAGATCAAAAGGCTATTAAAAAATTATGCTTTGACAGAACAAGCAGCTATTCTACAAAAAAATCTTGAAAAAAGAGTGGCGATCAGTTGGAACATAGACGAGTCCTCACATAACATTTATTAAACCTGGGAATCTTCTTTGGACTGATCCATACTTTTTTTTTTTTTATGCAAAACAAAGTAAGTCCTGGGACACACTACTCTTTCTATCCATCTGCAATAATTATCATACTAAAGCAGTCAAATTAAATTAAGACCAGAGAATAATACAGATAATCTCCTGCCTGGTTGAGATGAAATTTCAAAATTCCAGTCTGGATGTGACCAGTGTTTCTTTTAACTTCTCATGGATTCACTGTGTGTTTGTTCTCTTTTTAATACTGTGGAATATGTTAACTAAGATAACTCCTGTTAAATTGACACATGCAGGAAAGGACGGTTCACATCTCACAGCACACCTGATTGCCATCAGTATGAATGCTCAACGCAGATAGCACTCACTGTACTTGCATGGAATTGTATCAACAACACTGCAGCTGTCACAACCTCTAAGATAAAGTTACCTATTTAGCATGTCATATCTTGGCATCCCGCCTGAGCGGTGAGTGAGTGGCAACCCACAGCAGAAACAGAAAACCTCCTCTGTGTACAAGTCACCTAGCCGTACCTCATGCAGTCACCTACTCATACAGACACTAGAGCTACAGCAGTTTGTCTGCTCACCTACAAATAAGAGGAAAGACTACACCTAATTACCAGTACTTCCCTCACAGTCATACAGAGGTGGTTTCCATCGCCTTTATTTACTTTATTTAGAAACTCATCCCACAAATGCTGAGTCCAATTCAGATCAGCAAAGTGTGCAAACTAAAGGTGTAAAATCGTGCCCTCAAGACATGCATAATTTACTACAGATACATGTTTTCACAAATTACTTTTTAGCTTCACATCTCTATTTTTAAATCCACAATCTGATAAAAAATACATATTTAACACTTCATAATGATAATAATGATGTACCTGTTCCAAAATGAATGATATAGTTTCAAGAACTAGATGAAGATCCTGCTTTTCCAACGAAAAAGCTATTTGAAGCTTTTCTTCTTCCTCTTCACTGAAGCTACTTTCAGCCTGAAGCACAAAAACAGTTACTGCTGACATTATATTGGGCTGCCATAAACATGTAAGAAAAACCTTTCTCCCCATTTCTATAAAAATAGTATTTGCCCTGTTTTTCTAAGTGGACAAAGTAAAGCCCTTCTCCAGCAGAAAAATGCAATGTAATACAGTGTTTCATCTCACTGAATATCAGACTTAACTTACATAATATTGTGGGCTTTTATCACAAACAATTTAAAAACACCACAAGAAAATGCCTTCTACTTACACTTGAGAGCTACTAAGGAAACACATATCTTTTGACTACATCAGATTGTCTCCAGTAAATGTTTATGAGTAGAAATAAGAAAAGTAAGAAGTGCACTACTCCAAAGAAAACTGAAGGCAAAGCTGTTTTGTAGTTACTTATGCAGGCTTCTTCCACTCCAGATTCTCCTTTTGAAAAATGCCTACGCTGTTATAGAGAAAATGAAGCCCTAATGTAAGCTGTTTTGAAAGTCAGATTTGAGTACAATCTATAGCACACCATATTACTGACGATTACTAAGAATGTGCTGTACTTTTAAATACAGCAGTTACGTTTATTATACGACAGTAAATTAAAGAGTAATTTAAATGCAGATATTGTCATCTTTTCAAATGTAATTACTAATAGTTGATGCTACAAACATCAAAACACCATATTTAGACCACTTAATAAGCCAAAACTGCAAAGCTCCACAAAAAAAAAAGCAACTGAGCTGTCAGAATAAACAAAATGAGGCAATTACAGAAAAACTTCAGTGATTACAGAGTTTGTAGCAAGAATATCAAAATGGAAATGCTATTTGAATCATTATAAACCTCACTGCAATATCAGCAGCATACAAACGAGTAATTTCGGTAGGAGGAAATCGAGAATTGAATCAAGTAATCCAAACAGTCCTTACAGCCTCAGAGCTATAACCTTTCATAAGGTTCATTTTCTGTCAATGCTACTTGTAACCTGCAAAGTTTTAGTATTTATGTGTATGTAAACCAGATTGTGTTTGTTTTCCTGTTTCTTTCTAAACAAAAAACGTGACACTGGAAGATAAAAACATACATATTTGGAAGAAATCCTCAACAAAATCATTTCTGTTTTAACATTTTGCTTATGGTTTCCCCTGCACTATTTTGTGCCAAAATTAGACTTAAGCTCCACTTGACTTTTTGACCATGGGGTGAAATGGACTCCTGATGTTACTTCTGTCATGCCATTGAAAAAGGTAAATGAAATCAGTAAAACAAAACAAAACCTGACAGGAAAAGGTGACAAAAACGCCCGTGTAAGGTTTCTTTTAGACCTGAAGCCCCCCAGGCTCTGGCCCACGGCCACAGCAGCAGGGGAGGAGGGCGGGCACTTGCAGCAAGGCCCGGGGGAGCAGCCTCCCACCGGAGCGGCCCCTGCTGCGGGCACAGCCCCCGTCCCGGCCCCGGCTCCGGCATCAGGAGCCCGCCCGCCCCGACCTTCAGGTGCAGCTTCTGCAGCAGGTGGGACAGCAGCCGCGGGAAGCGGCCCGGGTCCACGGCGTTCAGCAGCGACACGGCCCGGCGGATGCTGCGGGGACGGAGAGGAGGAAGAAGGTGAGAGAGGGGAGGAGGTCGGGATCCCGCCCCGCGGATCCCGCGCCGCTGGCCCAGGCCCCGGCCCCGGCCCCGGGCCCGGCGGCCGCTACCTGTCGGTCTCCGGCACGACGGGTGCCGCCATGGCTGCCGCTGCGGCGCCGCCCCACGACGGCAGCGCGGTGGGGCCAAGCGCCGCCCGGGGCGGTGCCGTGCCGGGGCTTCGCGGGCTCCGCCGGAGGAAAATGGCTGAAGGCAGGGTGGGGGGCTAGGGGTGGGCGGTGTGAGGGTTGATAAGGCGACGGGGCACAAAGGGAGTAAATTGTGGCAGGCGGGACAAGTCTGGAAATAATGGAGGAGGTGTGAGAAATGTTTCACAGATGTGCCTGCTGGAACCCTGGCTCTGTAAAGTGAGGGGATTTGACTGATAGATCATAGAGTCATAGGATCACTGAGGTTGGAAAAGACCTCCATGATCATCTGGTCCAACCACCACCCTGCTATCAGTGTCACCCACTAAACCATGTCCCCAAGCACCACGTCCAACCTTTCCTTGAACACCCCCAGGGACGGTGACTCCACCGCCTCCCTGGGCAACCCGTCCCAGTGCCTGACTGCTCTTTCTGAGAAGAAAAGTCTCCTCAATTCCAACCTGAACCTCCCCTGGCACAACTTGAGGCCATTCCCTCTAGACCTAACACTAGTTACGTGTGAGAAGAGGCCGACCCCCAGCTCCCCACACCTTCCTTTCAGGTAGCTGTAGAGAGCAATAAGGTCTCCCCTGAGCCTCCCCTTCTCCAGACTAAACAACCCCAGTTCCCTCAGCCTGGGCACACTCCAAGGCCTCAATGTCCTTCTTGTACTGAGGGGCCCAAAACTCAACACAGCACTCGAGGTGCACCCTCACCAGGGCAGAGTACAAGGGGGACGATCACCTCCCTGGTGCTGCTGGCTGCACTATTCCTGACACAAACCAGGATGCCACTGTCCTTCTTGGCCACCTGGGCACACTGCTGGTTCATGTTCAGGTGAGCATCGACCAGCACCCCCAGATCCTTTTCCTCTGCACAGCTTTCCAGCCAGTCCACGCAAGACTGTAGCATTGCATGAGGTTGTTGTGGCCAAAGTGCAGGACCCAGCACTTAGCCGTGTTGAACCTCATCCCGCTGGCCTCCGCCCAATCAACCCATCCTGTCCAGGTCCCTCTGCAGGGCCTTCCTACCCTCCGGCAGAAGGTCAGCCCACATTTCAGCCAGGGCCTGTGCAGATTGAGGCCGCCTTAAAGCATCATCAGGACGAGAGGAGTGGCAGCCCTGGCTGTACCCAGCTGGAGCTTTGGAGAGAGAGCTCCTGGCTGAGGCCTGGTGTCCTAACTCTTACCAGAAGGTGGACCCACAGTCTCTTGCTAAAGGCAGCAACGTTTGTCATGTTATTGTTCTGGGTCGAAATATAATTACGGTAAACTATTTCATCTGTTTTTCTTTATAGAGCACTGAAAAGGCTCTATTTTTGCGATAAATTTGTTTGGCTGGAAAATAAAAATGAGTATTTCATTCCATGCTGAAATAACATAAGTTCGTGTTCTAGGAAGTCTCCCCAGAGAGCAGAATTTTATGAACATTGTTCAGTCAAAATGAGCAAGGGCGACTGCAAGTCTAGACAATTGCTTACTTATTTTAAAAAGTTCTAGCTGATGCAGGTATGGTATGTGCTACTCAGGTTTGCTGCCAGTTATTTTGCTTTTATAAATGTATATATAAGTTGAAATATTTTAAAGTGTTTTCTTTCACGCTTTGCTGCATCAAAAGAATGTTCAAAATGAGTAGCCAAAACAATAAGCATTAAAAAGTTATCTGGACAGGATCCTGAGCAACCTGTGCGACCTGGACCTGCTTCACACTGGAGGTTTAACTAGAGACCTCTGGAGGCTAATGCAATTCTGTGATCAAATCCTCACTGACGGGAATAAGATGACTTGATTGGAAATAATAAATAATGAAGTGAACTTGATGTAGTACTCTGAAGTGCGCAATTAAATGTTTTTTTCATCATGCCTTTTTTTCTGATAGGGTAGATGGGTAGTAAATGTGTAGAAAGTAAGTAACACACAGCAATGAGTACTACAGGCTACTACCTTCCTGCCAGAAAGGCATTATTTATTCATAAAAATAAATTATAAAAAGTTATGATGACATGTACATCCATTCATTTCTTGTTGCTTTGCACACATCTGTGCTACATTTTTCAATGTGAATAATATTTTTTTTCACTGAGCTAGTGAAATTACCCAATTTAACATATTTTATGAGTTTCCTTAACTATCCATACAGTTAAGACAAATTCTGACCCCAAATGTTCCATTTAGACATGCAAATGAATGTTGTAGGGACTATTACATTCATCTGCTCAGATCCTGTGACAAAATCTTAGGCACAGTGACTGAGATTTCAGAGCATCTAACTGCCATTAAAAGTTATGAAGCTTACTGTAATAAAACTGTCTTGAAAAGCTCAGACTCACCTGCTTTGCATTTCCAGAAATTGAGCTGTATATTCTTTTTTTTTTTCTTTTTTTTTTTTCTTTTTTTTTCCACAAATATTGAACAAACCTTTGTGTTACTTTCCTATGGTTTATTTTACATACTTTTCTTGTCACCTAACTGTTAAGCTAGAATTCACTTAGGTATCTCTTTCTGACGTGATCTCCTTTTAAAATACTTTTATGACTATCAGAGATAACAGACTATATAGACCATGAAAATGATGTAAAGTTAGGAATTACAGAATACTTTCTGCACTAGGTTATTTAAGCATTGTAATGTATTGCATAAAATACTTTAAAAAGTGCTTTCACTAGAGGTTTTAAAGCATAGAAAGACAAATAACCTGTCAAGAAAGATGGGCAGTAAATATCTAGAAAGTGAGTAAAGGTTATCCAGTATTGAGGATAACAGGCTCTTGAGAGCCTACAAGTACCTATTTTCTTTGAGTGTATAATTTTATCTGTTTTCTTGTATCCTTTTGGTCCACTTTTAGTTCCACAGCCTGTTACTTGCAGTGTCATTCTGTTCATTTTCAGTTACCTCAGTTATTTTTCTTTATTTCCACAATTACAAAGGTTCTTTACAAAAGAGTGTTTGGAACTCCTTCAGGATATGATTTGTACAATGTCCCTGACACTTACTGACTAAATAATTGTCCTACAACTCGGTGAAAATAAAATAGTAATGTTTCACATCAATTTTCATTTGCTACTTATTATCTCACAGGTGGCTTAAGCAATTTCAGTTGGCAACCTATAAAATTGTGTGGCAGGAATTGAATTTGGACTTTTACCTAATATTAAATAGCACGATTCTAGAAATCTCGTTGGAGAAAAAAAAAAAATAATGTATTTTAAGTGTTTCAGTTAGATCATGTCTGTCAGAAATAAATACTGTTGCTGGCTATGACTGTTACCATTAAGAAACAATGAGCCATTCTTTCTATGCCATTATTTGCGTTCCACTGAGTGAGTAATCTCATTAAAATCAACAGGGTTCTGCTGAAACTGAGTAAGGGTGGGGTATCTCACTTTATCAGTCCTATGTGTCAGTCTATTATATGCTGTTTTTATGCTTATATGTGAACACACATCTAGTCATGTGAAGGGAGTAAAATTATTTGGATCATGTTGTCATTCACAACAGAAATCAGAGATGCACAGCCTACTCCTTTAATGAAATGCAACTGTGAGCACACAGGAGATTCAGTCACGGACAATGGACTTTAATTTATTCCATTATAGCATGAACAGACATGATCCTGTAAGGAACAGCATTCATACATTTGCACCTGAGTGGAGGTGAAAGCAGGTCAGTACTTGACATGGTCAGGCTAGTGGGTAAAAAATATATTGCCCTCTACACATAATAGGATGGAAAAGCTTTTCATGGTTCATGCCAAGATTATAAATTAGAGTTAGTGAAATGTAACTATGGCCTTCTAGCATATTTAAACTTGTTAGCTCAGACTTGATGTATCCATTCCTCTAACAGAATGGAATCAAACAAAATCATCTACTGAAACGTGTATAATTTATTTTAAAATGTTATTATGAAAAACATGTTAAAGGAGAAGCTACAATCAGTATTGTTATTACTAGCTAAGAAATTCAGCAAAGCTGCATCAACTGTAATCAATTTGGTGCAAATATTTATTTAAGGCATATTTAAATATCTAGAAAGTATCAATCTATATTTCTTCAGTCAAGTTCTTCTGGTTTTCCCGCTGAAGTCAATCAACTCTGTATTCTACTTTCATTTGGATATGTATAAAGTTCAGTTGTGCTCTTTTAGGAGGTATTAAAAAGATCATGGAAACTATCTGGAAAAGATTTCAAAGTACTTTTTAAAATTTTTTTATGGGTTTCTGTGTTTGCATGAATCAGAGGCTGGCAAATTATAGAGTTACTTCAACAAATGCTGGCACATACTAATGTAAGTTCAATAATGGCACAGACCCATTTTTCTCTAAATAACGCAATAGAATTGAATGGCACTGTGCCAATATGCAGAAGTTCATTTGAAGGCAGGAGGAATAGTTTAGTGGTCTGAGGTTGTGAATGAAGTATCTAGAATTTCTGCAGCCACATATCTGACATCTCCCAGGATTAACTCTCCATCATTTTAAAGCACGAAAGGTAATCTGAGTACCTTTCACTTTACTGCAGTTACCTAGTATCAGGTCTCAATGCAGACAGGAATTCTGTAGCATTCATACAATGAAAATAAAAGATTTGGGAGCTTGCTTTGGGGAAAGAAAAATAATCTCAATTTTCTGCCTGTTGTTTTAAAGTGGTAAAATCTGTTCCATTCCTAGTGTTCATTTCATTTCATGCTAGTATACATATATAACTGTAGATGAATACTCATGGAGTCTTTAAATCAGAGGAGTTATATATAAATAAAAAATGAAAGTTGGTTTTGAGTGTGCAACTCTGCATGAAGGATTTGCAAGCATTGTACAAGGAAAAGTCAGCATTATTTTGCTATGTATCAGAATGGAAAGAGATGAACACACAGAAGTAATGGCCTTCCTACAGCTGTCTAGCTGTAAAGCCTTGTGTCCAGTACTTAGTGGTGACTTTGTCCTTTGATTTGAGAGGCAGTTTGAGTCTGCCTTCTTATCACAGAATCATAGAATATGCTGAGTTGGAAGGGACCCACAAGG
>CM021729.1:56217923-56231053 GCA_011074415.1 Stictonetta naevosa
CTGACCCTCCCCTGTCCCAGCTCCATGCTGTTCCCTGGGGTCCTGTCGCTGTCCCCAGAGAGCAGAGCTCAGCGCCTGCCCCTCCGCTCCCCTCGTGAGGGAGCTGCAGGCCGCCATGAGGCCTCCCCTCAGCCTGCTCTGCTCGGGGCTGAACAGAACAAGGGACCTCAGCTGTTCCTCATACATCTTCCCCTCCAGACCCTTCACTGTCTTTGTAGCCCTCCTCTGGACACTCTCTGATAGTTTTATGTGCTTTTTATACTGTGGTGCCCAAAAATGCACATAGTACTCAAGTGAGGCTGGACCAGCACAGAGCAGAACAGGACAATCCCTTCCCTTGACTGGCTAGCATTGTCATGCTTGTTGCACCCCAGGGTATGGTTATCTCTTTTGGTTCCCAGGGCACACTGCTGACTCATATTCAACTTTCTTTTAACCATAACACCCAGATCCTTCTCCAGTCCCTCATCCCCCAGTCTGTACTTACAGCCAGGTTTGTGCTGTCCCAGGTACATCATCTGGCACTTGCTCTTGTTACACTCGGTACTGTTGGTGATTGCCCAGCTCTCTGATTTGTCAAGATACCTCTACAAGGCCTTTCTATCCTTGATGGAGTCAACAGCTCCTCCCAGTTTAGTGACACCTGCAAACTTCACTCAGTATACTCTCAAGTCCTACATCCAAGTCATTCATGAAAACATTATGGAGAACTGTCCCTGGAATGGAGCCCTGGGGCCACATGGGCTGGCTGTTAGCCTGATGTGACCCCATTTACTATAACCCTTCAAGCCTGACCCATCAGCCAATTGTTTACCCATCATATTATGTATTTGTATAGTTGTATGCAAGGCATCTTGTCCAGAAGGATACTGTGAGAAACAGTACTGAAAGCTTTGCTGAAATCCAAAAGGATGACATTACCTATCTCCCTTGGTCAACTAGATGGGTGACCTTATCATAAAAGGAAATTAGGATTGTTAAACATGTGAGAAACAAAGTTGTGTTTTTTCACAGAAGATCCTGTCCGAAGAAAATTATTTGAGATTTTTCTCACAAACAGGACCTTTCCCTCATGAACCTGTGATGGCTATGACCAATGACCACATTGTGCTGCAGGTGTTTTTCAGTAAGTCCCAAAATAATTTTCCCCATAATTTTACGAAGCCCCGGTGTGAGACTTAAGGGCCTGTAATTACCAGGATCTTTTTTGCCTTTCTTGAAAATTGGAACAATATCTGCCAGCCTCCAGACAACCAGGACCTCTCCAGACTCCCAAGATCATTAAAAAATAGTGGAGAGAGGTGTTGCAATATCATCAGCCAGCTCTCTGAATACCGTGGGATGAATCCCATCAGTCCCCACAGACTTTCATGCATCCAGCAGCAGCTGCAATTCCCGCACAAGTTTGGGCTTGGCTGGGACTTTACTGTAGTCCTGGTCCTCCAGCTCAGGGCACTTGGAATCCCAGAGCACAAAATTGGTGTTGAAGACAGAGGTGAAGAAGGCCAAGAAGGTGAATAAGGCAAAGGTCTCTGCTTTGTCTATATCTCTATTTGTGAGGTGACAATCCTCATCAAGTAACAGAGCAATGTTTTCTCTGGTCCTCCTTTTGCTGTTAATATATATATATATATTAAAAAACAAACAAAAAAAAACAAACAAACACTTTTTATTGTTTGCCACAGTACTGGCCAGTTTCAACTCTAATTGAGCCTTAGGCCATATAAATTTTCTCACCCTTATCTGTCACCTACAGAGGCAAACAGCATCTTACTAGTCCTCCCATGTCACCCGATCTCACTTCCAGAGGCTGTACACATTCTTTTTCTACCTTAGCTCTAGAAGATCCCTGCTCATCCTGACCAACCTTCTGCCCTGCCTGCTTGACTTTCAGCATTTTGTAATTGTCTGTTCCTGTGCTCTTAAGAGGTAGTATTTAAAAACTGACCAGCACTGATGGACCCCAAGGCCTTCAAATGCAGTTTCCCAGGGGACCTTATTAACTGTTCCTTGAGCATTTCTTACTTGTCTCCCTAAGTACTTATACCAAGAAGTTATCATCCTGGTGTTTTGGGAACCTCCTGGACCCGCTTGTATCAGTGGTGTGGTATTCCCAGTTAACATCTGGCAAGTTGAAGTGACCCCTAAGGACAAGGGTGGCTGATCTATAGGTATCTCTGAGTTCCTTAAAAATGATTAATCAGTGTCACCGTCGTGTCTGGGTGGTCTATAGTAGACTCCAAAACAACATCCGCTTTATTTGCTCTGACCCAGGCACAAGGGAAGCAGAAGACTTCCCTGTGGGTTGGGTCCAGACAGCATATTGGGCCCTCTGTTCCCCTCAGAAGGGACTCCTCTATGATAGTAACTTTTCTTTTTCTCTTGATGGAGGTTGTTGCGATACAGGGGATAGGTTCACTTATTCAAAACTCATCTGATAAAACCTCAAGGGGTCTTTCTCTTTAGCACACCTTCACATCCAAAGGTATAATATGTAATGGCTTTGGCTTTCATTGTGGCCATTTTGAGCCATATAACAATAATTTTATTAACATTTTGTTTAGATTGGCCATTGTTTTGGAATCAGCTGTAAGTATTCCTTGGAATATGCAAGGAGAGCTGCTTTTGTTGTTGTTGTTGTCGTTTTAGTTTGGTTGAATTGTTGGTTTTGTTTTTCCTCACAGCTGTGACACCTTCTTATATCTAAAAGTATAGACAAATTGTTGAATGGTGCATGTCTTCAGTGTCTGTCTAGCTTAAAGTCTGACAGGAAAATGAGGCAAAACAGCAAGGTTATGTTCATAGCTCTATAGCTCTGTCTTTTTATCTGAATTTTCAAGTTTGTAAATGGCAGAGGATGTGCAGTGGAGTCTTTGGAATCAAAAGGATCTCAATAACACAGTGCTCGAGCATGTGGGATGTTGGTGTAGAAAGAACATCTCTACCTTCACAAAAATTGTACAGGAGCACATTATTCATTTATGTGACATATACTTCCCTGTAGTGATAACAACTAAGAAAGCAGAAGGTGAATATCTACTTCCAGATGCACACTGACTGTCAGTCAAGAGAAATAAACTGGAGGCTAGCTACAATTAATTCAAATTAAATTGAATAAATTTTTAGGCAAGAGACAAACAGATGGTATCTTAGCTAGGCTACACTTTAATATGTACCTGTGCTTTCATCTTTCCTTAAGCCACTGTGGGATCACTGGTGAGCCACTGTGGGATCACATGGACAAGGAGCAGATACACTAAGTAAACTGACAGTGTCACGAACTGTTTAACCTGCATAATCTAGAGAGAGAAGGAATGACAGACCTTATGGAATTGTTCATTGATCTGCCTCCCCTTACCCTGTTAAACACTAGCTTTCTAAAACAAACCTATTCCTTAAGGAAAAACATGCTGTTTAGACTGACATCTTACAAGGTAAAAGGATGATCTGGTGTCATCTGGAGAGCAGAATCATGAGAGGCTAAGAGATGTTTTCTGCGTTTTCTGCTCGTCGTTTTTATTTGTAACCATGGTGTCTTCCTGTGTGGCATTAGGTAATTGCCTAATGAAACCTATCAGACATGGGAACTCTGTTATTTTTATATACATGCATCTACCCTGTATTTCACAACCAGTATAAGCGTATGTTTGACTGTCCCTGCGTTAACTGGGATAGAGTTCATTTTCTTCATAAAGGCTCATGCGGTGCTGTGCTTTGCATTTGTGGTGAAAATATGGTAGATAACACACCAATGCTTCAGTTGTTGCAGAACAGCACTTACACAGGGCAAGGACCTTTCAGCTTCTGGTGCTGCCCCACCAGCGAGGACACTGTGGGTGCACCAGGAGCTGGGAGGGGTCACCGCCAGCACAGCTGGCCCAAATGGACCACAGGGATGTCCCGTGCCATGTGGTGTCATGGTAAGCAATAAAACTGGGGTAAAGGAGGAGGAAGGGGGAACATGCGGAATGATAGTGTTTTTCTACCCAAAGAACTGCTATGTGTGATGGGCCCTGCTCTCTGGCAGTGGCTGACATCTGCCTGCTGATGGGAAGCAGTGACTGGATTCCTTGGTTTGCTTCATTTCTGTGCACAGCTTCTGCTTTACCTGTTGAACTGGCTTTGTCTCAACCTGTAATTTTTTTCACATTTACCTTCCTAGCTGTCGTCCTCCATGCCATTGGGTGGGAGTGAGCAAGTGGCTGCGTGGAGCTCAGCTGCATACCAGGGCTAAATGACAACAGTGATACTGGTCTTTCTCTCCTCCTTCCTTCCTCCCTTTCTCCTTTCCTTCCTTCCTTCCTTCCTTATCCTCCCTGTGTCCAAATGTCCTAATAGTGGTTACATTTGTTCACAATCAGCTGCCCACTTGAAAATAGGGGAAAAGTTAGTAGGGCCATTCCTTGCAACAATATGAAGTCACTCCCAAACCTCAGCAGAGGTGCCTCTGCAAATTTCTCTTATTTACATTATCCTTGTCCTGGCTCTCACTTCTGTTTTTTGCAGGTTTTTATTCTTGTTTTTTTGTTGGTTTTTTTTGTGTTTTTTTTTTTTTTTTTCAATATTTTCAGGGTTGCATTGAATATGTTAGTGACAGAGTTCTCACCCTTTGCATTTGGCCATGATTCTGATGGAGTGTGAAAAACATAAAGCAACACCAATTAATTTAATAACGGGATTCTGAATACTTACATGTGAGGTTTAATCACATTACACATATAACTTAAATGTAACTTTACCACAGGAATTCACTTGAGAAATGTTTTGTTTTGTTTTGTTTTGCCTCTAACTGGAAAGAAAGAAAAGCTCATTCAATTTTGTCCACATTATTCTGAAGAAAGTCTGACATCTTCCTGTCATCTTTATGTTCTTCAGCTGCTTCTTCTGTCAAGTTCAGAAGGACTTTGTGGCACACCTGGAACAAGAAACCATTGACATAACTGAATATATTGGCAAGATTTCCACTTACCATAAAGGAATATAGTTCAGAGGTAGTCTTCCTGGACTTCTTCTTGGACTTCTTGGACTCCTAGTGCAGCTCAAAGGATACTTTGGGACCAGGGAGGTATCTGAGGTAACAGCATCAGATTTGAGTGCCAAATATAGAGTGTTTTAACCACCATAGCAGATAACACTACTAAGTTTCTTGGTACTGTGTCTTTTTATGCTACAAGCTTAAGTATTACAGTGTCATTATCTGCAAGGGACAAAAAATCTTTCTGAGGTATCAACTCAGAAGTAGGCTCTGATGTTAAGGTATTTTGGGGGTCTGATCCAGGAATTTTCTCCTACAGGGAGAGGCCTCCTTGAAGCAGGAGGCCTCTGTCCACAGACAACAGCCTCTTGTAGGGAGGCAAGATGTTACCAAATCCAAAATTTAGAGAGCAGCTTCAGGAAAAACAAGCAGTGGGCCCAGAGAATGATTCCCCCACCTAGCAGTATGCAATTTGAGGTGGCCTGGGGTAACCTGCATCATTCAAGATCCTCACTCCTTAAGTGAGGGATCCTCAATCCTTAAAAATGGTGTAAGATACCCTGAGTACCCACTATGAATGAAAATAGCTACCTCCTAAGAAGACAGGGTGTCTGTTGTGGTATTTGAAATCTAATGTTTTTAGCAAGGAGAAGAGTCCTGGAACTGAAGAGACTTCTTCTGCCCAGAGGCAAAAATATCTAATCTATTTATTTCCAGTGTGAGCTATAATTAATGACTGATCAAGGAGAGCGCACCACATGCTGGTGAGGGGGGAAAAATGCTGACCAAACATGTTGATTTCAGTCTTGTAGCCTGGTTGCAGCAAGAAACAGCTGCAAAGTAGTTTCCACTCTCCTCCTCTTTAGATACTGGGTGACACAGAAGGTGATTACCTAGTTTTAGAAGACAGTGTTAGCTCAAATAACTCCCCCTTCACCTGTACAAGACATGAATGCATCAGAAGGGAAAGTCACCTAGATAAGTGTTCACAAAAGAATGTGTCACATGTCTGAGTAAATGCACAAGCAGAGAGATCGGCAAGAAAAAAAAAAAAAGGTTACAAGAAATGTGGTTCTGCTCCCCAGGGTAAGAAAATGGTCTGCCCACAGCAGTCCACACACCTTCATTTTAAGAAAGTCAGGATTCAGAAAGAACTCACTAGGTGCCTCAGTAAAGCTCACATGGCTATGGAAGAAAGAAATGCATATTTTTATTTAATGCAAAAGGTTAAAGTATGCTGGGTAGGCAGCAATAAAGAAGCACAAGCACCAATGCCAGATATTTCACTAGAGACAATTCACAAAGTCAATATATACTTTAATAAAACGTGAAGAAATGAGAACTTTGCTCAGGCACAAAAGCTATCAGAACAAAATCAGTCATTGATAGAAAATGGGAAAGCACTGATCACATTCCCAGCTTCAGTCTCAATTGTATCATAAACCCATTTCCTATTGCAGCGACATACTGGTCCACATTTATTTGAATTGCATTTGGGGCAAGGATAGAAGCAACCCAGGCAGTTCTTCTCCAAGCAGTCACACAAATCGATGTTATTACAAAGCAGCCGGCCATGTTTGTCATACTTCTTCATAGTTCTGCAACAGCAAAGAAAAAGTGATTATTAGAGACTGCTTGTTTTCCCAGAAAAATATTAGTGCTTTTGTTCATTCCATTTATATTCAGTAAGCAGCATACTAGCCATTTTAAAAAGAAAAATATATAATAAATTATATCTTACTTGGGCTTATAAAAAAAATCTTGGTTCATCTGTGACATACGTGCTTTTTTTTTCTGCTCTCTAGTTTCAGGATTGAAGTCAGCTACCTGAGGTCCTGGATTTTGAAAAGCTAAGCATTTTAATTGTCTCTCGATTTGTTGCTAAGAAAAACAAACAAGAGCAAAGTTACAAAAATTTTTGTTGGTAGAACAAATATTTACTAGCTACCAAATGTTCTCGCTGTCTTCCAAATGACCGTAAAATTATTCTTGATAAAACTCAAAACAACACAGGTAGGAAGGTGAGGCAAAACTCAACATAAATTAAGATAACATTGTTTTAAATATTTCCTTGTCTAGCTGATAATTGATTATTCCATTGACTGAATGTAAAACCTAACAGGAGAGGGAACAGTCAGGACTCTGAACAGAGATTCTTACTCTGGTACAGTGGCATGGTTTAAAAGTTGTCTTGTGGAAGGCAGAAATCACATATTTGGAATAGTTCTGGAGGTTAAAATTTCAACTCTGTTTCCTGTGATTCCACATAGCCCACATATGTTGACAGTCATTTTTAAATATGTTGACAGTCATTTCTAAAGTCTTTGCAGACATGGGCTTTGTGTCAGTTTCTCTTTAGACAATGACTGTGGACATCGTATATTCAGTTATAATTCATTATGCACACACATAAATGTACATATAAACTGATATTCTATCTTTAAAATGGAGGTGAGTTGCCACCCCTCATCTTTTGTGGAGGGTGTTGTTTCTTTCAGAGTCCACAGTGATTTTCACAATCAGCCGAGTTCCTTTATTGTTTCTCATAGAGAAAGCAGTGGCAGTTCGGTCTAATCTACTGATTTAGAAATATACATGCACTTGAATGCACTTATTTACTACTGGTCATCGGTGCTGTGCATCTTCAGTTGAATTCTCATGAAGACCAACTGGGCAATCTCATGCACCTACATTATGTAGACATTTCTGCTTTGGAGTGTGGGGTAGATTTTTGGTGCAGAAGATTATATTCCAGCATCATCATGGCCTGTGATCATAAAGAATGTGATTTCAAGTTGGAAACAAATCATAAGCTATCCCTCTAAAAATAGTGTTTTGGTTTTTTTTCTTCCACATTTACTTAGAGCTCTGAAGTACTCCTAGCCCTCTACCTTACTGCCCTGCAAACTTGACTATTTTACTGTTGACGTTATTATCCTATTGAGTTCAGCTTTTTATTTTTATAATTTTTATAATTTTTATAATCATGGGTGAAATTGAAGGCAAGTGGCAAGGATCTTGACAACAAAATGGGACTAGAGAAGTCATACCAATTGTTTTGGGGTTATTGAGGAGTCCTTAGCAGGAGAGACATTTCCTTCTGCAGATGTTTCCTTGCCAGAGATGCTTTTCCTGCCATTTGCTTCCATGTGATCACTCATTTGATTACTCTTATGAAATACATACATACATGTTAGACATATACAGAAGTGTGAGAATCTCAGAATTTTAAGTGAACATTTTAAGGTTAATAGGTGATATCCATGCTAAACTTTTATGTGTTATTAACCAACACCAAACACATAACAAAATGCAGCTCACTATCAACCCCAATTTTAAAACTGCATTAAAATAATATAATATAGAGCTGTATCACCAAAACCATTCCATTATTCGTCATTAAGCAAAACTCAAAGAAATTCTGTAATCTCTGAATCTACTGCTAACTCCACATCACTGCATTGTCACCTTTAATGTAAAAGTGAGGAGACATATTCTCACTGAAAGCACAGAAGCAATCAGCAGTGTCCGGTGGAGTTGAAGTCAACAGAAGGTACCAGCAGTCGTTTCGCTTACCAGAAGGTGACACTGTTGTTCTAGCTGCAGTTCTTTTTGTAATGCTCCAAAAATGAGCAGGCGGGCTGATTGAAGTGGGGTGGGTGTTTCTGAAGGCTTTCAGCCGATATACTAGAAGAAAACTTCTTGACAATTATATCTCAGCCATTAGATTTGCGAGAGATTTTGCTTATAAATAGAGCCTAATAATAATAATAATACCTAATAATAATAATAGTAATACCTAACTTTTTAGGTTTAATGGGGAAAAGTGCATCACTCTGTCTGCTAACAAAGCACCCATGAGGACTATGTGAGTCTGCCTTACAAATGCCATCCATCTCCTCTCCCTGTCACACAGGAACAGTAGTGAAAACTGTTCGGGATGGATGTTAATTACTTCTTTTTACTCAGCTTGTGGAGCCACTTTCTTACAACTTAGTACAATGTGTGTAAGTCCAGTGCCTCTGCATTAACCACAGGCAGAACCAGGAGTATTTAATGACCTTTTTGGAGTTCCTCTAATCCTTCCCCAGGTGCTGCCCAGTCACTCCCATTGCCTCTGCTAATTAGCACAGGGGTCTTTGCCAGATTACCCTGTGCATTAGGATTGTTGCCCAAACCCTGCTCCAGAGATCTTTGCTTAACCATTACCAAAGGGCCAGCATCTCTCTGTGGGAAGCAGGAGAGGAGTCCAGGCCTTTAGTACCTCTCCACAGCCAAAGTAGGATTAGCAATGAGAAAGAAGTGAGCTTGTAGTAGTAGGAGGTGACACTCTCTTTGAGAGGCTAAAGAACAGTCTCCAAAGTGTTTCAGAGAGGGTTTCCCTTTATCTTATTCAGTGACACTCTTCACAACAGGATGCTCTGGAGCAAGTTTCAGTCCTGGTACTCATGTGTCTTTATAGGCTTAGAAGATAAAAGCTATTAACAGGCAATTAACATTTACTATATGGAAGAGCCTGCTTTCCTGGAAATTTGCTAGGGATCCACAAATAAAACAAGAAAGGCCACCACTCTGCAGAAAGTGAACACTGCTCTTCATTTGCACTCAGCCTGGAGTCCTGATAAGGATTTTCTTCCTACATCTACTCTTAAGTCCAACCATGCACGTAACATTGTCAAAGCAGTTTATCAGTATGCATGAGCATCATCCTTTCTTGCTTGTCCTGCAGGAGCAGGACAGCCATCAGCACCTACCACTGTAAGTGTGCAGAATTCCCCAGTGTCTTCTGATGTTGTAAATATTTGACCCCTTCAGAAACTAGGTCCTAGCAGTTATCTGGAGCCAAATATCCCAAATCAGAAGCCACTTGTACAATCTTGGCAGAAAAGGAACAAGGCCATGTCTTTTTCCAGATGACATACTTGAAATACCCTCATAGCTGCTCAGTGAATATATTCTACAGAGAAAATGTAGCACATTTCTGTCTTCACATAATTGTAAATATAAAGTGTTACATTTTAATCTCCAGGAAAGACTCTAAGGGACTAGGAAACTGTGCAAGATTTATAAACTGGTGAGGCCCACGGGACTCATTTTCCTCCAGATCATGTCCTGATGCGGGGGAAGGATGGGGAAAAGAGGGAGACTATGAAACTCAGACATCCACTCTCAAGTCTGCAAAACCTTATTATCCAGAGGAAATGATTTTTTTTTTTTTTCCTGAAATACTGTTTATCCATCTAATGTGAGTAAGCTTTTGGTCTACTGTGTCTGGCTGTAGTGATAATCCAGGGACAATGTATTCAACTCCAGTCATTTTCATTCAGATTTCAACTCTGATGTCTTAAGAGGAAAGCCACTAGTTGCACTGTTCCTCCCCCAAAAACTCTGCTCTCCAAAACTTCTTGAACAGAGCAAGATCTTCCTGGGGGTGATCATCCACAACTCAAAATACCGCTGTGACTGCAGCATATGGCTGAGAAATGGCAATTTCAACACAGATCCTTGGCACAGCTAAAAGCAAAGCTAAAAGCAGATTAGAGGAGGAAGAAAATCAGAGGCTGTGTTATGTTAAAAGAGACTTGGTCTTATCCAAGTGACAGATGTTTCTGTTCAGAGAACAGTTTCAGAAGATGTTGGGATTTGGAAGGAACTGCATTTGTTTATGATTTTCATAAGAGAAATATTTTCCTGTATTGCTCTTTCAAGAATTTAATATTCCTATTTGTGATCCTTGCAGATTGCACTGTGTAAATATTTCAGCTGGTGAAATGTGATGACCACCATTCCAGATACTTCAGCAGCCTACAGCTAGTATCTCTGCAGGGCTTGCCAGAGTGAATGCACATTGTTTTCAAGCTGCATTTGTTCACTCCAGGGAGCCTGTGGCTTGGATCTGTAACCATGTTCCTCACCTTCACCAGGGCAAAACAAGGTGCTGTCCCCATGGCCCACCCTGTACCCACATGGACAAGACTGAGACATTTCAATGGTCACATCTTCCTCATAAAGTAGTTCTGCAGAGATGTCTGTAGGCTGAGACCAGCAGTCAGGTTTGTGGTACATTCTCATATACATCTTGAAACCTCTATAGGAAATCTGGTGACAGCCTAATTAAGGATGAGAACAAATTCATCTTCTTCAGAATCAATTGTGGGCTGAGCTGCCATGATGTGGAAAGGCCACTTACCAACTAGTGTACACCTTCTCTCATACCCCGAAATGTGCATCTGTGTTCAGAAGATGGCCTTTAAGGCAGCAAGAAAATGTAGATCAGATGAAGAAATAGGTCTCATCTCTTGCAGCTCAACAAGAGACTGCTCTGGCGGTGACAGAGTGGCCCATTCTGTGACAAGAGTCTGGCGGAGCAAATCCCACCCTCTCCCAGTAAAATAAAACTAATCATCATGAGTCTTCCCTTCTGGTCCAAGAGCCTTTCTGCCATACCTGGAAGTCGTGGATCCTTTAGTAGAACCTCAAGAAAGTATTCAAAAATCATGTGCACCTGCAGGTGGTCATGCAATAGAAGAGATCTGCCAGACTCACCTTCTGAAAAACTGCAGTTCTGAAGGGGATATGCTCAGTTCAGAATAGACCACAAGAGAGAAATGAGCTTCTCCAGAATTTTATGTTGTACTTACCAGAGAAGGAGGCTGTCACAGCACAGGTTTCCTGCTGCACAATTCCTCTGACAGTGGGAGTATGATGTCAGCCCCACAGTGACTGAAACAGAAGATAAATAATCAAAATAATGCTCCCCAGAGAAGCAGACTGAAAACAGTGCCAGGTAACTATCTTAAAGAACCTCACACTTCCTGTCTCATTAATTATGGGCTTTAAGTAGTACTTATCACAAAGAGTGGAAATAGGGAAACAATAAAAGCTGGAATGAGAGTCCTCATGTGATACTTCCATCTGTTGTATCTTCACGGAGCAAATGTATAAGCTTTTTATCTTAAAGAATAACTAAATGACAAAACTGTAGTAACTACTGCATTTTACAAAAATTGAGATTTTTTTTTCAGGACAAGGATGCAGCAATGTATATGTACATATATGTACCATATACGTTTTAGACAAAATGTTTGGATTCTGTTTCCATCCCCAGTAGTCAAAAGTCACCAAATAAATACGCTCCCTAATAGCTACACTGACATCACAACCTCACGGTTCAGCTTGCTGCCTTTCATGACTGTTTATTTTCCCAGTGGAGACAATTCAGGCTTCTCCTGTTACCTCCAGATGCCAATTGCCAGCGTGCCACAATCATTGATGGCTTTCACTGCTCTTCCCTAGAACACAACTAAAACCTAAAGAACATCCAAAACTGTTACATCTTATAAATTCTCCTGTTGTGCTTAGACAAATAGTCCAGAATGTCCTTTAACTTCATCAGCTGCATCCATCCATTCTCTGAGGCATTTCACAACCCAGTCTGAGGGCAAGTAAATTTATTGTTTACTATTTTATTTTCTTTCCCTCCAAACACTTTTAAAACCAAAAAAACATTCTAGCAGCAGACCTTATCTAGGTGATTTAAATGATACTACACATGCACTTGTTTTGTTTCACAGACTGTCTTCCTTGTCCTGAAAAATAAAACAAGAAATCCCTCCAGGGAAAAGAAAAACCCAAACCTCCAAGGTACTCCTGCAACACTAAGAAACAAACAAACAAAAAAAAAACACCCTACCACCTGTTTTATTTTCCTACATATTTCTCAGTATTCTTCTGATTCCTCCATATAATGCAGAAAAGAGGAATTAATATCTCTACAAACACAAAATGTATTATTAAACCACATATTATGTTTAATATCTCATTTTCTTCGGTTTGGTGTACTCCTAATAGTTATACATATACATGAAATTCTGAACTTTCTGTTCATGAATTATCAAGGGTGGTTTTTTTTTTTAGTTTGTTTGTTTTTATCATGGCTGATAATAACTAGCAGCCTGAAATCTACTCAGAACAGTTTGGTACTGAGTGTGTTACGCTATGAGCGAGGGTATACACATACATTAAAGCTTTAGGTGACATTTAGAGGAATTGATACTGGTCGCAAAACTCACAGTGGTTCCTACAAAGCCAAATCTTCCCCTCTGTGAGCATGTGACTGCAAATATGCACTGGGAGATGTGATGCAAATGTCCCT
>CM021729.1:56231453-56278246 GCA_011074415.1 Stictonetta naevosa
GGGAGGGAGATCGAAAAGGTGGAAGTGAGAATAATCATGGGTTGACATAAAGACAGCTGAATAGGTAAATCAGAAGTGACATATGCAAGCAAGTCAAAGCAAGGAAATCATTCAGTGTTCAGCGACTTCCAGGAAAGCTGGGCTTATCATGCCTAACAGTTTCTTGGGAAGACAAATACCATCACTCTAAATATCCCCCCTTTCCTCCTTCTTTACCCCCAGTTTTATTGCTGACCATGATGCACATACTATGGGGCATCCCTTTGGTCAGCTGGGGTCAGCCCTGTTCCATCCCAGCTCCTTGTGCACCCCCAGCCTCCTCGCTGGCAGGGCAGCATAAGAAGCTGAAAAGACTTTGGCTCTGTGCAAGCACTGCTCAGCAAGAGCTGAAACATCAGAGTGTTACCAGCAGTATTTTGGTTCCAAATCTAAAACACAGCACCATACAAGCTGCTATGGAGAAAAGTAGCTATCCCAGCCAAAACCAGCGCACCTTCCTTCTGTGCCACTGAGAACTGCAATGTAAACTTATTGGCTGATATATACACAGATTTTTGTTTCATCAACCAAAAGATAAGAGTATTATGCAAGTATCTCAGTGGCCAGGCCAACACTGGACTGGCTTTATTCTGTAGGCAAACTGAATTACTCATTTCACTGTCAGCTTTCCTCAGTGCAAATTTCCTCCACCATTAAATGGCAATAAAAAATTTGCAACTGATTGGAAACAGAACGCTGCTGGTAGTTTTGCAGAACAGTATCAGATAAGCAGACTGAATACTGCCTCTGTTGGTACTTCTCATGCACCTGAGTGCATCTGTA
Organism: Stictonetta naevosa; assembly: GCA_011074415.1. Taxonomy (NCBI): domain Eukaryota; kingdom Metazoa; phylum Chordata; class Aves; order Anseriformes; family Anatidae; genus Stictonetta; species Stictonetta naevosa. Next base: position 56,232,276 of record CM021729.1, read on the forward strand.
TCCTACAGCTAGCAGGAAAGAGGCAGCAGGAAAGGAGAAACTGGATTTAAAAGCACTAAAAATGAGCGTGTAATGATCTTACTCCTTTTGTAAATAGTTTCTTGGGGCTCTGGGGTTTCATTGTTTAAAGGTAATTACACGTGAGGTGTTCAGTGGAAAAAAAAAAAAAAAAAAAGTGCTGGGACAAGATCACTACAGACTCATTTTTATGACTGAAAAATGAAGTTTCATCTCTCCAGCTGCCCCACATCCATTTTTTATAAACTGGTTGTCAGATATTCCTGTCTCTTTCCTTTCCTTTGGACGTCCCAATCAGCAACGGTCACCGGGGGTGGGGTGCGGGTGAAACATCTGACAGAAAAGAAGTATATGAAGGGCTGGGAGATCATTTACTGGCTGAGACGTCAATGAGAAGAGGTCATGAAAGGCTTGTGTGAGACACCAGGGGAGAACAAAACACCTTTCTCCCCAGGGAAGGGGCTGTGAATCCTGCCTCTAGAGCAGCTTGGCACCAGCAAGTTTTGTCCACAACCCCAACCACTGACAGTCCTCATGGCAGCAAAAGAGGCTGCTTCCTCCCAACCAGTGCTGTTTCAAGCCCAAAGGCAGAGACATGACTTAACCGTTTTCTTGTTTTCCATAACAAGCCCCTAGCTCAGGTGGGTTGCCTCGGCCAGGCTTCATCACCTTTCCTCACAACCCTCACCAGCCTTGCATTGCTGTTGGGAGTGTCATCCCGCTTCCTCCCTTTGGCCTGTGGCCTCCACACCTGCCAGCATGGCTGCTCCTCCCTCACGACGATGCTATGCCATGCCATGCCACCCCAGGCCATGCCACTTTTGCCAAGCTTTTACCCTCCTGTATGGTTATCTCCTCCCTTTACCACCCACACACATCCAGATGCTGGCAGCGGGAGCTGTGGGGGAGTTCAGTGGGAGATGGCTGGCACATCCCCGTGCTGCTGCTCACGGTTGGTTCCAACTGGCTCCAACAGCCCCACGGCAGGGCAAGTGGTGCTTTGGGGAAGTGTTTAGGAAAGGGTGAAAATGCCAGGCAAAGAGAGGAGTAAGGAAATTAAAATGTGAAAAGCAAGAACAGCCACAAAAGCACCAAGTTCAGCGAAGAAGGAGTGGAGGAGGTGCTCCTAGCAGGAAGCTTTTATTTTTACTTTTTTACTTTTGTTTCTCAGCTACCTACTTGGCAATGAATTAAACTCATCTTCCCCAAGTCAGGTCTGCTTTTGCCCACAACACTAACAGTAACTGATCACCCTTTTTGTCTTGACCCATAAGATTTTTCATGTCATTTTCTCCCCTGATCCTCTGTACAGGGGAAGTGAAACAGATCAGGTTGGGTATATGGCAAGTGGTCCAGGCCAGCCCACCACACCCTGGCCCACCATGACCTCTCAGTTCCTTCCCTCAGATAACATCACGTTGCAAAGGAAGACAGAAAATGGCACCTGAAAGAGCAGAGCCTGTTGTCCCCGCTAGAGAGGAGCCCCTGCACCTCTGGGCCAGAGCGTGTGGAGGCGACAGCTCTTTTTGTGCTCTGTGAGTCTCTCTACACAATATGAGTGTGGTGAGGCCACATCACTGTTCGCTCATGACACCTGAGCCTGTGTCCCCTTTTCCCCACCCCATACCCACCTTTTCTGGGAATCACAACCACCCTGAAAGGATCAGGCTGGTCCTCCTGCCCTGTCCACAAGCACCATCTACATAGCCAGGTGGTGTGGGGCCTGTGCCTCTCTGCCCAGGATCCACAGTTGGTTTCTTTCTCCTCACCTGCCCCAATTGTTCCTCAGGGTGCCAGGGAGGAAGGGGACATGAGCTGGCAGGACAGATACAGCAGGTGACACAGGGCAGAAAATGTCTGGCACTGCTTGGTGCTGGAGGATGAATGCCTGTGAAGGGACTGTGGCCTGTGGGCAACTCAGGCCAGGGGAGGGACACTGCTGAGGAGCTGTGAGTGACGCACACTAGGACGGGGATACCTTTGTTGGGATTAACCCAGATAAACAACAGAGAACACAACATAATCCTTTGAAATACCTCAGGTTGAGTTACTTTGGGGCAAGGAAGCAGAGCACCCAACACACTCAAGAGGAGCTTGAGCATCTCCATCTTCACCCCATTCTCCTCGTTCCTCTTGGATCTTGCTGCAGCTTCCCTCACTTTCTTCTTCATCATGTCTCCTCTTTGGACCCATAGTCCCCTCGCCTCTTTTCATCCTCCCTTCCCAACTATTCTTTCAGGTCCCATACTCCTTCCACTGCACAGTCACTTCCACATCCTTGCCAATTCCCCTTGAGACTCCTGGACTGTCATGCACGTGTGCCATAAAGTCAGAACAAGCTTAACTTCTTGACTTAGACTCTCTCAGGGCAGAGAGCAGGACATAAGCCAAAAGGCTAATCTTTTCATGTCATATCCATGTTTTTTGCCTAAGGCCCTACTGAATACATCCTTCCTATTAATGACACCTCCTCTCTCTGGAAATTTTCCCACACACCCTCACATCTTCACAACTGCTTGCCCCATAACACCTACACAGACTGTGTAAGTACTATAAAAGCTCATTTCCCATCCATGTCCTCATAATCATTTTCAGTGAACTTCCTTTCACCTCAACTTCCTCTGCAATAAAGCAGCTTTCCAGTTCACCCTGGATTCCTCCCATTCACCTCACCCTCCCTTGCTGCAGCTCCCATTTGCCTCTCCCAAATGTCTATGCTCAACTTGTACTCAATGGCAGTGTGAACTGCCATTATACAGCTACTGATGCCACCGTGTACAAACATGTGGACTCTGGAAGCAAGAGAGATGCAGGTCTGCTCCTACACAGCCAGCTTGCTCAGAAATCACCTTCACTATTTCCCTCTGTCATGAAAACTGTTCAGCTGCAGTCTGAAAGACAGAATGTCAGCCAAAAGGCACACATCAGTCAGGAGTGCCAATCTGAAAATAACTTCTATTTTAAAATTGTTTTAATCCGTATTTACACTTTTTTTTTTTTTAAATTAAGATTTTTTTTCAGTAGAAAGAAGAAAAGCTCATAAAAGAATAATAAGGAAAGGGGAGAGTGGTAAGAGAGGATGGGTGGTTGCTCTCAGCTGGAAGGAAATGATTTGAACATGCTAGTCTTACAGGCTAAACGTTGTTACAGAAACTTTAGTCCATAAATCTTACAGCAATGACTTTCTCATGCTTTGCTTAGTCCATCTGATGGCTAATAAGGCAAAACTAGTGATTGACTAATGGCAGTCATGGGACATACTGAGGTAAAACGCCTCCAGTTGTTCCTAGCCTAGCTGACTGGGTCTGCTGTCTGAATCAGCGTCATGAAAACCCTCAAAACTGCACACAATTTTCTTTGGCACTACCTTTAACTGGATCAATTGCTGAAGAGATCAAATAGTTTCAGGATAAACCTGGCTGCATCAGTTCATAATGCTCAAATGTTAAAGGGATCCTTGGGTAGTGTCACAACAGCTACAGGGTTTGTTTTGCACCACAGAGAAGCAAAGAAGATTCATTGCAGCCAATATGACAACATTTTCCTTAAGTGCATTTAGAGGGTACCAGTGAAAAAGTCTTTGTATCAACAAGTCTGTTATTATATTCCTTGTCTCCTCACCATGTGGTACTGAACCTCTTGGTTTTTCTACATTTCTGTGTAACACTGTTTTCTGTATCAACCAAAGCACCAGTACAGGTAGTTTTGTCATAATGTTATTACCACACAAATAAATAAATTGCTTGAACTGAGGAGCCCATAATTCTTTAACCACAAGCTAATATGTTTTGCTAATATTAGTTCACTAGAGGCCTGAATTCTGTGTATCATGTCTGAAACACTGAGTAAGCAAGATGATTAAACCTGTGAATAAATTGGCATACAGATCTGTGCCATAAGAATGGAAACACTTGGTGATGTTTCAGAGGGCTTAGTTTGGACTAGTTGTGCCCTAGGGCCATGAAAAAAATGACCATCAGACTGTGAAGCCTATTAGTTTCACCCCAAGAGCTCATCATTTCCTTGTTTAATTTCTTCCAAAAAGAATCTGTTTCACGTACCCTAAGACTGTCTTGGGGGTTAAAGCATGATAACGGAGACAGCAGGGAGGGCTCTTCAAAAGCCCACTCCTAATCAAACATGAATGTGAATGTAAACACTTTCAGTATAAACCTTTACAGCTCTGCTCAGGAAAAATAAAGTTTTAATGACAAGGCATCCATTTATTATAATTAAAATATGCTATTTCTTTATTCCTTTTCTGTCCACAGCTCTGAAGCCATTCACAAGTTTATATGTTCATGACACTGTTCTAAATTACTATCCCCTTTGCATCTTACAAACACAGAACTGGAGAGCAATAGATGAAACGACTTGCCCAAGGCCACAGTGCAGATTACAAGCAAAACTGAATATAAAGCTTTTCCAGCTTCCTTATGTGTTTTTGCCAAAAATTTGTACTACACCCTTTGTTCTGATATTCAGATGGAAAAAAAAAAAAAAAGGATAAAAAAAGATATAGGACTCTATCTGTGTGTTAGGTTATTATTAGCAATGCATCCCTACAAACAACTCATCCAGTAAGGAATTAATTTAGATACAATATGAAAATATATATCTTATTTCTGATCTGAAATCAGAATCTTTCTTTTCTTTGTGAATTGGTTTAGCCCAACTTTCCAGCTGGGAAGACAACCACAGGACTCATAAAAATGTGCTTTATCTTTAATTATATCTTAAAATCTTAAACTGAATACCAAAATGCTAGTGAATCACACACTAAAATATACTGGAAATTGTTTTCCCAAGTCAATCATCTACATTTTTGTGTAACCAGTCAGCAACTTTAGTTAGAAGTTGTCTCCTTTCCATATTTTCAATTTTTGAAAACTCCAGTAGTAGAGTAGCAGTCACTCTCTCATCCTCTTCCAGTGTAGTATTATAGAAAACCTGCAACTGAATAAATAAACACTTGAGGTTAGTCCATGTAATTTCACTTGAAGCAAACAACCATGTATCCATGTATCTGAAAGACATTTTAGACATGGAAATACATAGAACAGGGAGAGACTGCAGAGAGTAAAGAGTGGATGAGGCAAGGGTTCTGATTACACTAGGTGGGAAAGCTCCTTGCACACCAGGAATGTGCCTTTTTGCCACCCCTCTTAAGATCCTTCCACATGCAGCCAGCTTCACTACTACTCGTGTCTACAACTAGTTGGGCAGCAGAATCCTCTTGTGCTGCCTCATCTACAATCACAATGCAAAAAGTCTCCCATCAATCTAAAGAGCAGAAGACAAGGAAGGACTTACGAGCAAAAAAATGTACACGGATTGGGGAGGGGGGGGATGTACAATGAGAGAAATGAGGCAGCTGTCTGCATCACAGATGACAATCTAACATGCCAGCAGCCTAACTTTTGTTAATTTGCCTATGGTCATTATGGAGAAGGTTATCTTTACAGACAGATTTTAAAGGTGAAAATGAGGCAGCTTTGATGATATTTACTGGGACTCTATTCCAAATCTGAAAGTTAACTGAAAGAATGACACTGGACTATTGTTTTTGTCATCACAGGTAATTAACTTTTCCCTGAGGTACAAAAGATGAAAAACTTTTAGTTCATGTATGTTTAGAAGAGATTTATTTTATTTTAGGAGCTAACTGAATTGTTCTTCTAAATAACCATCCATTCTCAGTTACTTTCTGTATATATGCATGCATCAACCAATGGCTGAAAAAGTGAAGCACATTTTTTTCTGTAATGACAGATTCTCACGAGTATCTGTCATTACAGGAAAAAATGTGCTTCTTGAACTGTAGTTCAAGGCTGGCATAGGTGTGCTGATCACCTGCAGACAGCACAAAAACCGAACTCTTCAGGAAAAATAAAGAGTACCTTGGGAAAGAATCCAAGCAGACAGAGTGGAGAGGAAAGAACAAGAAAAAAAGAATGAAACAATGAGTGAAGGTTATCCATTCATCAGACACTCATATGTGGAGGTCTTATTGTGGGGAATAACCTAAAGAGAAGCTACAACCATATTCCACAGATTTCTACCCACCAGCAGGTATCCCAAACCCCATCTATCCCCTTTTTACAAACATAGATCAGCGCAGTTAGAATCTGTTGTTCACAGGCTCATCTGAGCTGCCATGCAGACAAAGGGAAAGAACTGTATCACACATGTTCAGGCCATCTGTTCAGCACATGGGCAGACAACTTCATATGTTTCAACCACACAGAGACGGACAACATCCATCCCTGTGCAAAAGCTCATTTTAATGCCATGGAGAATGACTGCGTGCAAAGATTTGGAGCTGTGGGTGCATGTCCATACAATTATTTCTCATGAGGAGGTATTATTTTTCTCAGCATTTCAGCACAACATTATACACTACATACCCTGAATGTCTTTAAGAAATGAGATTTAAAAAGCTGTATTTACAGAATGACGATAAAGTTGAAACTAATTGCTTTTTCATTTACCTCTTGGATCTGTACATCTGTATTGACAAATCTTCCCATGACTTTTAATATATCATGCAGTAATTCCTTTCCATACCTGTAAAGTTGAGATAAAGGTCCTTCCATGAGCATGTTTGCAAAAACACTAAACTTCATCTCACTTGAAAATACTCCTACTATTTGTTATTTATCGTGTTGAAAATACCAACTGAGCTGAAATTCGCAGTTGTATCCTCCCTTCCCCCTTTTAAAGCAGCAAAAATAAAGTTCAGTTTAGACATTTGAACAGGATGAAACACACCAATTACTCTTCATTTTCATTTCCCTGTAAGATCTGGTATTTCTACTCTGGTAATGTGAATTTTTGTCTTAAAAAAGGTAACTTTTGTGAGCCCATGCAGAGAAACCCATCCAGAAAGGCTGCACAATAACAATTCTAACAGCTTGGTGTTTCTGTTCATGTCTTGAGGACAGTGTATAAAGCTAACATCCACACTGTTCTTTCTGTTTGAAAATGACATGTCAGTTTCTCAGCATATTTCTCAACAGTATGGAACAGCTAAAAGCTCTATAAGGGAACAAGCTGGTGTGACACACACCTGCTATAATTTGCCTTTACTCAAACTAGCAATACAGTTACACATTTCAGTGCTCACAGATGGCTGGTCTTAGTTTTGTTGCCTCAAATGGGTCCTGAGGGACTCCTGTGCCACCAAAGATAGAAGGAATAGATGGATGTCACAGCTATGCTTGTATTTGAGAATTGCCAAGGAGAGAAGGAGTCTTCTAGCAGGCCTTAAAGATATTTGCAGACATCCCAAGCTCATGTGCAATTCACCTGCATCAGTGCAGGTAGGCTGGAGATGGGTTAGGACTTAAGACAGTGATTAATAGTATTACTGGTCCATGAAGCCCTTGTAAACCTGTACGATCCAATCCACCATCTCTAATGAGAGAGTGGGGGCTGTCTTTGGAAAAGAGGTTGCAATCTTACTTTCGCATTTTACACCTGTGCTTATGAAATGCTAGTAGATAAACCCATTTCTAGAGTATATGGGGAAACAATTTTTTTTTATTATTTTTTTTTCCCAAGCTATGCATTTTTTTCCGGATTGTGGAACTGTCTGGTTGAATGTGTAGCAGTAAATTTACCCTTTTATTTATGCAGTGAAAAAGATAAACTAGAAAGATTCTCCAGTTGCCTACAGGAAGCCTATATTGCCTCACACTATATTACAAACAGCCTGAATAAAAACACGAACAAAAATCAGGTCAGTGATGGTTTCATCTGTGATGTCCAATGCTATGCTCCTAGCACTGAGGCTAATCCTGTTCCATCACTTTCCATCAGGTCTATTCATTTTCAAAACTCTTACTCATTTTCTTGGCTTCTAGTTTTCCACCATCACTTTACTACTTTTACTGCTCCTGAAACCATTTGTCTACAGGGCCAGTGTACGGGGCGAGACGCTCCCGACCACAGATAGAGCATGGGTCAGTGGGAACTTGTATAATGTGTTTGCATAACCAGCTTTTACAAAGGCACCTGTGATCAATCGCGTGATAGTCTAAACAATGTTCTTCTTGGGGACATCAAAAGGCTATCATATTTACAGATCATTAGCTACCCAAAACACGCCTAGCTTTGTTCTCAGCCATTTATGTGAAAGATACAACTCATGTCATCCTGTCAGTCAGGCATTTGGCACTGATTTGATGAAATTGATGAAATTGATTTGATGAAATTGATGAAATTGGCACTTCATCCCATAAATAAAGTGCTCCAACTTGGGGTAGCTCTCCCTGGCTGGTTCAGATGTCCAATGTCATGATGGAGGACATGAGAGTTCAACAACTTTTCTAACTGTTGCCTATCAGTAGGTAAGAGTATTCATTAACTTTTCATTAACTGCTTTGCCTATACAGCAAATAGCTTATTTCTTTTCTTTTTGCTTTTGCTTATACTGCTCATATTCCTCTCAAGCTAAATTATATTGGTAGACAATGCATATAATTACAATAAAATCTATCAAACTCTGCCCATGGTCTCTTGGGATTCTATCATGAAGCATCCAAAGGATCTGTGACAGAGAGCCATCACCGTACTTCAACCATGTACTCTTATGCTCTTCCAAACCCGTAAAAGCGTGAGGATATTCCTGTTTTGAAAGTTTGTTCTCTTGAATGTGAAATGCTGCCTGGATAGCAAGAAGCAGGGAACTATAGATTTCATGGCAGCTAGTCAAGCAGATACTAAGTCATACTTTCACTTATATCTTGCTTACTTGTTCCCTTTACCAGTGTTTACGAAACACATATAAACGTACTCTGAGAGATGGATTTTTATCTTCCACTGTCTCACAACTGGGAAAGCTTACCATTTAAGTAGGTAAGTAAGGGTCAGATTTTCTAGAAATTTTTACGCTTAAAAGCACTGAGACAGTCACAAACAGGCTCATTTAAAAGCATTCTGTATCTGATGTGAGTTCTTCTTTGACATTAAGACCTGATGAACTGAAAACCTTGGTCTGTGTACATAGGTAATTGCATCAATCATTACCAAAAAAAAATCATCTCTGAAAGGAAAATCAGTACCTGGATTTTACATCTCAAACAGCAAGATGAAGGAAGGAGTAAAAAAAAAAAAAAAAAAAAAAAAAAAAACAGAAATAAAGAGAAACCAAAGCTTTGGTTGCTTAACATACCTTTCACTTAAAAGGGGCCAATTTTCTGTAACAAAGTCCCAGGCTATTCGGTGCCCAATGTCCTTAGTCACCACATATGAAATGATGATTGAAGTACAGTTGGAAGAAAATAATGTATCACTGAGTCCATATTGCAAGTATCTGTTAGAAAAGAAGTTAATAATTATCAGTTGCTGTTCAACGGTCTTAACCTGGAAATATGTACCAGCTCAGGACAATTCTTGTCTTCCCAAATACCAGAACATGGACAGTTATAGCAAACTTGTGTCACTCTGAGCCATGTATTCAGCTTGTGTTTTGTCCTTATGTTGGTAAAATTTCCTGGTCTTGCACACTGGCCTTCCACTTCTCAGTAAAATGAGGGTGTAGCACAATCAATCTATATATTTGCTTTTTTTTTTTTTTTTTTTTGTATATATTACAGAAAGTATATGGAGAACAACTCCCACCAGACAACCCTGTGGAAGGAGAAACTGCTCCCAGGTTTCTGGAAAAATCTCCAGACAGAGCTAGAAAGTGAGGTAGCAGTGACTTACACTGTTGTGCAGAGGGGACTGGCTGCAATAACAAAGCATCTAAGATACTCTCAGGCAGACTGAGCCATGACTTCAGAAATATTTAAATACCTACCACTGAAGTCAATGGTAGTGGGTGACTGAGCATCTCTGAAAAGTAAATAACTCTCCGTTTTATTGCATAAAAGCATTGTTTTACAGTCTCCTGTTTGCAATGGGTTTTTGTTATTAAAAAAAAAAAAAAAAAAAAAAAATTCTTCTCAAAGAGTATCAAAAACTTTACTAGTAGAGAAGATGAGCTGGGTTTCTCCCATTTGCATGCCACCAGTATGCTTAACCAAATGGAAAATCTGTAGTGAGGACCAGGAAAAGCCCAGCTGAACATTCCTCAACCTAAAAGACATTCAGGGAGGCATTTAGAAATATAGATTGCCTCGTCAGCTACTACAGCACAGGAAGAAAGGAGGTCATCACAACTTCCTGAAATGGTATTTCCTTTTTGTATAGAGTACAGTCTATCTTACAGCTTGTCAGGGACCACTGCTAGCTTGTGCCAATACTAAAGTCATCAAAGGGCCATAGGCTAGGTGGAAAATAGCATAGCTCCACTCAGACATGTCTTCCCCATCCATCTGGCCATCTTCTCAGACGTATCTCTTCTGCCTTCTCAAATGACCACCATCACAGGGGCTGGTGGTTGGCAGGAGAAACACCTCTACTACTTTCAGAGCTTTAGACCCACTGTGTTTACGCCAATGCTTGGATGATCATTCTTTAGGCCATCATCACTGGCAAACTTCTGTCCTGTGAGATATGCCTCAGGCAACGTGGACACGATATATTAGGGAACTCAGCTTCAACACCTTTTTATTGATAAAGTGAAAAGATTTTACATGGATGTCACTGAAAGATAATAAATACAGTATTCCAAACTGGAAATTTAAATAACTGATTTCCCTGTGGCAGTCTACACTTCAAGTAGTGAACAGTGTACTAGCTAGTCTACTTTCCTTTTTGTCTTTCACCTAGGAATGGATGATTTGGCTTCCATGCAAAGGCTAAATAGGCTTTGAAACTTCAGCTTCAAAATAAAATAATCAGGGGAGAAGCACTAAAGGGAAAATGATATAAAATCTTAAACGGTGGAGAAAAATGTCAAGGCAAATTATAAATACTGTTTCTTACAGTGCAGAGAGCAAGGGCAGCCAATGGATTCAAAGTTAAAAAAATGACAGGAAACAAACCAAAAGATACATACAAAATATATTAAAGGTGCATACAGCATGTGATATTATGGAATATGTGGTCACAATCTGCTGTAGCACCTGAAGACATACTTTTAGTTCAAAAGGAGATCTATACATATTGACACGTCCATTGGTAGTGTTAGACATGGCACACTAGTTACCAGCTCGGGAAGTCCTTTTCTCAGTCATTAATGGCACCTAGGATGTTACACCAGCAGAATGACCATTTGTATATGCACTGTTTATCATATTTTCTCTGTAAGAAAACTCTCAGGATTCTGACACTGGTGTATGTTAAGACACGTGCCTCTGCAGCAGGCAAACATCTGCCAGGTTTGTACAGTGCAGTATTTGTTTTCTTGTGATTTCTACCCCCAAAGATATGCTTTGATCAAGGTCACCTGTGAAGTAACCATGACTCTTTGGCACAGCTCATGGCAGAGAGGAGGATGTCTTTATCTTCCTTTGTGGAGTCGGTATGGTTATACATTTCCCATGCAAAATTCCATTCTTTATCACTTCCCAGTGCAACACCATAGCAACTGACTGTTCTTCTAATTAAAAAGGGAATTCTGCAAAGCAAAATATGGTTAAAAGGTACTGTATTGTTATGAAGTCAAAACAAGCAATTGATACATAACTGAAAAAAAAAAATTATTTACAGTTAAAAGATGCACAGTAAGAGAAATATAAATTAGCAATCTAAACAAAAGTGTTAAATTTGATTGCTTTATTCATGATTTAAATATTAACAAAAATGCAGTTTAAAGACAAAACAAAAACTCTTCATTTTAAGCAGTTGGGTCAAGTCAGTTTCTGCACAGACCGTGTCAATGCCCCTCCTGCACACCTCAGCCAGTATATCAATCACACCATTAAAGAGGGTATAGCTGCATATAACTGGGGTTGTTTAGTCTGGAGAAAAGGAGGCTGAGAAGAGACCTCATCTCTCCCTACAGCTGCCTGAAAGGAGGTTGCAGCGAGGAGGGTGTTGGTCCCTTTTCTCAAGAGACAAGTGATTGAACATGAGGAAATGGCCTCAGGCTGCACGAGGGGAAGATTAGATTATACATCAGGAAGAATTTATTCACAGAAAAGATGGTGGTTGGGCATTGGAACAGGCTGCCCAGGAAGGTGGTGGAGTCTCCATCTCTGGAGTTACTCAAGAGATGTGTGGATGTGGCACTTAGGGATATGATTTATTGATGGACTTCTTAGTGTTAGACGATGTTTGGACTTGGTGATCTTAAGGGTATTTTCCAGCTTAAATGATTCTGTACTTCTATGGCTCTGTAAGAATCAGTCCAGATAAGCCTTGTGAAAGTGTCTTCAGTGAGTGCACCCAGGAAGAAGAGCCATGGGCAGCACAAATGGAAACAGAAGGGACATTTCTCCATGCAACAAGCACCTTCCCATTACCCACATTTCAGGGCAAAATCCTCAACAGGGCAATGCCATTCATAAAAGAAAGTAAATGCAAGCATTTTGAGCATAACACTGCACTTCAGGTGCAAAGGCTGAATAGAAAATTTCTCCTGTGGCAATGACATGTCACTAACACTACAACACATCAACCCTTCCCAGTGTTAGCAACATGTCTACTACTATTGCAAGCTGCCTAAAAATGCTTTAATGTTATTTTGAACTAATTCCCTGTAGCAGAATGTGTCTCACTGCTACAAACCAAACTTTCAACCTCCCAGCAGCATACTGTTAATCTGCATAGCATTAAGATAAGACCAAGGTGGTAAGTAGAGCTATAAAACTATTTTCCATTACTTCAGGAGGTAGACTTGGAAAAGAAAACAAGTTTCTGGTCACAAAAGCCATTCTTCAGGCACAAAACCAGAAGCAGAAAATTCAAAATTAAATATGATTTAAGAAAAAATCCTCTGAGTTTCACTAGGCAATCATAGAGAAAATGGAGTCAATATCAGCAAAATCAGAGACAATATTAGTCAGAGGAAAGGCTATATGACAGCAATACTCAAAGGAAAATGCAGACAGAAATAATTTATAAACTTTGTAAACTATGATGGTCTAGTGAGAGTTAGGGAGAGAGACGGGTGTTCTGGGTGATAGACACCGCTTGTTGAGAAGTGAAAATGCAAGCTGCAGGGATTTTGATAGCCCTGCTGGAAGTGGGAAATTTTACTGGCATAACAGAAAGTGTTGGAATGTTTTATCTGGATATGTGCTGGAGCATAGGGAATTTACCGCTAACAGTGATACTTTCTGGAACTGAGTGGTTACGTTAAGATAAGGCGTGTTTTTGTGAGGAATTCTTCTGGATCTTGTTTGAGTTACAGGGTCTAGCAATTTTTTAAATAACCATTTCATAATCTTGCAGAAAGAGGCCACAGTAGGTTGATATGTGATAATAGGGTATATGGTTAGCTAAACTATTCTTTTCAAGATGCTTCATGAAAAACTGCCTTGGCTAAAACACCGCTATTCTGATATCTGCAGCTGTTTTATTACTTTGAAGAATACATAGGTTATTGAATGTAAAGCCATTGAGGGTGAACGTAAAATAGATAAGCTTTGTATATCTTTTGGCTGCAGCTCTGATGTTGGCTCTTCAAGGCAGGCTGTACAGCCAGCACACTATGGGACACTGGTCTACTGACTGGTGACAACTAAGGTGGCCCTGAAGTCACTTAGGTTGTATAGTTCACAGAGGAAGCCCATAGTGGCACAAGGGAAAATTTGGAGTTTGGGGTTATGCTTTCTGAGGGATGTGGTTTATTAAACTTGGTACTTTTTTTTCTGAGAATAGCTGTGTGGTTTGAGATAACTAGCCTTCCAGGATTCTCTCATTTGTACTTCTTGGGGAAGATGCAAAAAAACTTCTGGAAAGACAGAAAGACGGTGCATTAGGTGATGTCATTTCCCTGGAGCTTCTTCAGAGGTGACATTGTGGTTTCATAACCTTTGAGTACAACAGCATTATACAACACCACAGAGAACACTACTTTACAACACTATTTTAGATAGGTCTACTTCAGTCCTATAAGCAAAAATTGAGCTAAACTGAGAAACTGGATGGAAATCATGGCTCTTGGCCCGTTACCTACCTACTTACCTACACACACAGACACACACACAGACACACACACAGACACACACACAGACACACACCCCCCGAGATAAAAATACACCATATCAAGTCCAGTTAAGTTCTGCCAGGCCAGGAACTCTTTGGAAATGTTCAGCTGAAAGCTAATTACCTTATGTGAAAAGGAGAAGCACTACTGACTTACACAGATGTGGGGATCCTACAGGGTATGGTAACACACCTGGTGCTCACCTGTGTGCTATTAGGACTTTTGCTCTCAGAATGGAGAACATACAAGCGTAGCATAAAGTAACATAAAGGGACCTTTTCTGTGAAGTTTGAGTCAAAAGTGTATTGTGACCTGTTCCCCTTCTATCCAGCATATGAAGAGCTTCCTCTTTAACTGAACAGGAACTGCAATCTGTCACTGGAAATACTAAGTTTCCTTTCATATGACTTTTTCCTTGAAGTGCGATTTTTTTCACTTAATAAAACGCATAATTGCATTATTTCCCCACATTTTTAGCCATGCAAAGTCCAGTGCTGACAAGTCTCTTTGAACTTATCTCAGTTCTAAAAAAGATAGCAAAATTAATTTTCTCCATTTAATTCAAAACCAGATCAGCTAATATTTCTTAGACTTGTCAGCCTTGAACTCAGATAAAGTATATTGGATTCCATCAGCAAAAAATAATTTTGAGTATTCTTAACAGGCGAAAATGGGTGACTATTTTGATAATAGTCTCAGAGCTCAGAATAGTATTCTTGCTGTTAGTGTGGAATAGCACAAATATTCTTTCTGGAATGTACCAGAATGTGTTTAGCCCATTTAAACTTTTCGCTTCAACTCCAAAGCACTTTTTTTTTTTTTTTTTAAATGAGGATGGTCAATAAAAGGCTAATAAAAATATAAATACAGGTTCAGTTCAATTAGCCAGTCACACATATCAACAGAGGCAGGACTAACAACCAAAACATTAATCTTTTACCACTATAAGAAATAAAAAGAAGAAATAAACTTTAAATATTCACTCACCAGTGCCAATACTATATGATTATTGCATAGAAAAAAATCAAAAGAAAAAGGAAGGAAAAGAGAATAAGAATTTCAATACATTGTAATATTTCTTTAACAATGCAATACTCTATTACAGAAAGTCTGATCCTGGTAGAGCCCAGACTCCATTCTCACAAAGCAGGAACCTAGCCACTAAGCTCCAGTCTCAGCACAAGAGCTGACAGCCCCTCCCAGCACCTGTTCATGCAAATACAGAACATGCAAAATGATGTGATGGGTTCGCCCATATGAATCCATATCATACAAACATAGCTTCATTCTCTACTACTTAGAGAAGCCTAGAAATTGAGTCAGTATATGTGATGCCCCCAAGTCTGTACTGTGGAAAAGGGCTTGGACAGTATGGGAAGTTAGCCCTAATCCGAGCTTCATCTCTTATATGGCTAAACAGACTATGGTCTTCATGGAAATAAATAAATAAAATAAAATAAAACGCACCCTCCAGCTTGTAAATTGTATGTAAAAAGCAGTAATTATGAAATCAATATAAAGTTGGGATTTGGGGAAGTGGTGGGGCTTTATGTTCGTTTTCTTGTCTTGAGGTGTTTTTTTTGTTTGTTTCTTTTTCTTAAATTCTGTAGATCTGTGGAGAACAGTGTATAGGAGCCATTCTCACTCTGCCTGCCCCATATAATAGCCCACTAACTTCCCACCTCACTTACACATGAACACCTCTAAGAGCACATTATTGTTCTTACTTGTATTGAGGGTTGTCCATCCACTTAGTATACAGTTCAGATGACAGGTTCAAACAGTCTTGGAGACCCAGCCAGCACGCTGTTGCAAAAAGTTTTTCCAAATATACTCTTGAAGGGAAGCCAAAATAGCAAGAATAAAAGGTAGGTATTCCATATTTGGAGTACTCAAACTGTACTTGACCACAGTTTTGCACATGATGCTGTTAACCCAGGAGAACCTCTACTAAAGGCACTTGAAGTTTAATAAAAAATAAAAAAAGAAATTGCTAATAACAGGTTCCTGAAATCAGTATTCATGGATATTAGTGAGGCTACTCATGTACTCTAATTTTTATTAGCTTTCTGTGTGCTTTAGAGCACTGTTTCTCTAGTTGCACCTCGTCTCAATCATTCTGACAGTCAAGACTGTGGCTTTCAATTGCAATGCAAAAAGGACTGTTTTAAGCTCTAGTGACTGATCCATAAATCACATCTGAAGTTCATTGCTGCAGGATTTTCCCCAAATAGCAGCAGCATGTTGCACCTGTTCTCCAATCAAAAAAAGCTACCATTCAGATCATTAAGGTATCATCTTTTATGCTCACTAAATACACTAAAAAAATCCCAAGCAACCCTGATACTGCATTTTCATTAGAAGTATCATCATAAGTAACACACACTTAAGGACAGAAAGAATAACAATTCAGTTGCATTCAAATTAGACCATTTTTCTGTATCTTCTATTTAAATTTATAAAAGTGAACTACAGTGTATCAGATCCAATCATGTCAGTCCAAACTCTTGAGAAAAGTGGAATACTTACTGTGCAAAATAGTCATGTTCCAAAGCATCAACATTTTGACGAATAAAACCTGCATAATAATGGTATATTGGCAACATTCTCTTTAAAAGGTATTTCTTTTAAAAGAAGGGAAAGAAAAATTATTTTCATGTAGATGCATGTTTTTATTATACTGAGTTTGTCTCTTCTTACTCAGATATATCCTAAAAATTTACCACTAATAATTTATTGACAATATAGCGCATTAAAATGAAGTATATAAAATAATCTATATAAAATCCAACACACTTGTACTATTCAAAGGGGGAAGTTACTATTTCATATCACTAGCACCTCTGAGCTCAGTACAAAAAAAATGTAATGCTCATTCTCAAAGAATAAGACCGAAAAAAAAAAAATGTTCTCAAAAGAAAAATATTCTTCTCATATATTTTAAACATGCTTATACTTTAACAACTTAAGAGAATCACTGTTTTGGTATTACACTTAAAACAAATGTACAGTCAAATAGCAGTCAAATAAATAAATAAGGAAATACCATCTCGTGTAACAAATATGGGAAAGAATTATCTCATTTATTTTCCCAAGCCAGTTCCTATTTTCCATGTAGATTTTCCTGATCCTCAGTTTTACAAAAGCAACACAAAGCAAAACCCTAAGATCGTTAATATTAAGAATGTGAACATATTTCTGTTTTATAGTAAGAATTATTCATAATGTAGTGATGTTCATCATTTACTAGTATGTACAAATAAGAACCTCATATTTAAAGAAGAAGTTGGCAAAGTCATGCAAAGGGAATTATAAGAACTATGACCCATCGTACTCATTACTGTCATGAGAATTTATAAAGCACTCAGTTTAGTCTGTTTTATTTAAATGGGCTAGTATCTTTGCTAACAAAAAATGATACCTTTAAAAGTGGATATACTTCATAGTTTTTCAGAGTACTTTCCAAATTCTCGGGCACTAGATTTAACAATACCACATTCCATATGAAGAGTTCATCTTCTCTGGCAAGGTACTTTGTTAGTTCAAGTGCTGTTTCAATCTGAATATATCCAAACCTATTTGAAGATATAAAACACTCATATTTGAGCATACTTATTCACATCAACTATCTATTTATTTATAACTATTTATTTATGAAATCGATGATACAAGGTGGGGAGTGAAGTGGAGAAGACACTGGAAAATTAAAATAAATGTAAAACAATGGTTCATCATTTAAGTGCTTAACTCTCCACCCATTTATCGCAGAGCACAATGCCACTACCCAAGTAATGGGGCAATCACGGCAGTAAGCAGAGCTGCGTGCAGACTGAGTTGTGGCTCAGTCTGCAGGATTAGGTCTAAGCACATTTACAGCATGTCATTCTCACTAGAAAAAAATGCAGGAAAAAAGCACTGTTTTCACTTATAATACATTTATCTTTTTCTTGCTAGACAACAGATTTGCAGTACAGGTTCTTTCATGGAATAAACATCATTATAAAAGTCAAACAATTTAAATCATGTGCACACTATCCCAGGGATTAGCAATTTCAGCATGGCATTTCTGTACCTTAGTATGAAGCTAACATGGAAACCATTCTTTCCCACAGAGAAAAACAATTCAATCCCCAATCCACCAGAACAGAAACACTTCTAGCGTGCCTATATAGGGCCATAGATTAATACTTCACAGTTACTCTCCTTATTGTGTGCCAGGCTTGAGTTCTCTTATGAGAAAGGACACTTACACAAGGGGAATAAAGGGAATTTTGACTTCCTGCTCCCAGATCCACCTCCATAGACTTCAAAAGTGGCAGTGTGCTTTGGCCACCTTCTCCCTAGGTGACCTCCCACATCATAGGTGCCTGATGCTTTGGGCATTTCTGATATGACTGGGACACAGGCCTATTACATCTTTGGCTCCCCACAGTACTCGAGGTCTCCAGCAGCATGGTCCTGCAGCCTCTAAACATGAACCTCCTCTAAGAACTGCCCAGCTTTCAGAAGGAGGGAAGAGTGTCAGAAAAACTGATGTAAAATCGGGTTATCTTAAAGTGATTTTCTGCAGAACTGTAGCACCCACGTGTAGCATCCAAGTGTCCTGTGATCTTTTTCTGCCAAGACATGAATGACCAACTCATCCACGAGCAGAGGAAATGAAAGAGGTACTATGAGTGACACAGGACAGCAAAGCTGATATTCCCCAGAACAAATTTAGAAAAGGAAAATTCACTCTCTTCATTCAGAATTCTTTTTCTGTTACAACAAATTTAGGTTAGTCTCTAAAACATTAATGACAGTGCCATAATTTATAATACTTGCTAAGAGATGGAACACTAAAAGAAATTTTGAAAATCACTCAACACTGACAGAAGAATGTACTGAATACTTTAGGCCCTCCCATTTTGTTGAACCGTCTGTTGTTCTTATGAGGCACATAAGGACAGAAATGAAAGAAGCAGAAGCAGGAATGCTGAATGAAATCATGCATTTTAATTACTTTTTTTGACATATGCAAAACATACTTACTGTGTCAATGCAAAAACATCATCTAGGAGCTGGAACCTGCTGACAGCAGGAATAGCCTGCAGAAAGCATCGATACGGTGTTAATAGACTAAACACATCATTAAGAATAAAAAGAGCTGTACTAGGTTTCGTATGTGTAATACAAGTCCCTAACATTTTTTCTAAGCCAAAATCTTCTACAAAATATATTAAAACATACCCACTTCATTCTAAGATGAAGTTGTTTATGTGATTTTAGGAGCATTTATATATATATAAATATACAACTGCATAACGCTATGTGTGGAGCTTCAAGACCCCTCTTCTTTGCATGCTGAAATTAAAATAAAGAAACTGTACATTTCCTAAAAATAACCTTGTTATATCATTCTGGCACATTTTTTCCTTTCGAGGCTTCAGTTCAGAATACATACTCACATTAGTCCAGACTGCAGTGTCTGACAACCGTCACAAATTACCTTACTGGGGAAGGACTGTGGGTGAGTCTCTGCCTACAGCTCATGCTGATCCCTCTTCATCTCCTCCCTGTTTCCATACTGTTAATGCTCGGCTGCTGCTCTAGCCAACCTTACCACCAAACAGTACCAAAGAACAGCCCTAAGTCAGCAGTTCGTTCTGACTTAGATTTGCTGTGAAAGAAAAGCTTAGAAAAAAGAAGTCAGTGTGCCACAGAGAGCCTTGGTCACACCTATGTGTTCTGATCAACTTCGTATTCTGACCTCCCAGATAAGTCATCTGATTGCACATTATTAGTGTGTGCCCCAGACTCAGAAAGCTTAAACTTTCTCAGCTTTGTTATCAAAACCAATGAACCAATGAACCAAATATTATTATTGCCAGAGCCTCTCTCTCACTGTAGGTCTAGGAAACATTAAATACTATACAACCCTATATATGACAATATGGATGGGCTGCTGTATGCCTCATTTATCTCCAGCCCATGCTGTAGCAAGTCAGAGGTGGCACGAAATCTCCTCTGTGTTGTAGAGCCTACAGAGGACTAAAAGAGCCCTAGTACTAAAAGAGCCTAGTGACTGGAACTTCTCAGAACAATCTTCACACAACACACACACACAAAGCCCAAAACACCCCAAAACTCCATCAGATGCATTTTTTGTTTTTGCTGTTTCATCGGCAGAAATACTGTGCTTTGAGGAAATGTGGAAATAAAAACTTTCTCCTAACTTTTCTCTCCATGGTTACCTAACAGCAGATAAAGCTCAGTCACATGTTCACATTGATAATTCTTCAATTTAAGATATTGGAAGAACCACCAGTCATTAAGACAATTTTGAAGACAGAATGCCATCTCATGTATGCTATTTTTCAATGTAATGCTTATGTGAAACTACTTGGGCCTGTTCCTATTCCACTAAGGAAGTTTGCCAGTGACTTCAGTCATGCAGTCGTGGATCATTTGTTCTTATGTGATACACATGAATTCTTGTTGTTCCAGGTTTTCATCAAAGTGATTACTGGTAAGAACTACAAAAAGAAATACATGGAAAGATGCCAATTTGTAAGTTTTAAAAAACAAATGTGATCTTACCTTTGGATCATTTTCAAGCAAGTGTACTAATCTTTTTAAGTTTAACTGATCATAGTTCACTCTGTAGTATCCACTTAAATTTACATTTAGCAGGATCCAGTCATATTCTGATTCTGACACTTGCATTTCAGGAAAAATTTCTGTAAAGTGACATTAAAAAGTATTATTATATGCACCCTGTTAAATTCTTTTGCATTTATGAACAGCAGACTCAATGATCCCCTGAGACAGAGGTCTAAGGCTGGACACAATGAGAATTGAAAAAAGCCGGGTGCATTTGTGATCTATGCTCTGCACAGTAGAATAACTTCAACAAGCACCTGACCCCTCAGGAACTGAGCACCTTGAAGATGGCAAAAGGCAGCCTGAAGACCCATGCTGCTCCTAAGCACTGGCTAGTAGGCAGCCCACAGAAACACAGAATATGCTGAGTCAGAAGGGATCTGCAAGGATCGTTGAGTCCAACCCCTGGCTCTACACAGCAACACCCAAAAATCAGACCCTATCTCTGAGAGCGTTGTCCAAACACTTCTTGAACTCCAGCAGGCTTGGTGCTATAAGCACGTCCCTGGGGAGCCCGTCCCAGTGCCCCACCACCCTCTGGGTGCAGAACCTTTCCCTAACACCAGCCTGACCCTCCCCTGTCCCAGCTCCATGCCGTTCCCTGGGGTCCTGTCGCTGTCCTCAGAGAGCAGAGCTCAGTGCCTGCCCCTCCGCTCCCCTCGTGAGGGAGCTGCAGGCCGCCATGAGGCCTCCCCTCGGCCTGCTCTGCTCTGGGATGAACAAACCAAGGGACCTCAGCTGTTCCTCGTATGTCTTCCTCTCCAGAACCTTCACCATTTTTGTAGCCCTTCTTTGGTCACTCCCTAATAGTTTTACATCCTTTTTACACTGTGGTGCCCAGAACCGCACACAGTTCTCGAGGTGAGACAGCACTGGAGCAGATTAGATTGGGACAATCAGTTTGGAGAGTTCAATAAGGTCATCTAAAGGTAAACAGCTTGGAACTATATGATCTTTAAGGTCCCTTCCAATCCGAGTCATTCTATGATTCATTCTATGATTCAATACATCCACATACCGACGCATGCACCCTTGGCACACCTGCTGCTCCCAGTGTTCCTCCAAAACACATCCTTCAGTACCCAACAGAACAGCTGCCTACTAGAATTTGTGTAAGAGGTGACAAAGAAAAACAAAACAGCTAGGTTTATGTGAGAGGAAAACAACTGAAAAAGATTACTTTAAATAAAAGTCCTGTAGTCCTCTTGATTTACATCACATCCTAAAGTCTCCTTGTTTCAGTTGTTTCATTTCACTACTGCCTACATTAGGCGTTTGTCTGATTACTTGCTGCTGATAGCTTACAGGGCATATCAGGGGAACAGAGCAGCCTTGAAGGCCATAAGTGTATTCAGACCCTACTTCAACTGGGTATGATTTAAGAAGACGTTAAACTCTCATAAGACAATAAATCAGTATTGGTGAGAAGACTGGGACTACAGTGTGTTTTGACAGAGCAAATACTACAGGATTCATCCTGAGTCATTCTCACAAACAAGAGGAAAATGTCACACATGACAGTTACTAACTTAAGCATTTAAGAGACTGTGGGTGGCTAGCATATGGCACTAGCAGTATTTTCCATATACTAGTTCAATGCTCTGCTAATCATCAAAAGAACTTTTAGATGCATCTAAAATAGCAAACTTATGCTCAGAGATGCAGCCTATTCCTAAGCTACACCCCCAGGTCAAGTGAAACATGTTCTACTACAGCAGCATGGTTCACTTGTGTTTTGTACATTCACGGAACAGATGTGCATCACTCAGGGATTGTGTCTTTACCTGCCAGAGACCAACACAATTACATTAGCAGAAGATAAGTATCTAGACATTGCCAGAGAAGCCTTAAACCAACAGGACAGGCTGTTAACACTGCATAGCACAGCTGTGAAAGAATGTGCTTGGTTACTGATAGCTTGGAGCTCACAACTCAATTTAACCTGTTCAGAAGTAAGAGAAATTAGCTCCCATGTAGCTCTTTTCAGCAAAAATACGCATACACGGCGTCACTTTTGGATGGTTTCCTTTTTATGTATTGCTATATCACTGCAGAAGCTATTCCAAAATTTTAGGAAAAACAGTACTTCATACCAAATCCCTCAGTTTCTTTAACCAAACCATTCTCATGAACACTTCCGAATCACAACAGTAACAGAAGTTCTCAACCAGAAGCCATTTCAGTCTCACAGAAGCAAAATGGCATCTGAATTGAAAAACATCTCAACATTTTTACCCTTGTAAGGAACCATCTGGTTTATCTCTACATCAAAAAGTCAAAAAAGAAATCAGAATTACTATTATTTTTTTAATCTTCAAACTTGAAAGCAAGATACTTGGCTGAAGTCTAGTGTCTGGGAAGTTTCATACATGGCTTTCAAATACTAGTGGAATGTGTTTTAAAGACTGAATTTCTACTTTATTGTAGTTCTTCAGGCAGATGCAACACAATGTTTATTTCATAAATTCTTCTGTAGCTCTTAAATCACATAATGGGTGATGAAATGGAATTGCTGTCATTTCAGTAATATAAGCCTAGCATGTAACACTAGTCCTTCCAAACAAGCAGTGCTTAACACATCTTTCCTATAAATTTTTAATATAAAATTAACACAATGGTTAGTTATAGACTTTACTGGAACAAAGATTTATGTCCTTAACTAATTCAAATATTTATTTTCTTTAAAGAAGTATTAAGCATGTTTTTATCACCTTGGTTTTAGCATGTGTGAACAAATATGTTACTTACTGCTGCTTTTGTCTAGCCATATTAAAGGTCGTGATGATCCATTTCTCATCCAAGAAATAGGAACAATCCATGTGTTGCTTAAGAAAAAAAGAGATAATATAATTAATTATTTTGCTTTTAAAAAAAAAAAATTAAATCTCTGATGTTGCTAAACTAGATGCAAATGGGTTCTTACAAGAATTTCCATCTACCATCTCTCCTCTCTGATACACAAAGCCTCGTCAGGTGGTGGTACTTATTCTAGATCAGCATTTAGGTTCATTGATGATAAAGGAGTTTTAACCTGGATTTAAATAGGTACTCATACTAAGACTGATCTGTGCTAGACCTTTTTTATATCACTGCACCCCATGTTCTGGCTGTCCTTCTCCAGGTGATAATTTTATTTTCCCTGCTTGTTACACTTCACCTTATTTCTGGAGACTGTAAAGATTCTTTACAGAAACGCAGATACTAAAAAAGGCTCCAGGCAAGCAATACAACTGTAATTCTGATGACTTTAATTTCCTTTCTGAGGGAATCTAAATCTCACAGTGAAAACAGATGAAAGCTATGACAGCCTGAAGTTGTTAATGAAAACGAAAAATTCTGTAATACTTATCCTGGATTTGCTTAAATTTACATGGTATTGCCTCCTGCTGTAACTAGAGAAACAGACGTGATGTTTGTAACTTGGAACTCCTTATCTAAGATAGCCAAAGACATTGATTGGACTAGTTTTCTACATTTCCTGGAGCTTGGAAGCAAAGGAAACTCTATGGTTCTCATCAAAATTTTGCTTTTGGCTCTCTGCATGACTAGCAACAGCAGCCAGGAAAAAAAATGCTTTGCGTTATGTTCCCCTTTATACTTCCCTAGGTGATAACTCATCTCATGGACTTTCTCCATACATCCCAATGCTCCTGACAAGTGCTGACTTTCATAGAAGTTCAAACTCTGGCCACGAGCTCCTTCTGTTGCTGTATTTAGGCATCTAAATGTGCAGTACAGCCTTCAAAAGTACCAGGAACTCAGCAATGCTCACTGACAGTCAGGAACTTTAGAGCTGCATGTCAGGTTCTCAGCACTTTCTGAGTAAGGAGTCATCTATGACTTTGCCACAATGTCTTTGTCACAATGATGATACTGGAAATATGTCGACAGGAAAGAAGCAGTCACATGGTTCAGGTAGGTCCCCAGTCTGGACAAGTGAGGGATGAAGAATGAAGAAAATGCAAAACTCCTGCCCTGCAACATATTCATGGCCTGCATCTGTCCTTACAAATACATTATTTGGCTAGAAAAGTCACTACTGCAGAGGAAAGCAAACTTCAGTGAAAAAAGCAACTTGAAAAACTATTGCAAACTCCAGTTTTAAACAAAATTTACTTCACAGTTCATGCCACAAGGAAAAAAAAAAAAAAAAAATTTAAAAAAAAGATTGTCAAAACATAATGAAGAGTTTCCTGCAAAAAAAAAACAGGGTATAAACATATGATAAGGACACAAGCTAAACATACTTGTAAGAATCAGTACTGGTGTTTTCATTCTTTTTATTAAGAAATTGTTCCTGACTGATTGTGCCAGTGGTTATGTTTAATGTTAAAACTGGAAACCCATTTTGGCATGTCCAGGAATCCATTATCTTTTTTACAGATGCTGGCAACTGAACTTCATCCTGTGCATCTACAACCTTCAAGAGAAACAGGAATTAGAAAAATTTAGGACAAACAGGTACTTACTGATACTGCTTCAGTAACACTCTAGGGGTTGTTTAGCAGTTTGCTGGTCTTTGAATCATGCACAAAATCAATGTATCAATGTGTAAAGAATGTTATTGACATTGTTATAATGAGCCTTTACAGGAAGTATGACATATGGAGAAGGCGTTTCTCGTTCTTATAACCTCACTGCTAACCTTTCTCTTTGTACTGTTGATATACTTACACCCCGTATGGCTGTGACAGACTTAATTTATTAATTTTACTGAAATAAAGCTACCAGAAGACAGGAGATTTTTAAGGGACAGCCTAATATACAAATTGAACAGCAAAGACATACCAAAAAAGATACTAAGCTAGAGTTCCAACCAGTGTGAATTGGTATGGTATCTGTTGGCATAGAAGATGTGACAGACTTGCATATCTGAAATTGTGGCACTCTTGTTCTTAAGCTTAGACTTTTTTTTCTTTAATGCAGTGAAAGCCTTTTTCAGAGGAATAAGGAAATGAAATTTTTTAAATAAACTTATCATTAACACCTTTTTTCATATTCAGATTTCTGCCAAAATCAGCAAAGGATGAAATGATGAGCTACTGCTGTGGACTTTGCTGGACTGTAAGAGTATAGACTTTACTCTATCTGTGAGATATCAGCATCCTTAATCATCAAGCCCAAAACATCACGCTCTTTGAGCTGGCAAAACATGAGCTCCAGAAAAACAGCCTATGCAATCTCATGTAGGCTAAGGCAATCCATGAGCCTGAAAACTCCACTTGACCCTAATTTTCCATGTCATTTCTCTGCTCCTTGTACTTGGCTGCACTGATCTCAAGTGCCGTTAAGTAGCCAAATAAACATTTCTGAAAACCTAAGCCAAAAGAGCCGGCAAAGTAATTATTTTGTGTGTGTGTGTGTGTGTGTGTGAGGGAAAGACTGCACTAGGGAGAACCAAATCCAGTGCAGTCTTCTGCAAGTAGTATATATCCTGCATTTGATCTACGCCAAACCCCAGAGCAAAATACTGAAGATAAAATGATTACCATCTGTATGTGGGTCCAGAGATCATCTTGGTTAGCATTTGAAAAGGAAAATTCTTTCAGATACAACTGCAGGAAAACAAGCAGAAGCATCAGAATTCATGAAAGTTCAATAAAAAACATCAGAAGGGCAGACAGTACTTAGTACACTTGCCATTTTCAAGCTTATAAATCAGGATGACGATGTTAGTTTTCCAAACTTACATTAAGAGCTTTCATAAACAACTTCTCAGTCAGAAAACCAGAAAGCATCCAGGTAATAGAAGCCCCCTAAAGTACAAAACAAGCTATGAGAACACTTCAGTTATTGTTGCAATTATTATTGCAGTATTTTTTCAAACTATTTCAGAAAAGTTAGTTTACTCCTATGCTTCATAGTGATTAAACATGTTTTCACAGTTTCTTTCAGAGAAAGATTTGCAACACCCAATACGTTTGTGTGTGCAGCAAAAACAAATTTTGAATGACAAAGCTACAAAGAATTGTAATTCAAGGGGATATTCCACTCTACTTCTCAAACAGACTTTGTTACCATGTTAGTTCGCAATATACAAGAAGCAGGAAGAATTTTGTATTTTTTCACCTTGTTGTATGTGATGCTGTCAAACAGAGAAATTAATGAGAATGATCCTTTGATCTTGTCCTCATTCTCTGATAGTGATCGAACTCCTACTTCATTGTCTTCCCTTAAGACAGGTTGGACAACATGATCATAGAAGATTTTCTCCTTCAAGGAAAAGACAAATCTAAGTGAGCTGAACAGAAAATACATATTCTTAGGTAGATACTGTGGATTATGATATTAGCACTAATAGAAATAGCCTGTCAATAAACAAGGGATGATCCTTTTCCCTCTCCATAACTTCCCCTTGACGTAAAAAGGACTTTACACCCAATCCTAAAGTTTTCCACATGCTACTGATTTTGCAAGTGAAAATTTTAAATCTGAGATGAAATTGGGCTTAGGCCTGACAAAGATGATTACACTTTAATCCTCAGGGAAGAAGAAGTCAGCTACATTAAACAGCAAATAAACAAACACCGAAAACTGAAAACATATATCTAATTTACATTGGTATGTCATTAGTATGCCATATTTTCCTCTTAAATTCCATATTTCTCCTGCTGCAACCCTGAAAAACAATCCAAAAACTAAACACTTGAGTATAGCAAGGCTTAACTGTGAAGCATTTTGGCTGTCATCCAGCAAAAAATACAGAAGGAAAACTGCTCCTTTGGCATAAATCAGTGAAGTTCTCCTTTTGTCAAATGATTATTTATTTTCTCACAGCTGATTATCTATCCTATGACTGAATGTTAAATTACATAATTAGTTAGTTAAAGAAAACTAATAAATTTTTAAAACACTGTAGGCCACTTTGATCACTTCCTCTTCTCAAGGAGAAGGACAGAGACTTTTAATTAAAGGGATCAAATTTGTTGACCATTTTTTCTCTTTGTTAACAGTCAGTGAATATACTTTTCCAGGTTCACTTTTTAGCAGGGTGGTGATCAGTGGCACAAAGTCTGGATTAAGGCCAGTAACTTGCAGTGTACCCCAGGAGTCCAGTGTTGCTTAACATCTTCATTCATGGTTTGGATGATGGGGCAGAGTGCACCCACAGCACCAGTACATGCTGGGGGCTGGCTGGGTGGAAAGCAGCTTGACAGAAAAGGACCTGGGGTCCTGGTGGACACAAAGTTCAACATGAGCCTGCATTGTGCCCTTACTGCTAAGAAGGCTAACGTTGTCCTGGGCTGTCCATCCTCAGAAGATGTCTGGACATGGGCCTGCGCAACCTGCTCTGGGTGGTCCTAACTGAGCAGGGCTTGGACAAGGTGCCAATACCAGTATTAAAATTTACTTTGCAGGCATAAATAAAATGGCAACCACTGATTTTTAGAAGGGCAAGCTTCAAAATAAGAAAATTAAAAATGAAAAGGAGACAAGGACTTAATTCCAGTTTAAAATTCGACCAGCTTTATACTTTTCAATTATATTAAAATAATTGCACTACAGAGAATAAAGTGAGCTGTTGTTGAAGTTCAGAGGAAGAGGTTAGCACATCCCATGACCTAAAAATCCATCTGAAATAATTTGTTGGACATGCTTGTATTAGTTTCCAATTAAGCATGTAATTAAATACTTTGGCAAATTAGAGAAGGAAAGGGACAAATGGTATTCCATCTGAGCCAAATGAAAAGCTCACTGGATTACCTACAGTCTCAGGCCTGCCCAAACTAAGGGCTTCTCCTTCCTTCAGAAGCTGAGGGAACTGTGCAGAGATATTTCTGAATGTACAGGCAAGTGCACCTCAGCTGATGGCTACTGTCAATGGCACCCATCCTCCTGCTGCAGGTGGATGGAGTTTTCCAATACAGAGTGGGATTTATGCTTATTCCCATTTGGGCAGAAAGAAGGAGCTTTTACCCTCCCATCAGATTAGCTGGGGCTACGTGCACGACAATTTGCCACATCCACAACCAAACATCCATGGACCTGAAGGGGTAGGATGTCCCAGCTTAGACACTGCCTACTAACTGTACCTGAGATACGGGGTGCCCAGCTCTCACACACGGAGCTCGGAAGCACAGGGAGAGAAACCATCAGCTTCAGAAGCCAGGAAAAAACAGATAAGTTTGTTAAATCACAGACCTGGGGTATAACACCAACACAGTTCTTTAGATCCTTGTCACTACAGAGTCAAAGTTCTCTAGCTGTCCTCTGTGCCAGGTGTAAGAGTGCTGGGCATGATCACAGCCCCCAGCTGATGGAAGCCCTCAAGGGAAGAATCAAGAGCTGCTGTTCATTCCCAACGGAGTGAAGATGCTATTGCCATTGCTTAATTAAATCCCGTCTCCTGCATTTTCCTTTTCTCCCTACATGCTGGAACTTTAGTGCCTTAGCTTACTTAGTTCAGTAACTGCTAGTGCTTACCAGTGAAAGCTTGGGTTCAACAAAGGTAGCTCCCAGGTACTCAAAGTAAGATGCCAGCCCCTCATTAAGCCACAGATCATTCCACCAGTTCATTGTAACCAAATTTCCAAACCACTTAAAAAACAAAAAAACAAAACAAAACAACAAAAAAAGTCTTAATATCTTTTCAGATTGCTGTTTTCATTCATAGGTTAAACACATATCATCACTGAAGGAACTTTGTTTAACATGTACATGTCAACCAAATATAATGCTGGATATTCCTGCAGATAGTGAAAATTCAGCTGAAAAAGAGATGCATCTTGGAAAAAGTCAAGTCAGTGATTTTTTTGCTTCGCCTACAATTTCATACCATGAACACATCAGTGCATTATGTCAGTCTTCTACTCTATTTAATTTTAAACACTTCCCAATAAAATTTAAAGATCTAAAAGATCATATCAGGCTACGATTAAAAATAGGACATTTATCAAACAATTACAAAAACATTTTCCAAAGAGTCACTCATAAATAAAATAATAACTTTTGTTTTTCCATGTTCTTAACAAAAGGAAATTGTCAAGGGGATAATAAACAGAACTGGGGAAATAACCATTTCCAAAATCAGCAAATCCCTATTCTGGTGAGCAATAAAACTTCCACAACAGCTGCTATGTACTCATATTTGGCAGTTCATATTTAAGAAAAAATGATCATTTGAAGATTTGTGCTTTATTTGTTAATTCTTAAAAGCTTGGACTATAGCTTTACTTTAAAGTAAAGTTTAATTAAGTGCTACCATTTATTTTATTGGTCTGCAATAAAGACAATCTGCTTATCTGAAGTTCTGAAACGTTACAGACCTTGTCAGAAGGGCATACAAGTGTACTAGCCAAGTTAAACTCTAGTGCTAACTTTGTTGACTAGGTGCTTTCTTCTGGAAAGGAACACTAAATTATACGAGGTCAATTAAAAAACAAAAAAACAAAACAACAACAAAAAAGTGAAGTTTCATTGTCATTCCAAATCAAATAGCAACACCTCTGAAAATCTCTATGAAAGTGTAAAATATGTTCATGTTTCATTTGCTGTATAATATCACAGGCTTTCTTACTGAAAAACAAATTCATTTTGCAATATGTACATACAATCCCACTATGAGGTAGCACTTATGAAGCCCATTCATTCTCCCAGTGAAGTACCAGGTATACAGTACATAGACAATACTGTCATGCCTACTTCCCTACAGTATCTTCTATTATGGCATTCACTTACAGTGTAAGATCAAAAAACAAACAAACAAACAAACAAAAAGTATTCTGTTAACAGTTTTTTATCAATGAGTCATATGCAGTCAGTATGATATGACAGAATATGACAAAATCTGCTTTTAATATTGATCTATCAGCAGAAGAAAAGATCACATTAATAGTCTTTCAGCCCTCTGGTGCTCACACCCCCTACTGTTAAGTCACTATTTTTCTTCAATAATCAGTGACTGCATCATCAGGAACAGAAGGAAGAAAATTTATAGACAAATAAATGTACAGAGTTTTTTACCACATGCCTGGTGTCCTAGCTCATGTGACACAATTATGGCAATCATTGCCTTTCTGCTTGTGAATTTATCACTTGGGAGGTACATCAGTGATGATTCTTGGAAAGTCATTAGACCCCAGTTTTCCATAGCACCTGCTCCAAAATCAGGCAGTGAAACCAAATCAAATTTAATAAAAAAAGAAAAAAAAAAAAAAAAAAAAAAAGTATCTTAAAAATTTTTGGAAGTTAAATGCTCATATTATTTTATGATCACACTGGATAAGTATTCAGTGTGCAGTTAAAAGATAGTACATTTTTATCCTTTCTTTGCTATATTATGGCAACACCCTTGCAAAATTTCCCCTTGTCATTTTTCATCTATGACTGCCAATATTTCAGGGAGCTGTATAATAAATACCCACAGAGCCCACATCTGTCCTGTATCTTGTCCGTAGAACACTTCTGAATAAAAATGAAGGCTGTATTCTACCTATGCAGGAAGCAGTTTTCCAGTTCAAATGTGGGAGCTGGAGGAAACGGAGATGTGCCCTGGATGAACATCAAGGATCTCAGAGGAGGTTATACTGCTTGAGCTCAGTAGCAGAGCACAAACTTCACAAAAGGTACACGTAGTGTTTTTGAAGCAGACTCGAGTTTTTACTGAAATTCAGCAGACCAAGGACCATTTCCAATCCAAAATCTACTCAGTTAACATGTGCATGACATTGAACCCAAGCGAAGGAGACTGCATCTCAGCCAGGCTTGTCACTGCAGACTTACAGCAAAGCCAGCTTGGGGTGAAAGAGCTCACTTGTAACTTGATTAAAAACATCTGAAAACAAATCCATAAATATCCACAAATTTAAATGTGTTTATGTTTTGGTTTGCATTTTTAATTTGCAACAGAAATCTCTAGCATTTACAAGAAGCTATTCTTGTTTGAACTAATCCTATTGATTTCTAAGCAGAACTTCAAGGAACGTCAGTGGGAAAAGCAGCTGAAATGCAGTATTGCATTACTGTGAGGACTGTAACAGTACTAACAGCATTCTGTGACTCTGTAATCCTACCTAACAGGAAATCTGCGATACTGTTCTTCTACATCGCTTTTGTAATATTTTTATAGTAATTAATTAACATATTGACATTGCTGCTAAACTGAGGAATGCACCAGTGAAAAAAATAATTGTCTATAGTCCTTGGTTACCTTGCATGATTACTAAAATAATAAAGATTTAAAAGAGCAAAAACTGCATGTATTATATTCTTTGTAGGAAGTGCAGTGAGTAATTCTGTATATTATTCTAGACATACATATTACATTTACCCAGATGAAAACTTCTTTCTTTCAAGTGCCAAAATACAGATTTGACAAATAAGCGCACTATCTAGTCAAGAAAGGGATGAAATTCTTCTCCCCCCGTTCTACAATCTACCAAGATCATGGGCAGGTCCTCAACTCATTTCAAATACGCTCTACTTTCTGTGCTGTCAGTGTCCTAGCAATCTGTCTAACAGATCAAGTTCCCTCATGATAACTGTGCTGAATGAAGCCTCTGTCAGTCCAAATACCAGCAGCAAACTGCACAGTGGGACCACATGATGGCACCCTTCTTTCTTGACTGAAGTGACTTGATGTCAATTTTAAACAGAAATAATGTTTTGCTACGGAAATCTTTTTCCAGGGAGAAATGTGTATGAACATACAGTCAACTCAACAGTCAGGTGAGGACACACTGAAGAAAGCAAGGAATGTTTCGGGGAAGCACGTGTTACAGTAAGCAAGGATATATTAGGATTTATTAGGCACACTTGGGGACTCCAGCATCCTTGTCCCGTATGGCTCATTCTGGGATGCAATGACCAAATGACTGAAAAACTCCTTTTCCACTTTGTAGCCCTATCTGTGACTTTATTAGGAAATGCTGCTTTAAAGAATGAGCTTGATGTGAAGACAAGGGTGCTGAATGATGGGTTAGGAAGAGTCATGGTAAGACCAAGAGTCATGGTCATACTTTATACCAGTAAGTTATAAGAAGAGAATACTGCAAGAGAACCTATTGTTTCTGTAAACGTTATATCATCAACAGCTATTTCTGGTCCATTTAAGAAAATAATGAATCTGACCTGTCTTTGGCAGCGGGTAGCTGATGTTAAGTAAGTCTTCCAGAAATGAAAATATTGGGCCCGTGATATTTAAAGCATAGTCAACATACCCATTTTTAATGGCCTCTTTCCGAGCCCAAATACGTATCTGCAATAAAAAAGGAAGCATTATTTCAGACAGCCCTCATATTTTCATTTTCTTCTCTTCTATGAATCACTGTTTGAAAATGCTGTCTGTCCACACCAGATCATGTAATGAGCTTTTCATGAAAAAGAATCCCAGCCCACATATTGCTGGACCTGACAAAATATGGCCCAGAGCCTAATCCTGCTAAAAATCAAGGAGAGTTCCAGCACTTCAGAAGGGCCAAGACTTGAATCCAACTATAGATGATTGGAGCAATTGGACTCCTAATTATTCTTTTATTAAACACAAGGTGCTGTAAAACTACACAGATCCACACATCTTAAGCCAACGTATTCCAGCCAGTGGGCATGGGTGGCAGACCTTCCACGATTTTCACAAAGAGAAAGAAATGGAAGTTCAGAGAGCTTTTGCTATCTGAACAAATAAAACTCCTCTTGAGCTTTCTTTCTGTCTGAAACAGAAAACTGATTTCCCATTGCTGCTAGAGAGAGAGGAACCTCTGAGCAGAAGATCTCTGTACCTCTGAATAACGGGGACAGCAGCTGCAAGCTTTCTTTCCCAGTGCCCATTTGCTACGTCACGGTACTGAAGCTGGGCAGCTGTTTGCCCAAAATGATGAAGCAGACTGAGAAGAGGTTTATGTCTCGATCATGTATCTCTGGATACAAGGACCCAGGTGCCTAGCAGCTCAAAAGCTCAACATTCCTTGCACCTAAATGCAATACAGGGTCTCACAAGGAGCTGCACAGCCAAACCCTAATAGCACAGTTGGGGAACCATCAGGATTTAATTTACAAGGGAAAAAATAAAGCATATTCAGTCAACAAAGTATTCTTAGCCTTTGAGCCCCTGTTCTCTGCCAAGGTTTCAGAGGGGTTTCAAAGAACAGATCTCTTCATTTTATAAAACCTAAACATGATGGGCAGACTTAAAACCCTAATCCCAGTATGAGTTTTGAAATATAGTACACATATTTGGGGATGTAATTCACTTACTGGAAATAATAAATCTGACACAATGAACATGCTCACACAAACACTGTGGAGGCATAAACTGAGCACCTCTGAAACCTGGGGTCAAAATACCATCTTACCCCTAACAGAGCATGGGTGGTGCCTTTTTGCTCTGAAAGAACACTAGTTTTAATGCTTTGTTTTGCTCACTACTGTCAGGAGACATCTGTCCAAGACAAATTTACCAGACAGAGACAAAAGAACCCAACAGAATTTATGCAGGGTACAGCAGATATGACATACATGTCCATTGCTTTAAAAAGAAGCTTATATTGTGCTTCCTGCTATACCTCTGTACTGTCCTCCTACCTTGTCCTGCCTTTCTGTAGTAGGATGACAGCAAACTAATCAAAGAGCTGGCACCAAGGTCTCATTTATGAAGAGTACCAAATGTAGGGCTTTATGCTTGACTTCACCCTTTGTTTTGGGACAACTTATTACATCTCTTCCCTGTTCACTTTCAACAAAAGAAGGAAAGCCAAGCACCTAGTGCCATTGCATTATTTTTTTCACAGCTTCCCTTAAGAAGATTTGGCCCTAGTAGTAGAAGGGGAAAACAGAATCCTCAGTGATGAAACGGCTTCAAACATAAAACAGACACTTTTAAAGGCTAAAAAATGTGCTCATTGCAGGGAAAATAAATACATAAATAAAGTGGTTAAAACAGAAGAATAAAAAAAAAGGTTTGGAGCAGATTATTGCTTGTACAGAATTCATGACAGCCACCATCAAAGGGCTCTGAACAATAATGCACTGCACTTCAATGATTTGTCGCAGCAGTGGAAATTGATATTTTTTCCAACCAATATTGTTAAGAAGGTAACAAGATTCTGAATTTTGAACATCACCTTCTGCAGAGTAGCTGCCCTAAAGTCTTAACATATGGAACACATAACTACTTTTGGATTTGTATGTGTAAGCACATATGAAATGATCAGCATAGGATAATAAACTGATTGCTCCAAAGGAAAGCTTTTTGCAGAAATATCTGCAAGATAAATGTTAGCAGTTTTACCATATAAGCAAATACTTTTAGAATGGAAAGCACAGTTAATGTCTCTGATATCTTCTAAAGCACATGATGCACCACTGAGCCAACTTCTGTCGTAAACTGCTATAATGTGGTATGCAGCCTCATATTTACCTCATTTCCCCGCTCAGTTCTGGTGACATAATCAAAATCACAAATCACAAAAGCAGTTATATAAGTTGACATTTTCAACGAAGTGTTAAAGGTAGTAACAGTCCACAGGCTTCCATTTCCGTCCTTCATCTCAGATGTGTCTAGAGAAACAAATTAAAGAAATAGTCAATCTATTGTTCTTCCAAAACAAACAAGGAATTAGTATTTTCTGCATGTCTGTTGTTACTGTTGTTGTTACACCTCTTTTGATATGCTCTATTTCTCCACTAACTTCATATGCTTCTGGTAAAAGGCAAGCAGCCAAACTTCTTGCTACCACCATATATCAGTCATTACCTTTCATGCAAACATCCAAAATCCACTCTTGAACTTCTTTACTAAAGTCTTGGAAGCTTATCAAACTGCATCAGTTTTAGGATGTGGACGAACTGTGGACAATTTATCCCATGGTGCATATCTCTAAAATGTATAATATATTACCATTCAAATATAGGTTATGTGTACCTGAGAACTATGAAGTACTTATTCACATACCTTTCTTCTAAATGTGGGACAAAATGGACAAGATTCTTAGGGGAAAAAATTCTTCCAAGCAATTCTCATAGACATCCCATGCATTATAATTCCTAAATTACTTCGCTTCTATGCAAATCTCAAACTCTCCTTTTTATGGCTGAAAATTAATTGGGTGAAATAAAAATCAAGGCACTGAAATGCAGGGAAAAAAAGAAAAGCCATTAAGAAGGAGGCAAGAGATCCCACAGAGTCCTGTAAGAACAGTAATTTATGGACTTTGCTTGGAATCTTATACCCAACACGAATCTCACATGAGATGCCAGCAAGGGGCAGAAGGAGCATTTCCAGAGCATTATAGTCCTGTTATCCTTGTTCTGCACACACACAGAAGGCTGCAGTCTCTCTGCATGCTAAAACACTTTTTCATATGATGTAAATACATCTTAAAAGCAGCTTAGGATGAAATCCAATCCTTTAATACCACAATTACAGGCTTTGCATACTGGAGCTGCTGTTTTGCTTTAAGCAGATGTCATGCAGTAAGACAGACATGCTGACACAGCAGTAAATGCTAAGAATGAAGCCCTGCATGGCCTCCAGCAACCAGAGAAGAGCACATCACAACTGGCAGTATGGAATTATTGCCATCAAATACATTAATTATGAATAAATCTCTCTAAATATTTAAGTTTGTAGACACAGGTTTTCTGCAGATTTTCAAGGTGTTAGCAACAGGCAACAGAATGCTGTTCTATCAGATGATAAAACTGCAGTCTGTTCAGATAAATTGCACCCCTTTTACGGTAATTCAAGAACAAACAAACAAACATAAGTCTACAGTTGTTTACCTACCAATAGCAGGCATGTTGGAAAGAGCCACATAGCTTGGGTCGTGGATAATTCTGATATTAAACGTGGCCTTCATGGCAGGCTCATCAAAACATGGATAAACTGTCCTGGCATATGTTGGTTCCAGTTGGGAAGCAATCAGCATGCTATATTGAAAATACATATAGGATAAATCCAGCATGCTACAGTTGATCAAAATCAATATACTGTGCATCAAAATGCCAAATACAAAGCAAAAAATTAATCACATGGATATGCAGGTTTAAAAAAGGTCTGGTTATTATTTCAAGTCTTGATCAAATCCCCACACCTAGCAGACAGCTCAGCTTGGATGCTTCTAGAGAAAACCAGTCTTTTTTAATTAGTTTATGGTTTGGGGGTTGTTTTGGTTTTGTTTTCTTTTTTTCTTTTCTTTCTTTTTTTTTTTTTAATATCTGGAAAAAGCTTGCAATTCTCTTTTTTAATTAGTTTATGGTTTGGTGTTGGATTTTTGTTTTGTTTTGTTTTGTTTTATATCTGGAAAAAGCTCCCAGTTTTCAATATTTGAGCTTTTCTAGTTTGGTTATTAAGACAGAGTTGATTAAAGTTTTGCACATAGCATGCAAGTGCTCAAAAGTGATACAGTGCCAACTGCCATAATTTGTTCTCCAGGGGTCGGTGTTGGGGCCCATCCTCTTTAAAATCTTTATTAATGATTTGGATGAGGGAATTGAGTGCACCCCCAGTAAGTTTGCAGATGACGCCAAGTGTGGGGGAAGTGTTGATCTGCCAGAGGGTAGGAAGGCCCTGCAGAGGGACCTGGACAGGATGGGTCGATGGGCAGAGGCCAGTGGCATAAGGTTCAACATGACCAAGTGCCAGGTCCTGCACCTGGGGCAAAACAACCACATGCAGTGCTACAGGCTTGGGGTGGAGTGGCTGGAAAGTTGTGCAGAGGAAAAGGATCTGGGGGTGCTGGTCGATGCTCACCTGAACATGAGCCAGCAGTGTGCCCAGGTGGCCAAGAAGGCCAATGGCATCCTGGCTTGTATAAGAAACAGTGTGGCCAACAGCACCAGGGAGATGATCATCCCCTTGTATGCAGCTCTGGTGAGGCCACACCTTGAGTACTATGTTCAACTTATGGCCCCTCACTGCAAGAAGGACACTGAGGTGCTGAAGTGTGTCCAGAGAAGGCCTACGAAGCCGGTGAAGGGCCTGGAACACAAGTCCTGTGAGGAGTGGCTGAGGGAACTGGGGTTGTTTAGTTTGGAGAAGGGGAGGCTCAGGGGAGACCTTATGGATCTCTACAGGTACCTGAAAGGAAGTGTGGGGAGCTGGAGGTCAGCCTCTTCTCACAGGTAACTAGTGATAGGACTAGAGGGAATGGCCTCAAGTTGTGCCAGGGGAGGTTCAGGTTGGAAATAAGATGTTTCTTCTCAGAAAGAGCAGTCAGGCATTGGGACGGGTTGCCCAGGGAGGTGGTATAGTCACTGTCCCTGAGGGTGTTACGGAAAGGTTGGACATGGTGCTTAGGGACATGGTTTAGTGGCTGATAGTGGTGGTAGGGGCATGGTTGGACTATATGGTCTTGAAAGTGTTTTCCAGCCAATGATTCTATGATTCTAATTACAATCTCTGTATACATCTGCTTACCTAATGCATGCTGTCCTATTTTAATGGTGTATTTTAATAAAAAATTGTAACAGTATGTATCAGATAATTGTGAATAGATGTACTTGCACAATTCTATCAAACCACAGAGAGAAGAATGTCCCACTGCACTGTCAAACCCAGGAGAATATACAAGATCATTTTCTACCTTACACTGTGCAGCTTTGACCCATTTGGGGCAAATCTTTGTGACATGGTGGCTGGAATCAAGATGTCCAGTGGCCATGATGAGGGAATCACCATGCCTAGTGGCCAAAGTTTCCATAAAGAGCTATAGATGTGGGCTGTTCACATCAAGACATCTTCACCAAGTGTTAGAAAGAATATGACTATAATGTTTCTCAAAGCCCCATACCTATCAGCCCAAAGGCAACAAGGAAGACTCCATAGGAATCATACTCCTACACACGTGAATGATGGGAGCAGTGATGCACGTGCTAAAAGTGAGCAGAACAGGCAGAAAAACACATAAACTTCAGACTATCAAACCTTCCAGAAAGTTCTGAAGACTTCAAAACCGAATTTAGTTGTCCCAGCAGAGGATACTTGGATGGGTGGTCCTCTTGTTCCAGTGACCCTGATGCTATCACAAGGCCAGTATTTTTCAGCTGTAGCGGAGATGTTCCCAGACACTAAGTTCACAAACCTAGTGTTCACGCTTAGCACAGTCATCCCAAACAAGACAGGCCACCAGGAAAGTATTTATACAGTAAGTAACAGTATATAACAAGGCATAACTGCACTGCAGATCTACACTATGAGCACAACATGACTGCACCTGGTTGTGATATACAACATTGAAACATGTCTGAGACATGAGGACACGAACCTAAGGTTCTGTGTTTTGAGATTCCTTTTTTCAGTACCTGAAATGAATGGCGTAGCTTTCCATTTATGTGTACACCACTTCACAGAAGACATATTGCATTGTGTGCAAGTTGACCCAAGGAGACGAGCTGGCAAAACCCAGCAATACTTTTCACCCCATTCCCAAGATCAGCCCTCACTAAATCTGTGTATTTTGAAAGATGTTTGGCTGCTGCCATTTTCACAGCTGTGCTGCCTAACCCTGCTCAAAGCAACTGTACTCTCAAAACATGGTATCTGTTGCATTTAGCAGACATGCCGTGATGCTGTACCACAATACAATTTATGTCATATAAAAGAACCCATCTGGAACATGTGCTGTCACCGGCTGACAGCTAGGACCACAACACCCCTTTTAAAGTGAGAAAGCAGCATGATGCATTTTACTTTTTGCCTATCTGTGCAGAAGATGTCCTTGATGGACCTGGCTCCCTGCAGAGTCGTGCATGTGTTGTGCCAGCCACCAGCTGCCTTGCTGTGTCACCTCCCCCCTGTGGTGCCCAGTGACACAACATGACTTTACCTTCTGCTGGGGTTGTGCAAGCCGCAAAAATGGCTATCCCATGCCTTCATCAAGGGAATCAATCACAGAAATACTCTTGCCCTAATCACTGTCTTCCCATGCAGGAAAGTATGCTGTTGTGCATTTGATTCTCATTCTAGAAAAGATGGAGCAACCTCATGACTGCGAACTCTGCAGCACCAGAGACATCACTGTCTCTGCAGGCACCAGGCCAGCAGAAACTAACACAGACACTTTAGCACATTTGCCCACAAGAAATTCAGGAGCACCAAATGGCAGATAGTGGGCTAAAGCATCAACATTAAAAAGGAAATTTGAGGGCAGTTTAAATGTTATTTTTCAGCAGGTCTCCAAACAATAAATGGGAATGTTTCATGCAAGTTACACAAATAATTGGCATTTTACACACACATTACCTCATATCATTTGTCAGAATGAGTCATCATTGGGGCTCTTTTTTGCATGTTTAAAAAAAAAAAAAAAAGTGAAGGTATTAGCATGAACTGAATTAATACCAAACTGTGTTCTACATTATAATTGTATCACAAAACAATTTACCCAAAAGGAATTTCATTTTCAACAAAGCTTAACATTGCATAAGCAAATAAAAAAGTTCCTCTCTTGCTCTTGTGCCTAGTTTTCTTTTTCTTCCTTAATTATCTTATAATGCCTCTTTCTTCCTATAAAACAAGATCAAAGACATGCTACTTTTAAATAAAGAGAAACAAACTGATAACAGGATCTCTTAGACTAAAGCTTTGACAATTTGTACTATATTATTATTACTTTCAGTCAGTGAAAATAACAAGAAAGGGAAAAATGAAGCATGATTCATGTGTAGTTTATAAATACCTCATGGACACTGCTTCACCTGTTTAAAAAAACCAGCATCATTGTAAAATAAATGTGTCGTGTTGATGCAAAAGAAGTTGTTCTTGCAAAAATGCTTCCTCACTAAGGTGATGTTATGTGTAATATTGATAATATTACAATACAACTGTATGATTTTTTTTCTGTGCTAACATACATTAGATCTGGTTTCTTTCACTTTAAAAATATGTAAGAACTAAATAATTTAGCAAACCCTGAAGTGGCTCAAAGTACAAGTGTATTACAGTGAGCAGAATCCTGTTCTGTGCAGTGGCTGACCCACTAGTCCTTTTCTCAGGCAAATGATATTCAGTGCTAGCACACAACCCAAGAAAACACCAAACCTGCTATTTGCTCTGATTTCTGTCACATGAATTTGATGGTCTTATTCAATTATTCATATGAAACAGAGCTAAAACATTCAGGTTCCCTGCTGTAAAGCCCAATTAACTGTGTCAATGCTGTTCTAACCCCCTTTTTCGATCATTCTGGTAGTTGGTGCATCAGCAACAGTTAAAATCAGTACAAACACTGCATTTCATCACATTTTTGAATTCCTTTTAACACCAGCCATACCCATATTTGTACAGAGGTTGCAAAGGACTACATGTACAGACTTGACCTCAGCTGGCAGCCAGGCACCCACCCAGCTGCTCTCTCACC
The DNA here is from genome assembly GCA_011074415.1 of Stictonetta naevosa. Taxonomy (NCBI): domain Eukaryota; kingdom Metazoa; phylum Chordata; class Aves; order Anseriformes; family Anatidae; genus Stictonetta; species Stictonetta naevosa. The sequence goes on from CM021729.1 coordinate 56,273,274, forward strand.
CTCCACCAGCTAGGGAACCCCCCAGGAGAGCAGGGGAGAAAACATGAAGAAAGAATGCATGGGTCAGGACAAGGGAGATCACTCACTAATTATCATCACAGCCAAAACAGACTTGGCAGGGGATTATTTATTTAAATTGTTGACAATTAATACTGGACTAGAGCAGCCAGAACTAAAAGCAACCTAAAAACACCTTCCCTCCACCCACCCTCTTCCACCTCCTACCCCTGAGCGGTGCAGGGGAACACAGGGAGTGGGGACTGTGGTCAGTCTATAGCACTTCATCTCCACCACTCCCTCATGGTCCCTCTCTGCCCCTGCTCCCCGTGGGGTCCCTCCCATGGATGCCGTCCTTCCCAAACTGATCCTGCAGGGGCTGCCCACAGGCAGCAGCTCTTCAAGAGCTGCTCCCACATTGCTCCATACCACCATACCTGGGGGATGGATGGGGCCCATCCATTCCCCAGCAGCAAACTGCTCCAGCACGGGTCCCCCACGGGCGGCAGCTCCCCCCAGACCCCCTGCTCCTGCGTGGGCTCCTCTCCACGGGCTGCAGCTCCGGCCCGGGGCCTGCTCCTGCGGGGGCTCTCCATGGGCCGCAGCCTCCTCCAGGCCACATCCACCTGCTCCACCGGGGGCTCCTCCACGGGCTGCAGCATGGAGATCTGCTCCATGTGGGACCCATGGGCTGCAGGGGGACAGCCTGCTCCACCAGGGGCCTCTCCACAGGCCGCAGGGGAACTGCTGCTGCATGCCTGGAGCACCTCCTGCCCTCCTGCTGCACTCACCTGGGGGCTGCAGGGTTGGCTCTCACCCCTCTCTCCAGCTGCTGTTGCCCAGCACTTCTTTCCCTTCCTTAACTCTGCTCTCCCAGAGGCCCACCCAGTGTCACTCCCTGGCTTGGCTCTGGCCAGGGATGGGTCCCTTTTGGAGCAGCTGGAGCTGGCTCTGCTCTGACATGCGACAGCGGCTGGGCTCTGCTCACAGAGGCCACCCCTGCAGTCCCCCTACTACCAAAACCTTACCACATAAGCCCAGCACAGACAGAGCCTGCACTTGACAGCACACTCACAGTTATCCTGCTAAGCCTGGAGCAGTGTGCATGAGCTTAATCACAGCAGTGCAGTATAAGCACGTAGGATGATATTCAGTCTAACCTCCTGCACTCTTTATGTTTGCACCAGTGCTGCTAAAGAAGGGCAAAGATGGTTTCTGAATCTTTCTGCCTACCCTGACCTGGCATGAATCTACTAGCTATTTGCAGAACACAAATTCCCATTTCAACAAGAAATCTTTACAGGTATTTAGTGCTGGTGGAGTAGGGGCATCCTCCTCTTTCACTTCCTCTGGTGTTGCAGTCACTGTAGACATGGACTATGAAGTATTAATACGTAGTGCTTCCATTTTTTCAGATTTTTTTTCATGTGTTTCATGACTGAGTGAGTAGTATGAATTGTCAATAACAGTAAATAATGCACGGTCTCCAATGATCAACCTGATTGTGAACAGTTTCTAAGTTTCTGTGAATTTCTGGAAATTCAGTAAAGTTTGGGTTTTGGTTTATTCTGACTTCCACAGAGGTGAGGCTAGCAATTCTGAAAATAGCAGGGAGTTGCAAATGGCTTTTCCTCACAGCCTCACCAGTACACTTCTGCTCTGACTTGGAAAGACAGGGAATGAACAACTCTTCATGTCAAACACCTAGTTCCACCAGCCCGCCAAGAACAATGTGGGCATCTGAGCAAGAAAGCAGGAGGTGCCAAAGATCAGGCACAGAGGGACTTCACTTCTCTTTAGGATGTAGCTGTCTACTGAAAACTTGTCCTTCTGTGCCTAAACTTTTCTGAAATGAGAGGTCCCTAGTGGTTCCACAAGCACAAATTACAAAACCACTAAAACTTCTAGCACATGCAAGAAATACAAGAATCTATTTGACTGCAGATAAACAGCACATTGTCTGCTGCAGCTGGTGGTTTCAGTTACAAACTTAAGTCAGAAGCCTGTGCAGGAATTAGATCCCGAAGGTCTGACGGAGCCAGGTACAAGTCCCTGCGGAAGAGCTACAGGGCTGTCCAGAGGAGGTAGTGGTTTCCTTGCAGAATAGTAATGGGCTTTGTACTGCAGCCCGGAGCGGAAAGACGCTGACTGTTTGTAAATCGCTCCTGATCTATATAACCCATCGGAATTCAGCTTCTTCCATCATTAACAGCTTTCTAGAGCTTACAAAATATGTTCATCACAATGCATCTCCTCCAAAATGGGGATGGCAAAACCCCTTCAGTGTAACCGGACCCCATCAGATTAGGAAACTGCTGGTAAAGTGATGGTTTCGTTCTTAGCAAAGGAAAAAGAAAAAATAACAAGGTAGTGTTGCATACTCTTGATTCAGAGAAAGCCCTTTTAAAGTGGAAAGATATGCAAAATCCATTTAAGAACATCAGGAATGTGGGCAGGAACAAGTAACCAAAACAATATGTTTTATCTGCAATCAGTGGATTTGCTTTGATTTATTTCAGTGTCTGAACACCACTGGCATTGCTTTAAACTGGACTGCCGTCTCACATTTCCTTAGTGCTTCATGATAAGCTAAGAATTAAATGGAACAATTGCCACAAATCATTTAAACAGCTTGAAATCAAATGATACACGTTATTTTAATGATATTAAAATACTTTTTCTTATTTTCTACTGTGGCAGCAAAGCTGACAATAGCTAAAAACGCTTGTTTGTTTTGGATTCTCTGAACTGTACACAGTTAGAATTGGAAAATGTCAGTCATTCACTGTTTCTTAAACAGTTTTTGACTGAATTAATATGGCACCATAAAGTACACTGATATAGTATTAAATGATTAAATGATTGTTCCATTCTTATTTAGATTTATTTATTTTTAATTATGAAAGTTAGGCAAAGCATTTGGGATTTTCCTTATATCAAAAGTTGCACAAATACACCTGTAAATGACACTCAGTGAATGAAGAGATATCAACTGAAAAAAAAAATAATAATCATAAAATAAAAATCTATTTCCTAAAATCCCTTAGTAACATACTGTGTTTTTCTCTAAGGATAATCAACTTATCTCCTTCCTCTTAAAATAAAAAAGGCTACTACTTGTTATAGGGAAGTCACACAGTTCTCTTCTGTTTCAATAAAAACTATTCATTTCACAGCTTATGATTATTAGAACTGATACAGTGACATGCACGTATGGGTCCTACAGGTAACTGAGCATTACTTGGCTGGACCAGAGCTCCACAAACTGCTTGAGGGAGTTTACTTCAGTGAACTCATCAGTGGGCTGGGAGCCAAGAACACTTGAATTTTAACTCTAGCTTCCTTTCCGACCTGCTTCATGTCCCGCAGCAATTCACCGCGTCTTTAATTATTAGAAAGTACCTTTAACTATAAGTACCTAGAAGTACCTTTAATATAAGCACTTTTCCTGTCCCTACATTAAGCACCTATTTTGAGAAACTTGCCTGCAACCAGAACTATTGAAATCACAGTCTTAAGCTTCACTTGTCTGCAGGAAATTTCACATCCAGAATGAAAAGCACCCTGAGAAGATTCCCAACTAAAATAAACAAATAAGCAAGCAAGCCTTGCTTTGGGGACAAAAACCTGATTTGAGTGGTGTCCAGCAGGCTCACGCTGCCCAGGTCCCACTCCCACAGGGCAAAAAGCAGAGGACTGGGGACGGGGGGGCGGGGAGTGTTGGAGAAGATGGTGCTGGGCAGTGCTTTCAGCAGGTGGGGGTTGCGGTTAGGGATGGGAATTGGGATGAGAATGGGGTTGGAGGTGGGGTTGGAGACAGGGTTGGGACAGGGATAGGGATGCATTTGGGGATGGGAATAGGGATGGAGTTGGAGATGGGGTTTGGGTTGGAGATGAGGATGGGGTTGGGGTTGGAGACAGGGATAGGGATGGGGTTGGAGATGGGTTTGGAAATGGGGTTGGAGATGGGGTTTTAGACGAGGATGGAGACGAGGATGGGGACGGGGATGGGGACAGAAACAGGGACGGGAACAGGGACGGGGACGCAGACGGGAACGGGGATGGGGTTGGAGTTCATGACGGGGTTGGGGACGGGATTGGGGTGACACATCCTCCTGCACCTCGCAGCCCGCAGCCCCTCGCGGTCAGGCGAGGAGCCGGGAGCCCGCGTCTCCGCAAATCTGCCGCCGATGCCGCCTACCTGCTGCGGCCCTGGTCGGTGTAGCGGGTGAGGAAGAGCCCGTCCAGGTCCTCCTCCAGGTGGCCCTGGAAGCCGAGCTGCAGCACGTAGAGCCGCCCTGCCCGCAGCCGCCCGCGGAGCTCCAGCACCGCCACCTCTCCCGCCGCCTCCTGCCGCAGCTCCGCCACCTCCACGGCGGCTCCGGGATCGGGCAGGGGTCCCCGTACGGCGGCTCCCCGGCTGCGCAGCCCGGCGCTGTGCAGCACCACGGCCCGCGTGTCCTGCCGGCAGCGCACCGTGATGTTCACCTGCCCGACGAAAGAGAAGGGTCCCGCCTGCCCCGGCCGCACCCGCGGCCACAGCTCCAGGTCGTAGTGCAGCGGCAGCAGGTGCCGGGGCAGCCGCCGCCACGACGGGACCGCCGGCGAAGCCCCGGGGACACCGGCTCCTCCCGCCGCCCCGTCGGGCCGCGAGGGAAGCGCCGGGGGTGCCTCCTCCCCGCGGCAGCGCCCGTAGAGGGCGGCGAGGGCCAGCAGGGCGGTCAGCAGGGCCAGCAGCACCACGGCCACCAGGGCGGCCGCACGGCGCCCCACGTAGAGCCCCGAGCCGCCGCGGGCGCCCATCGCAGCTGCTCGGCCGGCCGGAGCGCCCGGTACTTACGGGGCGGCGGAGCGCGGGGGGCGGTGCGGGGGGCGGCGGCACCTGCGGCGGGAGGGGGTGGGATGGGGACGGGGATGGGGATGGGGATGGGGAAGGGGATAGATGATGGGGATGAGGATGGGAATGGGGATGGGGA